>CADEHL010001226.1:1282500-1728679 GCA_902827135.1 Harpagifer antarcticus | reverse complement strand
CTCTCTCTCTCTCTCTCTATCTCTCTCTCTCTCCTAGCCTCCTCTGCTCTCTCCTCTCTCTCTCTCTCTCTCTCTCTCTCTCTCTCTGTCCTGTCTCTTCCTTACCAAAGCTGAGCTTCGACTGACGTAGTCTTTTCATTATATCTGAGTCAGTGTAAAAAGAAAACAATACAATGTTATATCTTCAATGTTTTACTCAAATTGAAATGAAATAAAAGCATTACAACGTTTGTTAAAAGGTAATCCTTCTGACATTGGATGAATGTAATTAACTTTAGCTCTCGAGCTAATATTCATGCAATTTAAATCAAAGTATAGCCTATAGCCTATAGCTGCAATATCAGTTAGTGTGCATGTTGTCGGACGTCCACTGACTAACGTAGAGCGTTCACACAGGACCTGCTGGTCATATGATGTCCTGATGAGCGGAAACACAAGCAGCCCGCTGGACTCAGATCTCTAGATACATCATCACTCCTCCGCTGCTCCGGTTCAAGTCCGGTCTGGTGGTTTGTTGATACATGTCTTCTCCTTCTGTTTGCTTTAATCGAGGCTACGTAGTTATGCAGCGCCCCCCATCGGCAGTATATGGAAGTACTACAAAGAACCCCTTTTAGTGCAGTTATTTCACTAGTTTAGTTATATACACAGCTCGGTAAATATTACCGAGGTCCGGACCTCGGTGACCTCAATGGTAGATACGGCCATGAGTGACAGTACTTCCACCTTTTCTGTAGAATGACCCAACTACCAAAGTAAAGTAACTTAAGACGCAGATGTCACGTAGCTTCTCAGACGAGAGGGGTGGCGACGAGAGTGTCACAGTTCTCTCGCGGCATAGTTCACAGCATGGTAGGTAGGAGACGATCGACACGTTAGTGAGCTCAGTGAGTTCGTTCATTGGCACAAATCACACCTCATAGAGAGACAAGGTTCGCCACTGGTATTTCGCTTGGGTTAAGTGAACATTTGTACACATGTTAATGGGAGGACGAGGAGGTTAGGGTCACTGGAGTATTTCCATACATGTAAACTATTACATTTCCCCCCACTATTGACAGTGTCATTTTGACTGTGCAGCTCTTGTTTCTGAAATCTAAATATAGTTTATTTTTTCTCTTTTCTCTTTCTTTTGGGGAAAGGAGAAGAGTGAGTAACTTACAATTACAATGTTTTCAATCACATTGGCTTTGTTATCTTCTTTAATACAGAATTAAGTCTACATGTATTGCTTGTTTTACCATTTCTGGGCAGCCTGAACATTTGTTTCTTCATATTTAAGTAAGTTACAACCAATTTGACAAAGTGGATTATGGAATAGTGGAGTTGAGAATCGTTATTTAATGTGGCCAAGAATGAGTCCCCTCAGTAAAAGAACTGTGTTTGCAGCACTATCGAGAATCAAAGTAAACACCGTGTGGCCCGACAGTCCAAAACAGCAGCAGAGACCTCACTGAACAACAACACACGTCATTTAAAGGGAGAGATGTCTGTGTCACGTGCTCCTCTCAGCTTCCTGTTTACCGCCTGTTTTACCTTCAGACTGTAGTACACAGATTGCAACACCACTCTGCACTGCTGGGGATTTATTTCACAACAACATATGTAGCGACAGCACTGAGATCCTGCAGCTACATGGTTGACAACTGTATAACTTTATTCCTTGTATCGTCTTGGCCATGGTTACTAAGGAGACATGAAGACGTGACATTGAGGAAACGTGAGCAGGCCTGGGAGGATCCTGGGGCTTTCCTGACTCCAGCTGATCGGAGTTCAGTTAACGTTCGCCGGTGTTGAGACTCGGCCATCACTTCTAATCATATTGCAAACAAAGAAGCGGTGTTGTGGAGGACTACAAACGTCTGCAATTGTTTACATGAGTTCACGGAGATATCAGTTAAAGGAAACCACAAAGCTAAGCTGAACTAGCTTGTGCCGTGCTAACTCCGAAGGCAGCAGTCGCCGCCGCGGTGTGAGTGGCAGGCTGTGGGGGCTAGCTGACGGGTTGTGTTAGGAGAGTGGAGCAGCTCGCCGGTGCCCTGAATTCAAGAGGACTCCCCGGCTCCGGCCCACTCAAGCGGGCAGTCAGGAAGAAGCTGGCTGGGAAGGGATGGCCTGGTCGGCCTTCCCGTTCCTTAGGACAGGGCTCTGCGGTGTTTGAAGGAGGTCGAGTCCGGCTAGAGGCCACCACCGCGGGTCGTGTCGCTATGATGGCCGCCTCCCCTTCAATGGCCGGCGGTTTCCCAGCCTCCGCGCTATCGTTCAAAAAGAGCGAGGAAATCGAGGATTTGATAGATTTGTTTTCCAAAATGCAGTACAGAGCAAAGGAAGTGACTCCTCGGGTAAGATTGTGGGTCATCATTCGGTGTGTTTTAGCTGCTTGACAACAGGTCATTGTCTCATGTCATGTGTCATTGCACAATGCTGGAATAATGGAAGTGTCCTTGTACGTTAGCAAAACAACACATACTGCAAGTAGTGATTTATGACCTCTTTACAACCTTAAGGAACCACTGATCAGATTGTCATCCTTCTGATAGTTTGTAGACGATGAGCAGGTTGTGTTGCCCTCTCCTGTACTCATAGCCTTAATTGGCAATGTATGTTATTGTTGAACACGTGAATTACTATGGGTATTTCGTTTATTCATAGTTAAATATATTTTCCTATATTGTAAGAGCAGTTCCTAGATCGCATTTTTAACATCAACATGCTATTGTTGTTGACCTACACTCTGCTTAGTGACACAACTGAATGTAAAGGGACACTCACTTTAATGGTGAGAGTCTGCTTCTAACTTTGACACCATGTGTCACACAAACTAGATCTGCATGCACAGTATGTGTGGATACCTTTTTAGAGGTAATCCACAGCTGAAACAAAATCTGTCATCAAGCTACTAGTGTTTATGTTAATGATATGCTACCTGATGTAATTCATATCTGTGGTCTGTTAAAAATAATGCCCATTTCAGAGATGAAGCTGGACTTCGGTTAAATGTGGTTGTTAGGTTACCTATATAGTTTAATCATCTAAAAACGACTCATTCCCAAGTTCTGTTATTTTCCAGAAGAAGAATGATGTCCCTTTTTAAAACAACTACTATAACTCTGTCTTTGTTTCTCGTCCTCAGGTAGAGGCGATAGAGAAGCGGTGTCTGGAGTTGTTTGCCAGAGATTACAAGTACAGCATCATCCACAACGCCAATGGAGAAGTGTGCGGGCATTACCCCAGGCAGATTGTGTTCCTGGAGTACGAAAGCACAGATGTGGAGAGAGACAGGTACCGTCTCCCCAGTTATTCTCTGATCCAAAGTTCAGTCCACTCGGTTACCAATTCCCTCCTGTTTGTTTGTGTCACTCCTGAACATGCTCACCTTGCTGCAGAGCAAAGGTCAGGCTCCATCTCCAGCCCCTCTGCTCACACCAAGCAGCAGAGAGGGAGGGGGAACTTCTGAAGTCACATCTGAAATGATTTATAGTGATTCAATAAGTCCTAACTTCTCACTGCTCTTAATGCAGTTAGACTGTTTTCCACCGTAGTGCTGAAAATAGAAATTATGCTGAAACAAAGGAGGAAACCCTGATTCACAAGAAAGGGTTTAATAATAAACTGTGTTTTAAAAAAAGCCTTATTGGGCAAATCCCTCATGGTACAGAACTTTTTCCCTTCCAACAAAATGTGTCATGTTTTAATTTTATAGTCGGTCTCGCAGTCTCCCACAATTCAAAATAACAAACTGGGAGAAATTCTTAAATTCCTCATCAGGTCAATTGAAAATGTGTGCATGTGCAATTTGTTTAAAACATATCAATACATTAGTAGCATTGCTTACAATTCTTCACCCAGAAATATTAATAAGACAGTTATATTGTTGTCCTTTGTTTTACTGAGAAGGTTATCTGTCTTGAACTTTTGGATCATTATTTATTTTCTTGTACTTTTTATTATCATACATTTTTTTGACTTCCTTGTGTTCCTTTGAATTGTTATATTATGTTTTTATGCTGCATGTGTGCAAAACGTTTTTAACGTTTGACCCAAGCGGCAAACTGTGGGGTAGAGCCGTGAAGCCAATACGGAAGTGCCACACACGCAGTTCATATATTGGCCGATAGGCGATGGCTGCAGAAAGGAGCAATTTCCATAGGGCGACTGTGGCTGCGAGGGAGTGCGGTCGTCTTTCAACCAGAAGGTTGTGGGTTCGATCCCAGCCCGTGCAGCCAACATGTCGATGTATCCTTGGGCAAGATACTTAACCCTGAGTTGCTCCCGATGGCCAACGGTGTGTGAGTGTGTGTGAATGTTAGGTCCTAGAGCAAGTGGTACTGCTCTGTATGAATGGGTGAATGACGTGTAGTATGTAAAGCGCTTTGAGGGGTCGTAAAGACTGGATAAAGCGCTATATAAGTACAGTCCATTTACCATTTACCATAGACCCCCATGTTAAAATGCCCAACTTTACAGCAGAAAAAACATGTTTGTACCCATGGATGCAATATATATTATTATGGATATAGTTAGATTCCACCTTCATGATTATGGATCTGTGAGTGAATTGTTTTCTAACACGACCCTTTTATTTATATTAATGCAATGCAGGGTTGAGTACCCCACTGAGACCTGTGTAACAGGTTCCCTTTGAGCAGATCTGAGATTTAAAATCTCTCAAAAGCGCCGTTTTAGCTACAATAACTACAGACTAGAATAAATGAAACCGAGAAGTCTAATTAAACAAGAATATAACTTACAGTGGTTGCTGCGTCAATAGGTAGTGTCCTCACCCGGTGTCGATGCACACACAATATCAAATCCATCATAACAATCCAGTACCATGCTGTCATGAACGCGCGGTGCTGTTACGTGTACGCAAATTGACGTGCTTGATGTGAACAAGTCTTTTGGGGGGCGTGGTTAAAGTTGCGCATGCTCTATGAGCGCACATACGGGTACTTCTCAGGCATGACGGGTAATCTGTCACGTTTCACTCTCTCAAAAGTTGGCCCATTTTATCTTCATGAGCCAATGAGCAGCTCTCATAGGAATGAATGAGGCCCCGCCTCCCACACTGTATCCAGTTCTTATTATACATCCATGGTGGGTGTCACTACCCGATCTGCAGCCCTGCCCGATCTGCAGTGCGCATGTGCGAGATGGTCCGACAACTCTGGACGGCAACCCAAGTAGGACACTTGACACAATGGCTTTTGGCAAAGCTCAAAAGGAAAACTCGAGAGAGATGAGTTATTGTTATTACAACGTGACTTCACTATTATTTAACAACTCTTGTTATTGGGTTCTTTTATTTGGGGTTAAGTACATTGTCAGAATAAGTGAGAAATGAATTTAACTTATGTTAAACAGCTATCATACTGAATAAATATTTACTGTGAATGTATGCAAACAAGTATGGCATATAGCTGTCTAACAGAAGTTAAATTCATTTCTCACTTATTCTGACAGGGTACTTATTACGTTCCCTCCTGGGCTAGGGGAACCAAAGGGAAGCAACACAAACCAGAATGGAATTTGGTAAAAGTTATAAGTGGTGTTATTATAACTATAGTCGTGGAACAAAAATAATAAGGCTGTTAGAGCCACAAAGTTATTATTTCGATTCATAATTTGATAAATGATTTAATGATGGAAAATGATTTATCTTGCCGTGGTGAATGTTTTGATGAAATGATTGTTAATTTTATATCGTAAATATGATCTGTTTCCTTGTACCTTCCGGTGTGTATTTAAGTGAGGTAATTGAGGACAGCCGGCGTGCTCGGAGACCTGATGAGACGGGGAGCGGAACAGTTTTTCGACCGCAAATTGCAGACAGAGATTATTGTTGCAAATTGGACTGCAAACTAAGTATAGTTTAGTTTATATAGGAAAGCATATCGCCGAAATATTGTTTAAAGATTTGTTATTTTGAGACTATTTAAGTCAATACTTTTTTGTTAATAAATTACATTTTTTTGACTGAAAACCGTCGGCTGCTTATTGTTTTGGATTGCGTGTCGTCAACCCCGCTCTATAGTGGCAAGAGGAAACCTTGGATGCCATTACAAAGGCATATAGCTTGGCACAAACAATGGGCCAAATTCTGTTGCCTAATAGTCAACAAAAGGAGAACTCCAAAAGAGAGTTATATAGGTAGTACACGTCAGAGAATAATACACAAAAGGAAAACAAAACCTCACTTCTAAAGTGGTATAAATAACGAAAAGGGCTGTGCAAAAATACAGCTGCTTGTAATCAACAGGCGCTAACCGCTAAGCTAACCTGGATTCTACTCACACAATTGATACGGCAATATCTTACGAAGTACAGAAGCACAGATTTAACATGCGGTTAAACAGTATCGCATTAACACACAACACCACAGCATTACGTCAACCAACAAGTAAATACTCCATGAGGCTAGAGGCGTCTGTCTCACATCACAGAGCCTCCCGAATGATCTCCGTCCCCAGCCTTTGTACTCCTCCCCCGGAAGATGTGCCGGAAGCCGGCAGGGATTGGATGACGTAGATCCAATCACCTCTTCGGATGATACGAGGGCGGGACAGCCAATGATATCGTGGCAACCTTACAGCTCATTTGCATACACACACACACACACACACACACACACACAGAGAGTTAAGAGGACCAGGAAGGCAGCAGCCGTAACAGTACTTAACCCCAAATAAAAGAACCCAATAAAAAGAGTTGTTAAATAATAGTGAAGCCACCCGATCGGCAGCTCTGCCCGATAACAATAACTCATCTCTTTCGCGTTTTCTTTTTGAGCTTTGCCAAAAGCCACTGTGTCAAGTGCCCAACTTGGGTTGCCGTCCGGAGTTGTCCAATATGGCGGACCATCTCCCACATGCGCACTGCAGATCGGGCAGAGCTGCAGATCGGGTAGTGACAGTGGGCAGTCGGCCAAAGGCTGTCGGCAAAATAAATCACTCTGATTGGCTGTTCAGCTAGCGAATCAGTGCATGAGAAGCGAAACGGAAGTGAGGGACCCAAACAAACTATTAAGAAGGCAAATCTGAGATTTCATGTAACTCCAGCTCTCGACACAGGTTCGGGAAAGCCCCATGAGCTTCTCGCTGTAGAGTGAAAATGGAACGCACACGCTATTTGTTGTTTGTTTATATCACGCAGTCTGTTCTTCTTCTCTCGGTTATCACGCAGTCTGTCTTCCGGTTGTTGCCTCTTTTGAATGATGAATACACACTACCGCCGCCTGCTGGTAAGGAGAGTTATTGCCACTCACGCATGCGCAGTTCGTACGTGCTACTTGGCCGTCGGCTGAAGTCTTTGCGGTGTGTTCCAGTGCGACACATGGCCAAGACTCAGAGACGCGAGGCGACAACAGTCGGGGTCCGTCTGTGTCAGTTCTTTGGTGTCAGCTTGGTGTGTCCGGGCCTTAACAGCTTATTTAGGTACATTTAGTCTTTGTGGGCCAGGTTTGGACTATTTGGACAGACAGATAGTTTGAATAACACGTGTGTGTGTGTGTGCGCAGGTTTGAGAGCGCGGTGCACATCAGTAAGCTGCAGGACCTGGTGAACCGCAGTAAGCTGGCCCGCTGCAGAGGGAGGTTCGTCTGTCCGGTCATCCTCTACAACGGCAAGGTACTGCTGTCCTCACTCAGTGTTCCTGCTGCCGATTACTATAATCATTATATAGTGTATGAAGGCTGCACAATTAACTGAAATTGAAAGTATAGTAGTCAAATTGCGGAAGGCGCAATATTTGTATAGGCAAAATATGTGTAAATATTATTCTAAATGAAAGATTCCGGAGCTGCAGAGTCCCGGTCTACAAATCTTATTCCACAGACTTCCTTAAATATCTTTAATTGGTACAGATCCTATTGAAAAATAAAATAATTATGAATTATATTTAAAATAATGATGCAAAAATGATCAACCCCTGTATATCGTTAATCATATTGCAATTGTAACTTCAATGTAAAAACATTACGTGTGACAATTTTTCACTTTAATTTTTTCAGCTGCAACCCAAGTGTGTGATGGCCTTAGGAGCCATAAAAAGATCAAATAAAAACATATTTAAAGTGTTAAACTGACGTGTTTTCATATCTTATAATCCCCTACAGTGTACATTACAGCCTATGAGAATGTTAGCGCATGGCTCAAGAATCCGACATAGATAAATGAATATATGATGATATAAAAAGTGCGGCACTGAAATATGAATAGTAACCTATTTACTGTTTTTAATGATGTTCTTTTGATTTGCCTAACTAAGAAAAAACTTCCAGTGTCCTTGCTTCTCATGTTGAAATGAGCATATTTTCCCTTCCTCTTTTCTGTATGATTAGGCGACACGATGTGAATCATTGTAACAACATGCTAGTATGTGTCATACAGTCAGTAAATATTGTTCTTTCTGCAGCATATCTGCCGGTCGTCCACTCTGGCAGGATGGGGGGAACTGTATGGACGCACAGGCTACAACTACATCTTCTCAGGTACACACACACATGCATACACAATGTTTAAATTAAGATTAGCCTAAGCAGAGGAAGTTGTAATACATATTTTCCATGGGGGAGGTTGCAGTTCCTCTTGTGCTTTCTGAAGCTGCAGCTGCTGTCAAACCCATAAAGAACACACATAAAGAATTGTGTCTTTCAGCCACATACTGTAGTACTAAATATAATGACAACAGGAACCAAACATTGACTTTGAAAGAGTGTCTCTCTTCCCCCCTCTGACATTCAGAAATGTAAAACGCCATAGTATGTCCATTTGTGGTTAAGGAGCTAAAATACGGTTCTTTTAAAATATCACTTCTTATTTGTTTGACTTTTGACCATAATTTCCATCTTTTTCAAAAACAGTATTCTGGGAATGCTTTGATATCAGACACAGAGGGGGTCAAACAATCAGACACTTATCAAAACTGGAAAAAGAAACTTAATACCATACCCCACATTTCTGTCAAAATTGTGCTAACAGACCAGGGTTTCACTTTGGACCTGTAATACAAAGTAAGTAAGGGATATTACTGACTTTTCAGGTGCACTCACTTTCAGTGTGACCTCGAGTAACTCGGGTTTAGATCAACTAAACATCACAAAACAGTAAAAAGGCCCGTCAAGATTTCATAGTAAACATGGAAACATCATTAAATGTTTGGTTTAACCAACAGTCCAACAACCAAAACATTCAAGTCACTCGTATGTAATGCCAAAAAAAGCAAAACAATCTTAGATTTAAGAACAGGAACCATCAGATGACTAACATCCTGAGTCAGCTGTCGGGTCTTCTCACCGAACGGTTGGCTGAGTTTGAAACTGCTCGTGTTTCTGAGGGACTTGTTACAATAGGCGCATTCACACTGCGGTACTTTTCCCACAAAGGTTCATGCGAACTTAGTTCAGTGAACTCTTTTATCGCGTTCACACCAAAAAGAGCCGGTACTAAATATAGCTCTTTTCTCACAAAAGAGCCGCTCGTAAGTCCCTGCTAGAGAGCAGGGACTTTCGAGCGGCTCTTTTGTGAGAAAAGAGCTATATTTCTGATTGGCTGGGCGGATTGCAAACCACGCCCCGTAAAACTCCCAAAAAGTTTTGTGAAGCCGCCATTTTATTATCCTCGCATTAGCATTATTAGCATTAGCATTAGCCCAGCGCAGAAACGCAGAGAGACTAACTTATGGCAACACAAAATAAAACATGGGAGCGGTGGAGATGAGGAGGTGTCGGCGTTCTGGCGATTTACTCGGAAGGCTTCAGTAGAAGCTGCTGGGAGTCCCAGCAACTTCTACTGAAGTCCTCTTACAACTCCGGGGACTTCCGGCCGGGGACTTTGGGCGGCAGTATCCGCCGTGAAGTTGTTTGTAGCCTGCCAGTAAACCCAAAGCAGAAGAAGAAGAAGTGAAGTCAGCGGCTTCATTTGCCTAATCCACCCCCAGGGACTTTTTCAGGTGTGAACGCGATCAGTACTTAGTTCATGCGAACTAAAGAGTTTGCATGAACTAAGTTCGCATGAACCTTTGTGGGAAAAGTACTGCGGTGTGAATGCGCCTAATGTGGTAAGCCCTCAGCACTTACTCCGATGATCATGGGTATGGAAAAAGCAACGGAAATAGGTTTCATTAGTTAGCACCAGTGTTGGGACTAACGCGTTACCGTTATTTTTGGCAGTAACTAGTACTCTAACGCATTACTTTTTAAATTCAGTAACTCAGTTACCGTTACTACATGGTGCGTTACTCCGTTATTTTTTTATATATAGTCAACAGCCAGGCGAACAGAGATGAGAACTGAACTTAAGTACTTGAGTAAATGTACTTAAATACTTCCTGCGTCACATGCGGAGACGGGCTGTGGGCGTGTTTGTGTTGTTTACTAACAAGACTATCATGGCGGTGGCGGAGCTCAAGTCTAGTTTCTCCACCTGGAGATATTCTCACTATTTCACTTTTGTCAAGCACAAAGAAAAGAACGTTTTAGTTAAATGTAAGTTGTGTCCTGGCGGGTCAAAGAGCCTATCTACTGCCCAAACCAGTAATTCAGATCTCTTAAAACATCTGCAAAAACAACATGCTGGGACGAAGCTAGTAACTAACCGGCACAGACCCAGACTCAGCCGACGCCACTCCACCTCCACCGAAGCAACAGCGGCTGGATTTTAACCAAGGGACTGCTATCCAGGGGAAAGTCGATAAAGCCATTGCCCGGTATGTTGTAGAACACATGCAGGCTATTGCTACAGTGGAGTCACCCGCTTTCAGGGAGCTAGTTAGCATGATACCATGTCCGGGCGGCACACGGCATATGGGCATACTTGCCAACCCTCCCGATTTTCGCGGGAGACTCCGGATTTCATTGCCCTCTCCCGGTTTCCTCCCGGGGTCATATTTCTCCCGATTTCTGACAAAATCAGATTTACTCAGGACTGTTTCCACTCGGACTTTAATACAGGGTGAGGAAGATAGTCACAGAAAACAGAACAAGAATCGACAATTCTCCTCTGCTCACTCCTTTCCTGCCCACACATCTGCTCCATCAAGGATGGTGCTACAAGCCGCAAGACAGTGCACTTACAACTACAATAAGCATGTTAATGTTAATCTAATACAGCTCCGGCGAACCCTGCTCCGGCGACCCCCCCCCCCCACGGTGGTTTTGGAAATGCTCCCGATTTCTGAGGTCTCAAGAGGCGCATTAGGCGCATTCACACTGCGGTACTTTTCCCACAAAGGTTCATGCGAACTTAGTTCAGTGAACTCTTTTATCGCGTTCACACCAAAAAGAGCCGGTACTAAATATAGCTCTTTTCTCACAAAAGAGCCGCTCGAAAGTCCCTGCTAGAGAGCAGGGACTTTCGAGCGGCTCTTTTGTGAGCTATATTTCTGATTGGCTGGGCGGATTGCAAACCACGCCCCGTAAAACTTCCAAAAAGTTTTGTGAAGCCGCCATTTTATTATCCTCGCATTAGCATTATTAGCATTAGCATTAGCCCAGCGCAGAAATGCAGAGAGACTAACTTATGGCAACACAAAATAAAACATGGGAGCGGTGGAGATGAGGAGGTGTCGGCGTTCTGGCGATTTACTCGGAAGGCTTCAGTAGAAGCTGCTGGGAGTCCCAGCAGCTTCTACTGAAGCCAGTCCCCAACTCCGGGGACTTCCGGCCGGGGACTCCGGGCGGCAGTATACGCCGTGAAGTTGTTTGTAGCCTGCCAGTAAACCCAAAGCAGAAGAAGAAGAAGTGAAGTCAGCGGCTTCATTTGCCTAATCCACCCCCAGAGACTTTTTCCGGTGTGAACGCGATCTGTACTTAGTTCATGCGAACTAAAGAGTTTGCATGAACTAAGTTCGCATGAACCTTTGTGGGAAAAGTACTGCGGTGTGAATGCGCCTAAGGTTGGGAAGTATGCATATGGGACGGAAAACTTTTTCCAACTACCTGGAGAATGAATATACAGAAATGGAAAGCCAGCTAATATGGATGCAATCCAGATTGCATATAATGCATGTCAAGTTGATCAACAGATTATATTATTCTCCAATGCAATAACAAACTGAAATGAAGGCTATAAGGGCATTCATGGGAGCCCTTTTTTTAAGTAACTAAAACGTTACTTTCACAGTAACGCATTACTTTTTGGTGTAAGTAATCAGTAAAGTAACTGAGTTACTTTTGAAATGAAGTAACTAGTAATGGTAACTAGTTACTGGTTTTCAGTAACTAGCACAACACTGGTTAGCACAGAGCAGTGAGCATCCACTTATTTTGGTCGTTGCTAGTTTCAAAAGGCTTTAAACTCTCATCATATCTGGGGTTAATCCAGATAATAGACCTGTTGAATGTCAGAAGTCCAGCTCCTTGTCTTTAGGTGAACAGACCATCTGGATTTCCTTTCTGTAATACTTCGGACATGGCCATTTTGGCTAATCAAGTTGGAAGAGGAAGATTGCAGACCTAGTTTCTCTCTGGGCTTGTATATGACTTTCCTTCATTTGGCAGATGCATTTGTCTAAACACTCTCCGTAAGTGCATTCAAGTTTCATAAGAACAATAGCTCAATGTCAGAAGTGCATCCTTCGCTTACAAAACCCCTTAAGAGTGTGCAGAGTGAGTCAGTGAAACCAGAACACACAGCCCTGGTGGACGAGGATCAGTTATGCACATCTACTGAAAAGGATTAGTATATTCCAAGTGATCAAAACATATATTTGATGTAAGAGCCTCTGCCTGTTTTCAACACATTAGGTCCCCCATTACCTACCTTTTTGAAGTTGCCTAGCATAGCTGTGAATGGTATTATGTTTAAAGACTGAACTTGTTTTGACCCTAAAACAACCAAGACATCCCAATCTATTTGAAATTAAATTCATTAGGGCTGCACAACTGATCAAAATGTTGCAATATGGATGACTGCAATATTCAAATTGCAGGAGGTGCAATATTTGTTACAGGCAAAATACTGTTAGTGTAAATACAATTCTGAATCAAGGATTGTGGTGCTGCATGTCCCGGCCTCGAATCCTGTTCTATGCACCTCAAATATCTTTGTTTGGTACAGATATTTAGAAAATCCAAGTTTTATATATATATATATATATAGTTAATCGCGATTAACTATGGACAATCATGCGATTAATCGCGATTAAATCTTTTAATCGACTGACAGCCCTAATATATATATATATATATATATATATATATATATATATATATATATATATATATTAGGGCTATTAGTTGCGCGCACTATCCGAGCTGAGTGTGCTGACTTTTCGTACAATGTCCCACTGTCTGGCTTCCTGCATAAAGTCAAGTGCTCGGCGCAGTTGTCGGCGAAATGTCGCTCCTCTGTTTTCATTTAAACAGCTCCTTATATCCGTGAGCGCAGCTAGCTAGCAGCAGATGCTAACAACAACAATACACACGTAAGGTCTCTCCCGGTCCTCCCGATGGCCTGCCGGTGAGCGTGGAAGTGTGGTCTGCAGCAAGCGGGCCACACTTCCACGCATCAGCTTGTAGATGGTATTTTAAACTCGATGCGCTCTGAAACTACGGGGTGGCCGAGGACAAAAAATGCACATGCGTTAATCGCGTTAAAATAATTAGTGGCGTTAATCTTTTTTTGCGTTAACGCGTTATTAACGCGTTAACTTGACAGCCCTAATATATATATATATATATATTAAACACATTGAGGATATTGACGCAAAAACATCCAACCCCTCAAATATCATGAATATATTTGCAATTGCTGTCATTCAAAAATGTTCGCAATTGGTTATTTTTTTCAAATCGTGCAGCCCTAACAATAATTGTAAGTTTGAGTGATTTACAGTTTGTGTCATTGGCTTGACTTTGACCTCCTGTATGCTTCTGTTCTTCAGGGGGCACTGATGACACGTGGACAGAGTCTGAGGAGGTCCCAGAGGATGACAGTGCAGTCAGGTAATCACATGTCTCTCTGGGAGCGAATCACTGACAACAAAAACCAGCCCGATGAATGCTGCCGGAAAGACTTCTCATCAAAGTAAGACATCTACCCAGAGAAAATCAGTTTTCTAATAAATCTTTCTCTCCTCGTATATTTCCCTCCTCCTCAGGAACGGGGACTCGCAGCTCTTTGACAAAGTCCGAGGCCACGACATTAAGCTGCTACGCTACCTCTCAGTCCGCTACATCTGTGACCTGATGGTGGAGAACAAGAAGGTCAAGTTTGGCCTAAAGTAAGGAACACCACTGGCTACTCTCTCTGGCTGTCCCTGCCTCCTCTGCATGTTGTAGAAAGACTTCATGACAGACTACAGACTCAGTCCCTCTGTGTTGGCTCGATGTTTCTGCACATTTAGCTTTACATTCACACTGGCTGTATACAGTGTGCTGTGATTGTGTGTAATCTGGGATGCTTCAGATTTGCTCTCATTGTATCTTGCTCTGTATACAGACAGAGCTTGGTAATCATTGTTGCAGGGTTCTTGGTATTTTAAAGGCTAATCCACTGTAGCTGTTGATCAGCTGTTACATGTGGAAAAGATTTAGCTGGTAGTATTGCTCACACATTTATTGACTAAAATGTATGGAGAATGGTCAGAAGAGCAGTGAAAATACTTGGGAAAACGAAAGAAAGATGTAAGGAATGGCGAGAAACAATAGAGAGGTGAAGTCTCGCCCATCTACTTCCGTTCCATGGGACCTTATTTGGGAAAAAGTATGTATTTAAGTCAATGGGGAGAGAACTTATCTTTCGATCCCGTTTTAATTGTGCCACGAATTGATGTTTGTCAATCTTAAAAGATAATTTCCAAGTCAAAAAAGTCACAGTTTGTCGTAAAACTGTTGAAATATAAGACTATGAAAAATACGCAACGAGAAAGACTTCGAATCCCGGTCCCTCATGCTGGCTCTCACGGAACCGACTAACTCCCCTTGTGTGTATGTACAGCTCTCAACGTGCCCAGACTTGGAGTGATTTTCACCTCTTTTAATACTTTTCGCCTCATTCTGAAAGAAAGAAGTGAAATGTGCCAACGTGACGGCCGTCTTGGTGTGTGGTGCGAGACGGGAGATGTAGTTCATTGAGCGGTTTCACACTAAAAAAGTGTTACTTCACAGTTTTACGACACATTTGTATTTTTTTGACTTGCAAAATTATCTTTTAAATTGGCAAACATCATATGTGTAATTCGTGGCACAATTCAAACGAAAGATAATCTTTCTCTTTCCATTGACTTCAATACATAATTTTTCCGAAATGGGGTCCCATGGAGCTCCCCCGGAAAGAGAAGAACTTCGCCTCTCTATATGAACATTTGACTGACCTGAAGCCCATTAAAAACCTCAGGAATCATCAAGATACAAAGATGGATGCTCCCAATCCATCAAACCAAGCAGAACTGCGTGTATCTTCCTCCAGGAGCAGAATAGTCTAGCCAAGTTGCACACATGAAAGCTGTGATTGTAGATCAGGTTAACCCACTAAATATTGATTTATAAACTCTTCCTTAGTTATAACAATAATATTGTGATTTTTTTGGTTTGCATTATTATTATTCAAGGTCTGAAACCAGTGGATATATTTTGGTTAGTTAACCAGTTTTTATTTTCTAAATGCCAATATTATTATTTGGAAATTTGCTGAACAATTGTCGGTAGGAGAATAACAAAAATATATAAAAATTAGATTTTTTAATTTTGCAGTTGTCTCTTAGTTTTTCCCGACCTATACGTACAGTTGGGCAAAAAAGTATTTAGTCAGCCACCAATTGTGCAAGTTCTCCAACTTAAAAAGACGAGAGAGGCCTGTAATTGTCATCCTAGGTACACTTCAACTATGAGAGACAAAATGAGAAAAGAAAATCACATTGTCTGATTTTTAAAGAATTTATTTGCAAATTATGGTGGAAAATAAGTATTTGGTCAATAACAAAAGTTCATCTCAATACTTTGTTATATACCCTTTGTTGGCAATGACAGAGGTCAAACGTTTTCTGTAAGTCTTCACAAGGTTTTCACACACTGTTGCTGGTATTTTGGCCCATTCCTCCATGCAGATCTCCTCTAGAGCAGTGATGTTTTGGGGCTGTCGCTGGGCAACACAGACTTTCAACTCCCTCCAAAGATTTTCTATGTGGTTGAGATCTGGAGACTGGCTAGGACACTCCAGGACCTTGAAATGCTTCTTACGAAGCCACTCCTTCGTTGCCCGGGCGGTGTGTTTGGGATCATTGTCATGCTGAAAGACCCAGCCACGTTTCATCTTCAATGCCCTTGCTGATGGAAGGAGGTTGTCACTCAAAATCTCACAATACATGGCCCCATTCATTATTTCCTTTACACGGATCAGTCGTCCTGGTCCCTTTGCAGAAAAACAGCCCCAAAGCATGTTGTTTCCACCCCCATGTTTCACAGTAGGTAGGGTGTTCTTTGGATGCAACTCAGCATTCTTTCTCCTCCAAACACGTCTAGTTGAGTTTTTACCAAAAAGTTCTATTTTGGTTTCAACTGACCATATGACTTTCTCCCAATCCTCTTCTGGATCATCTAAATGCTCTCTAGCAAACTTCAGACAGGCCTGGACATTTACTGGCTTAAGCAGGGGGACACGTCTGGCACTGCAGGATGTGAGTCCCTGGCGGCGTAGTGTGTTACTGATGGTAGCCTTTGTTACTTTGGTCCCAGCTCTCTGCAGGTCATTGACTAGGTCCCCCCGTGTGGTTCTGGGATTTTTGCTCACCGTTCTTGTGATCATTTTGACCCCACGGGGTGAGATCTTGCGTGGAGCCCCAGATCGAGGGAGATTATCAGTGGTCTTGTATGTCTTCCATTTTCTAATAATTGCTCCCACAGTTGATTTCTTCACACCAAGCCGCTTACCTATTGCAGATTCAGTCTTCCCAGCCTGGTGCAGGTCTACAATTTTTTTCTGGTGTCCTTTGACAGCTCTTTGGTCTTGGCCATAGTGGAGTTTGTAGGTGACTTATTTTAATACTTATTTTACCGAGGAATTTACCATTGAATTCATTAAAAATCATACAATGTGATTTCCTGGATTCTTTCCCCCCATTCTGTCTCTCATAGTTGAAGTGTACCTAGGATGGAAATTACAGGCCTCATCTTTTTAAGTGGGAGAACTTGCACAATTGGTGGCTGACTAAATATTTTTTTGCCCCACTGTATATGAATGACTATTTCAAGAAAACACTAACATTAAGGCTGAAACCTTAGCTCAGTGCATATGGGTTAAAATACGTATAGATTCTGCTGTAGCTTAGCAGTAGGAGTGTACAACTCATCAAAATTATATTGCAAAATAGACTAGTCCAATTTTCAAATTGCAGTAGGCACAATACTTGTTAAAGGCTAAATATGTATTTAAATACCATTTTAAATGAAGTATTGAGGAGCTGCATAGATATTGTCATGGCCTGGCTCTTGGCCATAACAAAAAGCATGGGAAGGACAAGAATATGTATAGGAAAAGGTGTTTATTTGGCAAAACTCATGTGGCCAAAAAACAAACAAAAGGGCAAGGCAAAAAAGAATAAGCGACGCTGCTCTCCGAGGTCCGGTCCTCTGGGGGGAGAGCGATCAAGGCTCTGGCTCAGGCCTCTTAATCCTCCGGTGCCAGCCGTCAGGTGTCCTCAATCAGTGAATCAGGTGTCCTCAATCAGTGTGGGCACAAGCAGAGGAGGAACATAAAAGGGCCATACACACCAAAGCAGGGGTCGTCACAATATCCAGACGTACTTAACAGAACAGATTTGTTTTGCACAGATCCTCATTAAAAAAATCACACCATGATCATTTAATGTATTTTTCAATGATGAATGAGAATCTTGATGCAAAAATGGTCATGCCCTCCTATATCGTTATCATAATATTGGTCAAAATAAACGCAATTGGTTAATTTTTCCAAATCATGCAGACCAAATTATAAGCTATTTTGGCCTAACAAAGGTATTCTATGGAAGTGTTGTCTCTTCATATACTGCAGTGCCCATGGATGCTCACCTTGTTTCTCCCCTGCAGTGTGACGTCCTCTGAGAAGGCGGACAAGGCCCAACGCTATGCAGACTTCACCCTGCTCTCTGTGCCTTACCCAGGTAAACTACCAGTCACTTCGCTCACTCACTTCACTAAAGACTGAACAATAAATTGTCCTGTCAAATACTGTTTATCAGCAGATATTAGTTTAATGCAGAGACAAATAACTTACAATAGCTGTGTGTCACGTAAAAAGACTACTAGAAGGCCTCTATAATAAGAAAATAAAACAAATCCTGCACATTTCCACTCATACAAGAAAGGAGAAGAAATGACGCAAACTGTCAACATTGCCTCATGATCATATGATTTTAAAGAATCCAAAGCCATTGTTAAAATGACTGTGAAATGCCTTCTTTAGGAAACCAATCATATCTGACTCAACACAATTTTGAAAGACATGGAACAGGATTAATTAGAACAGTTTTGTGTGCAAAAATTCTTCTTGCATCAGAGAAAATAGTAGTTGGCATCAGCTATACCTCAAAGTTACAAAGTAGACTTTATCATTTGGATTTTCAAGAACAGGGCCACATTCTGTAGCCTCAGTTTAACTCCTGACCAAGTGTGCTGAATGTGTTTCTTTTTTAGGGTGTGAATTTTTTAAGGACTACAAAGACAGAGACTACACAGCGGAGGGTCTGGTGTTCAACTGGAATCAGGTACAGAGAGTAGAAAGTGTGTTCTCTGACTGTACTGTAGCTCGGCTCTGATTTATTCACCTGATGACTCTGTGTCTCCACTCTCAGGACTATGTGGACGCTCCTTTGACAATCCCACTGGGCTTTACTCAGAACTTGAACATTGACTGGACTCGATACCAGGTTACTCTTCTTCTAATGTGTTCACTCTGTTGCATCCACTCTACCAGCTGTGACTCACTTCTTTACTCTTGTATTTGTGGTGTGTGAGTGCCATCTGTTGTCCATCCTGTAAAGTGCTTTAGTCATGCTTCACATCCAGTAAAAAGTCCCAGTGCAGAGCTTTAAACCTCACTGACTCAAACACACATTGTTCAAACCCACACAACTTGAAGTCAGCACCCCAAAGAATATCATATGTAAGGCTAAACTTTGGGGAAGTGTATACAACGATAGACGACCACAAATAACTGTTGGACTTGTGTTAGGATAAGGGCTGTCAAGCAATTAAAAGGGAATCTAATGAATTGCCTGTTTTGTGATGAATGCATCTAAATCATGCTGGTGGTGTTATTCAACACTAGGCAACGTCAGTATAATAATCCATTCACAAAGCATAAAATAATATTTAAACATGCTTTTAATTTGAATAAATTATCCAAGTTAACAGGATGATTTGACAGCTCTAGTTGTAATTAGGGGTAAAACAAGCTGACAGAATATAACAGCAATTTTTCTTCTTATGTCAAAGATATTCACCTGTTTATAATTTCTTATTGTTATGTTTTCATTCTATATTATATAACATTATATAATTAATTTACAAGATTCTTCCATTAAGACTTTATCTTCTTTTTATCACATGTATTGTCTTTTGTTTGCTTGTGCTTCTCTCAGTCGTGGGACCTGGTGGAGCAGACCCAGAACTACCTGAAGATGCTGCTCCACATCATCAACAGTGATGGTGGGTACTGTTTCTGATGTAGTATTAGCTTTAGGATTGTAACTGTCATGGGATAAAAATGAGAACATTTGAACTAATGCATGATTTCATTATTGTTTTCTTCTATAGATTATTAGTTAAGACAATGAATAATAAAAGCCACATTTTAAGCGAGCAGAAACTAAAGTAAGGCCTTAAAATCCTTCCTTTAACAACCTTATTTAAGTCATTCTATGATAATGAACTAAATGTCAGTAGTTTCTCGTATGTTGCTCTGAAATAAGAATCAATTTGAAAATGTAGCCTAGGGTTCTGCTAAACTGTAATGAGTTTTTTAACAACAAAATGTTTAGTCCATCAGTCGAGAAAATAATCATTAGTTGCAGCCACATCATTAGAAGTGTATGGTTATGTTTCCTTTAATGCAGCTCTTTAAAATGTTTGGGGATTGCTTTGGCCGAGAGCTAATAAATACCTTAAGACAGTGGTTCTCAAACTTTTTCTGTCAGGCCCCCCCTTTGGAGAAAAAAACAAGTCGGACCCCCGCAACACAAATAGTCAGGGTCAGTGGCGGCGCCAGATATTTCAATTTGGGGTGCTGTGGGGTAGCTTGACGTTTCATAGAGGGTGCTCAAACATTTAGGGTTTCCCATTAAAGTACCGTCGCTACAGTGGAATTTTCTACTGCAACAATCCCCACACAAATACACAGTGTGACAGTTACAATGAAGGCTCGAGGCATATAGGTGTAAGCAGGGGTAAAGTGCTATTTTTATAGGTGGTGTGTGGACCTAACATAGGGGGGTCCGGGGGCAAGCTCCCCCGGGAAGATTTATTTTTAAATATTGAAGTTAAAAGCATCAATCTGGTGCACTTTGAGAGCAAAATGAAGAGATCTATGGATACATCTCTCAACACCCATATGAAACAGAACTGTAAACAGATCACCCTTTTAAACATTATTCTTGTTTTACTGTCATAGTATTTCATACCTGTTTTTAATTTATTCTCTTATTTTTTTTATACCTATAATGATCATATAAACGTGTGCCTCGGAAATAATTGTTTACATTAATCGTGACCATAACGAGACCCACTGAGATAACTTAGACTAAAGTTAACTATCTAAACACTCAGAGAGCCCTTTAGTTAACTGAGCCTCTCAGTCTAACAGGAGAGGACTCTCCTCCACTTTGTTGTTGAAAAAACTCTTTATATCTGTTAGCGTAGCTCGCTAGCACCAGAAGCTAACAACTACGATCTCCGGTACCGGTGCGCTCTCTCTCTCTTCACAAAGTGGCTCGTTCCACACACACACGAGCTTTAATGAAACGCAGAGACCCAGATGTAATAGTACTGTATCATATTATTTTCGAATCAATAATTTTTTTAATTATGATTTCTTTTTTTGTAATATTTAAAAAAAAAATTGTAATAACCATTTTTCCTCCTGGTCTCTCGCGCCCCACCCTGTCATGCCTCTGCGCCCCCCCCACCTTGGGAACCACTGCCTTAAGAAGATCGGCACATTCTAGAATAAACTAGAAAATGCTGTAAACTGTGTACATTTGATGCTGAATTTAGCTGAAAATGCAGAATATTGTATTAGCTGAATGGTAGCTGCTTTTAACTACATAAACCAAGTATGTGTGTTGCTGAACTTAGCGGAGAAAAGTGAAATGATTTGAATCAAATTGTTACAGCTCAAATGCATTGCAATGACTTTGTTGAAAACTTGAAAGTGAAATGTTAAACTGGAAGAGGAGGAAAAATAGTGAAGAAGCTTAATATGTAAAAGAAAAGGTTTAAAAAAAGGTATAAACAACTAAATGTATAGCCTCAATGTCCTGAAATAGCTGAATAAGTTAATAGGAGTTCAATATTAAATGTAAGTAGTAGTGAATTAATGTGTATTAAGAAGAGAAAGAAATATCAGAATATTTTAACTGCAAACTTTTGAACTAAAACCAAACGTCACCAATAATGTATAAAATATGTCGAACGTGTTGAAATCAGTATGAAGTCTCCATCAGACAGAAAATAATATGCTGAGACAGTCTTTAAACTCCAGTCTTTGTGTTTGAGGTGACGACGTTATCAAACACGTGTGTGTGTGTGTGTGTATGTGTG
Source organism: Harpagifer antarcticus (assembly GCA_902827135.1). Taxonomy (NCBI): domain Eukaryota; kingdom Metazoa; phylum Chordata; class Actinopteri; order Perciformes; family Harpagiferidae; genus Harpagifer; species Harpagifer antarcticus. The sequence continues at coordinate 1,706,928 of CADEHL010001226.1, read as the reverse complement.
TGTGTGTGTGTGTGTGTGTGTGTGTGTGCCCAGAGATCAAAGGTTACCATGGTGACAACGTTATCAAACACCTGTGTACGTGAGCCCAGAGATCAAAGATTTCCATGGAGATGTGCTGTGAAAGGAGAGCCTTTCCATTGTTCTGAATGAGAAATAAACCTCTTACATTTCTAACTATAGTTTAAAAACAGTAGCTGCTTTCGGTAAAATGTCAACATGTGAAGCATGTCAAGGACCCTGAGCGTCTGAAGTGTGCTTTTTTTTACAATGGGCCTTAATGGAGACATGTTGAACGTTTTTGTCACTTCATGCCTTCAAGAGGTATTTTGTTTAATTTTTCAACGTAGGAGAGGTTTTCCTATGTTTTCCAAGAAAAATGATGTCCAAGGAGTGTAGGGCTTGGGAGTTATGGCAGGTTTAAAACGTTTTTTTTCAAGCTCTTCTCCACTCTGTTTTGAGATCAAAGCACTCTAGACTTAACGAGCTGCGCAATACACACTAATGTTAAAATCTGAAGAAGGCCTCTCTACCAAGCTCCAAACTAAGTTAAATATCTCAAAAAGTTTAAATGTCATAAACAAGAAAAGTCATAGCACATGTCCTGAAGGAGCTGAACATTCTAATATTTGAATGGTTTCTGTAGCTAGTATGTGGAAGGAGTAGCGTTTGGCGCACGGTGTAGGTAAAAGACGATTTCAAGGTTCCTCCCATTGAGTTACATGTTAAAAGAGTTTAAAAAGCTGAATATTTCAAAAAGTATAAAATATTTAGAAAAAGTTGAACGTTTCCCATCATGTGCTGAAAAGGCTGAATATTTTTGATATTTGAATGGTTTCTGTAGCTGAAAGTATGCTGAAGTTATTCAACGGCAAAATATTGGTTGAAATAATAATAATAAGCAGAAGATGATTAAAGAAACAGAAGAACTATAGTGGAATGCTGTTGCACAGCTTTCGCACTAATGACGGTCTGATGTCTAACATCAGTCTTTCAATAAGTCTTAAAAAGGCTTTGTACTTAGGAAGGAGGATTTTATGAAACTTTCTTTAGTAATATTGTAATATCTAATCTCAAAATAGTTGATAACAAGAAAAGTCATAGCACATGTCCTGAAGGAGCTGAACATTCTAATATTTGAATGGTTTCTGTAGCTAGTATGTGGAAGGAGTAGCGTTTGGCGCACGGTGTAGGTAAAAGACGATTTGAAGGTTCCTCCCATTGAGTTACATGTTAAAAGAGTTTAAAAAGCTGAATATTTCAAAAAGTATAAAATATTTAGAAAAAGTTGAACGTTTCCCATCATGTGCTGAAAAGGCTGAATATTTTTGATATTTGAATGGTTTCTGTAGCTGAAAGTATGCTGAAGTTATTCAACGGCAAAATATTGGTTGAAATAATAATAATAATAAGCAGAAGATGATTAAAGAAACAGAAGAACTATAGTGGAATGCTGTTGCACAGCTTTCGCACTAATGACGGTCTGATGTCTAACATCAGTCTTTCAATAAGTCTTAAAAAGGCTTTGTACTTAGGAAGGAGGATTTTATGAAACTTTCTTTAGTAATATTGTAATATCTAATCTCAAAATAGTTGATAACATGTATTTTCTGAAAATAAATAACCAAATGCGCCTTCCTCTAACGCCACGCAGATCTGCATAGCGGGAAAACAGCTTGTGGAATTGTTCTTGGTTCATTGTTCACAGTGACATCAAAAAGTATTTTAAAAGAGGCCCTATTCTGCTTTTTGAGGTTTCCCCTCCTGTGGTGTGTTCTATAGGTTTTTGTGCATGTAAATGGTCTGTAAAGGCTAAAGACCTTGTGTTCCCTTCTCTCCCACACTCTTCCCCCAACCTAGGAATGATGAATAAATGAACTGATAAATCAGTGCAAATTATACATATATATAATACTATAACCCATGAAAATGTAACAGTAAGTCTGTTTTTAAAGTATCTTTATTAAATGAGGATGGTAACATGCAAACATAATGAATGTTATCAAAGCCAACCATGAACTGCATAACGAGTGAGGAAAGAAGCAACACTAATAAGAACCAAAACTTAACAATTGCACTCTCACAGAGCGCTCCTATAATGTCCATGTCCACTCCACTTGAGTGTCTATTGTAAAGCTTCATGATGATGATGATGCTGCTGGTGTTTGAAGTGCCGCTGTGTGTTTCAGATGAGAGCGGCCTCCTGGTGCACTGCATATCAGGCTGGGACCGGACGCCTCTGTTTGTGTCCTTGCTCAGGCTCTCCCTGTGGGCAGTAAGTCCTCCTTCCGTCTTTTCATCTCTTCATTCTCCCCCGGTGTCACCCAGCAGCTCCAACAGTCAGTGACAGAACCCCCACCTCCTCATTCACTCCTCTTCACATGCAACTAGTTTACCATTTCAAACATGCACTTTAATTAGCCTCCTCTGTATTCATCTTTATTAAAAATAGAACCCTTATGTCATAAATATTGAATGCCTTTCTGGAGACTGGTCCGTACTTGGATCTTCTGATGAAACCGCAGACCACATGCGGAGTCCTTTTCACACAGAATAATAACTGCAGTTTGCTTGTCGGAGCTGCATGTGCATGATTGGCTCCTGGGGTTTGATTTTAAGATGTTTGAGACTTTGGCTCATTGTCGTCATGTTATTTCCACAGGACGGCGCGGTGCATGCCAGCCTGCAGCCGGCAGAGATCCTGTATCTGACCATCGCTTACGACTGGTTCCTCTTCGGGTAAAATAATCATTTACAATAACACTATCATCATTTCATGAGTTCATGGTGAGCCATAAGTCGGCGCATTAGCTGCTATAAATACTTTAGAGGTGCATTTGCAACTATCTGTGACGTCCGTTTATTTTCTGTAAGGCATCATTGGAAAGAGGTTAATGGAGCAGTGAGAGAGGGAGGGGGGGACAACATGAGACATTAAGACGACTCTGGCTTAGCTGTTAACCACATCTTTTATCTTCACACTCGCACACACAACCACCCTCTCTTGGGCTTCTCCTTTCATAATTAATGGTGTGATATGACCAATTAGAGCTCATCTGAGGCAGTCTTGTAGAAAGCCCTCTCTGCCATCTCGACCATGCAGTGATGCATCCGAGGCTGGCCCCTGGAGACATTTGTACAGCAGAAGGTGTGTAAGAGAGTTGAAGTGAGCGTTCTTCTCCTCATCAGTCAACTGAATCATATTTGAAAGCCAGGTGTAGTCCAATACTTTTGTTGCCCATAAATACGTTCTGTGGCACCGAATATCTATAATCACTCTCAAGAGAGTCTAGCAGATTCTGCGCCGGCACTTTCTGAACAATTCATTTGATCAGCAGTGTTAGGGAGAAAACAAACAAGATTTGTAAACAAGTTCAAAATATAGGGAAAAGTAACTTCAATAAAAACCAACTGAGTTGTGATAGTCAGGGCAGCAAAGAGAGATGGCTTCCTTCCACTCAGTTCCTTTACATATGGGAAATGAGGGCAGTGCCTCACCAAAAGGAGCAAAGAGGAGAGGAGACAGAACACAAGAAAGAGGAAGCGTGTACCAAGTAGTCTAATGATAAAGAGGAATAGATACATCTTGTTTCTATAATTCCCTTAAGCACACCCAGTGATCTTCTTGACTAATGCAAAGGGTTAGTTCTCCTCAATACATTTTTTTTAAATGTCGTCACTCTGGGCACCACAGAGGAGTCAAACTTACTGGAACTATTCCTTACTATACCCTACCTAACCCTAACCCTCTACTATTACAGGTTTCATTTCAAAGATTCATTCATGTTTAAACGTTATGCATGCATCATCGCCTGCACAACATGGGGTGGTTTTCACCTGGATAAGATGCAGCTGGAATATAACACAGAACATTTCCCTCTCTATTTCCAGTCATATGCTGCCAGATCGACTCTCCAAAGGGGAGGAGGTACGTTTATCCAAATAATGTTTGGGTTATGCTTATAAAGCTTGTATTTACAGAAAGAATACTGGCAGAAACACAGAAATATTAGTACCACAACTTTCAAAAGTATTCTTTGCATGTTAAAAAACATTTGTCATCAGTCAGTTTTTGAAGACAGGAAGTTATGATAGAGATATTATGACATTAGCATATGATAGCACAAATGAAATGGATAGGCAAAAACAATGTGATCCCTTGGTTTGAAACTGTCTCGGAACAGTGTTCATATAGAGTTCATTTTTTCTTGTCAAACACTGTAATTAGCGGTTAAAGGAAACCTAGTTAAGCTGTGAGCTAACTCTACAGGAAGTTACAGCTTTAAGGATGAAGTGTTGTCATCTCTTCAGAGGGCAGCCAGAAAAAGGGTTGCCTCTTGAAAGAAAGGCTGGAGGGAGTAGATGCTAACATGCTCTCATAGCAGAGCTGTTTTTCCTTTTGTATTTTCATCAAGAGTCACATTTCACAATTATTGTGGCTGAAAATAGTTTCCATTGTATATGACCTGCACAAACAGCTTCAGAAGAAAATAAGGAATGACTGTGACCTACTGTTATTGTTTCTGTGGTTTTACTATTTATAGCTATGTGTTTGATTTCAATTAGTATTTGTTTTTGTTTTTTTAAATACTGAAAACATTCTAAATACATTTTAAATACAAATATTCTCATTAAAATAATTCAGTCAACAACATTTTCTGCAGAGCCCAACAGACCAATGATTGGCTGACTTATCTCATGGCCTGGCATACATGTCAGTCTAGAAGTAACAAGATATTTCACTACAGAGGTCTAAGATATGACACCATCCACAGTTCGCCCATCACGGGCCCTAGCTGATTTATTTTACACGTTAGATGTCCTGTTGTAAAATGTGTGTTTGCAATTCTGCAAAAATACAGGAGATCCATAACATAACCATATAGTGATGTGTTTATGTCAAATAAAAAAATCAATATATCATATTCCTCAGTACTATCCCCTAATGTTGGTCTAAAGAGTCTAGTATTAGTCAGACTAAATGTACAGGAACACCAGAGGTTATTCAACAACAGTTAACATAACAAACAATAGCTTTTTTAATAGTCATTTTATATCAATAGCCCATAATCACTGAGGGAGAAATCTATCAGTGGAAGAAATGTCAACATCTTAACCAAGAGTCATCTCCGTAGAACAATGACTACAACTAGTCATGTTGTTGGTATAGATTACATTTCATTTCATGAAATAGCGTGAGGGCACCTCACTATCCATTTGACCACCACTACCCTCTTATCGGTACAAGTATCACACTTTTGCTAATTGTGGGAACTTCTATCTTAAGGGATTCACTTCTGTTTCCCTTCTGATCCAACATGTTTTTTCTCCCTCAGATTTTCTTCTTTTGCTTCAATTTTTTGAAGCACATTGTCTCAGAGAAGTTCTCAGCTGTTAAGAAACAGAGGTGGGTTCATTACTCTTCATGTGTGTGAGGTTCATTCCAATGAAGCTATCTGTTGTGAAACTCAGTGAAGATCCAGTTTCTGTACACACACATCATCTGTTGGATTCCACTCTAGTGTTATATCTCTACTTCTGATCTCTATTATTATTTGATCCTTTTTTCTGACAGAAGGAAGAACTCCCACTTCAAAGACAGTGATTTCACTGTGGAAGATCTCGGCCAGTTAAGTAAGTCAGTGTGTCTCCGCCATTCCTCTCAGCCGCCATTCAACAAATGATATTGTATTTTAATAATGTTTAAATGGAGTAGAGTGTCTTTCTTTGTTTGGTCAACTAGGTGCTCAGGTAGCAGTATAACAGAGAGCTTTCCTTTCCAGCTCAATACATTTGTCCTTATAAGTTACAAACGGGAGGAAAACTGTTAAATTCGTCATTATGTTTTATCTCCAATCCGAATTATAGCATCTCATTATTTTTTGTTGAGAAACTTGAGGCAGCATTAGGAGCTCCTGCCACCTTCCTCCTGTCTGATGCAATGAGGAATAACAGGGCTGCGAGCAGAGCGTGTCGGCCGGAGACAAAGCAATGAGTCTCTGGGGATACCACAGCCTTCGTCTATTTACAAAACCACAGGCTTAATTCCAAAACGTCTTGCGTCACAAACCTTTATTTCCTAAGACTTTTAACCTGCAAAGGAGTTTTGTATTTGCATCAGTATCCAGCTTTATGTCACAACAAGAAGTGGCTTTAGATTTCTTTTGTAAACCACTTCTGGTGGAACTTGTTCCTCTCTGTTCTGCATTTCATTCAGCATTTCTGACCTTATTTAGAAATAAAAAATAGACTCCACTACAGAAGTTCCTGTTAAAAAAGCATTGATTGATATATACAGAATCAACTATAGACCCTATGAAATATCTAGAAGTGTTGCATCATGGGTAGTCAAGTCATCTTAACTTGGTTCATGTTTTTTTTCTAGATAAAGTATAGAATTGACAGTCTCTCCAAAGTCCTTATTTATTTAAAGGTCCCATGTCATGCTTTTCCGGTTATTACCCGTCCCCTTGTGTGTTATGTAGTTTTGTCTGCATGTAAACGGTCTGCAGAGTCACTAACCCTCAAAGTGCACCCTGTAGCGAGTAAAACTCTAACACAGAAAAGACCTGTCTGTGCTGCCCCAGAACGCCTCGTTGGACATTTCTCTTTTTCCATTGTTTTCTTCCTGAGTAAAGTAACGTGCCCATACCCGCCCTTACGGGACGCTGTAATAAGTAAAGCGAACGCACCCGCAAGGACACCTGGCCTCCTATTGGTTGAGGGATTTTGACAGGATTGTTGCACAAAAGTTTCGAGCGCGCACAGAATAAATCTGAGAGCAGAACAAATCTGTAAACAGCAATATATCTGAGTGCAAGCGTACAGTTTGAGCAGAAGCAGAGCAAATCTAAGTGCAAGCAGGCACTATTTGAGTGCGAGGACAGGGTTTGAGGGAAAGAAATCAATAAAGTATGCTCTCAAATTGAAATACCACGCTCTTGAATAAAGATAGGGAATAACCCCCATATTGGGGGTGCTAGTGGAGCCTCGCAGCAGCGAAACTCTGGCTCCTGATCCTTCTCTGCACCCACAGCCTGGCCGCTCTTGAATCGTGCAAAAAAACTGTTCAGCTCATCTGGGAGAGATATAGACACTCCCGCAGCACCCCCCGCTGCTCCTTTGTAGTCCGTCATTGTTCTTAGTCCCGCCCACATGTTCCGGGTGTTACAGCCTTTGAAGTCAGACTCCACTTTTTCTCTGTACTGTCTCTTTGCACTGCTGATAGCTCTCCGGAGTTCATACCTGGACTTCTTGTACTCCCCCAAATCTCCACCTCTGTGCGTGATAGTGCGTGCTTTTAGCTTGCCGCGCACCTCGGCTTTTGATTCGGGAATGTCCGTACAGTAATATTCGGTACTACGTCTGCTCAAAGACTGAAGGTATAACTATGCTTACAAAGTCTTTTGGATTTACGAAAGGGGTTTCTAACGTCTGTGACAGAACCTGAATGTTCTGCTTTCCCTTCAGCGCCTGTTCTGATTAAAATGTGCATGTGTTGATTTATGAATGAACTGACTGCCCTGCTGTGTGCTTACTTCAGAGTCGAGGGACCGCGGCAGTGTGACCAGTCTGAGCAGTGACTTCTCCCTCATCACTGAGGAGGGGGGCGGAGCCTCCAGCCTTCACCCCGATACCGTGGACCTGTTCTCCAGCCAGCCCCAGGCCTCCAGCTGGTCAGTATAGGCTCACAAAATGTACGTTTTGTTTCGTTGGATCCAGGAGGATATCAAAAGTGCAGCCAAATGAGAGACACAAAAAGCCAAGGGATGATGGTCCAGCCGCAGCTGAGTTATTAAAGTGCATTTACAGGACATAAGTGCATACATATAAAGAGAAAGAGCAGTAGGAGAAGAGAGCTGTTAGTCCCCGACAGTCTAAGCCTAAAGCAGCTTAACTAGGAACTGGTCCAAGGCAAGCCTGAGCCAGCCCTAACTATAAGCTTTATCTAAGAGGAAGGTCGTCAGCCTGCTCTTAAATGTAAGCCCGTGTTAAGGCACTGTGGTTATTCAACTGCCAGTGAGGCGATGAAATGCAATCAAAGTCCAGTTTGAGCAACAGATCTGTGAGTTTAAAGGGAAAACGGCACGGCAACTTCCAACTGGGGGAAGTTATCACAGTGCCAATCACTGGCCAAGTTCCAATGTCCATACTGAAGGACTCGCAGTCTTGAACAAACTCTCTGCTATTCCAGGAATGTGCACTTTCCAACATAGTGTGTTGAATGACATCGTAGCAAAATCCGCCAGTTTCATTATTGTTTCCCCAGATGTAGTGGTCGCATTTGAGTGAAAAACAAGTTTGAACAATTTAACAGATATTTCCTTTCAGAACAGCCAAAATTAACTTTGATCTATTTAAAGCACTCTTTTATGATTTCTTCATTTGAAATGTCATCACTAGCTGCTGCTCCACTGTCATGCTAATGTGTGTTTCCCTCCCCAGGAGAAAAGGCCCCACCTCCTCCCCTCAGATGGTGGTTTGGAATAAACCCACCCCTCTTGACGAGCATCTCTCCCATCCTCTCAGTGAGGCCAGGTCTTCCAGCTCTTCCTCCTCCAACCAATCAGAACACGCCGTCACACGCACTGGCAGCAGCCCACTGGCTGTCCCTGGAAGAAGGTCAGTGAGTCTATACAACTCAGCCCTTTAAAGTGTGTGTGTTCAGCAATGTTAGTGGATCACCAGAGGCACAGTGTTCTACCTCGCTGCAGTTCAGCAAGCGTTCACACATAGGTGGAGGCAGGCTGTTGCCGAACTCAGCAATCAGGTGTCCATTTTAGGTAGCACTTTCCTGGAGCGTCAGCTTCAGCGACAGACAGACGAAGACTGACAAAGTCAATAGAGTCCTGCTGGAGTCACAAGGGTGGCAAAGAGGAGGCAAATCCTACTTTGATTGAGCTAAGTATAGCTGGTGTTTTATTTAATTTGGTTGTTTAGCCCCTCATGCTATAATCATGTGTATTTTCTTTATTCCTGTTCATGTAACCTCTCGCAATTATCACTGGCCCCGTGTATCTCGTAATCGATATAACCGGCTTGCTCTCGTCTATCCCACATGCTCCACTGACATCCAACATCTAGTTTCAGTCGGCCTGTGGAACTGCCAGTCAGCTGTTCCTAAGGCTGACTTCATCTCTGGCTACGCTTCCCTGCAGTCTCTGGATTTCCTTGCTCTCACTGAGACGTGGATTACTCCATCCAACACATCCACCCCAGCAGCTCTCTCCACAGCATATTCCTTCTCCCATACACCCAGACCCACTGGCAGAGGAGGTGGCACTGGTCTCCTGCTCTCTCCCAAATGGAGCTTTTCCCTCTTCAAGCTACCTAACTTCACTCCTTCCACCTTTGAATTCCATGCCGTCACAGTAACCCATCCTATACAATTCACCATTGTTGTACTCTACCGTCCACCAGGCGCCTTGGGGGACTTCTTGGAGGAATTAGATAATCTCCTCTCACACATCCCTGAAACTGCCCCTCCCGCTGTACTTCTCTGAGACTTCAACCTCCAGACAGGGAAGATAGACAAACTAACATCTCTGTTAACCGCCTTTGCTTTCTCACTGTCTCCATCCCCACCAACTCATAAAGCTGGCAATGTCCTTGATCTCATATTCTCAAGGAACTGCACTACTTCTAACCTCTCTGTAAACCCGCTCCACACATCCGATCACTTCTTCATTTCATTCTCTCTACCCCTTTCCAAACATAACGAACTAATCTCTTCTCATCCTGCACCTGTCCGCCGTAACCTTCGTTCCCTCTCCCCCTCTACCTTTGCCTCATTGGTGCTCTCAGCCCTCCCTTCCTCTGACTCGTTCCAACTCCTGCCTCCAAACTCTGCTGCAGAAACTCTCCTCTCTACTCTCTCATCCTCTCTGGACTCTCTCTGTCCTCTCACATCTCGGCAGGCTCGTCAGTCCCCTCCTGCTCCCTGGCTAAATGACGCACTGCGTGCTAATAGAACCGTCCTTAGGGCAGCAGAGCGGAAACGGTGGAAATCCAAACAGCGTGACGACCTCCTAACCTATCAGGCTCTCCTCTTTCTCTGCTTCCATCTCTCAGGCAAAAAGCACTTTCTTTCAAGATAAGATCCAATCTTCCTATTCCAATCCCAAAAAACAATTTTACATCTTTTCCTCCCTCCTGGACCCCCCCAAAGCCCCTTCCCCCTCCTCCCTTCTGTCAAGCGACTTTGTTAACCACTTTGAAAAAAAGGTTGATGATATTCGCTCTTCTTTTTCTGACTCACCTTTACTCACCACTGGGTCACCAGACCCTCCTTTCACCCACACACTGACCTCCTTTTCCCCTCTCTCTCCAAGTGAGGTTCTTACCCTCATTACCTCTGCCCGCCCTACCACCTGTCCTCTGGACCCTATCCCCTCAAACCTCCTTCAGACTATCGCTCCTGATATTCTACCGTTTCTCACCCATTTCATCAACACTTCTCTAACTTCTGGTCACTTTCCAAACAGTCTCAAGGAGGCAAGAGTAAACCCTCTCCTAAAGAAACCCACTCTCAACCCGTCTGATGTTATAAACTACAGGCCTGTCTCTCTCCTCCCGTTCCCGTCTAAAACACTTGAACGGGCTGGCTTTAAACAACTCTCCTGTTATCTCCATCAGAACAACCATATGGATCCGCACCAGTCTGGTTTCAAGGCAGGTCACTCCACAGAAACTGCCCTCCTTGCTGTCACTGAGGAACTGCACACTGCTAAAGCAGCCTCCCTCTCCTCTGTCATCATCCTGTTGGACCTGTCTGCTGCATTCGACACGGTGAACCATCAGATCCTCCTTCGCACTCTCCAAGAATTTGGAGTTTCAGGCTCTGCACTTTCCCTCATCACCTCATACCTCAAAGACCGCACCTACAGGGTTACTTGGAGAGGGTCGGAGTCGGACCCTTGTCAATTAACTACAGGGGTCCCTCAGGGCTCTGTTCTTGGTCCCCTCCTCATCTCCTTGTACACAAACTCGCTCGGATCTGTCATTAGCCCGCATGGTTTTTCATACCACTGCTACGCTGACGACATCCAATTAATTCTGTCCTTTCCCCGCTCAGAGACCCAGGTCGTCGCACGCATCTCTGCTTGTCTAGCTGACATCTCTCAGTGGATGTCTGCTCATCACCTCAAGCTCAACCTTGACAAGACTGAACTGCTTTTCCTTCCGGGAAAAGATTGTCCCACTCTTGACCGAACAATCAACATCGGTACCTCTGTTGTTTCCCCGACTCAGACTGCAAGGAATCTGGGAGTGATCCTAGATAACAACCTGTCCTTCACTGCAAACATCGCTGCTACAACCCGCTGCTGCAGATACACGCTTTACAACATCAGGAAGATTCGTCCCCAGCTGACCCAGAAAGCGACGCAGGTTCTGGTCCAGGCTCTCGTCATCTCACGCCTAGACTACTGCAACTCCCTCCTGGCTGGTCTACCTGCATGTGCCATCCGACCTCTGCAGCTCATCCAGAATGCAGCGGCTCGTCTGGTCTTCAACCTTCCTAAATTCTCCCACACCACTCCGCTCCTCCGCTCCCTCCACTGGCTTCCGGTAACTGCTAGAATCCACTTCAAGACAATGGTACTTGCGTACCATGCTGCGAATGGATCTGGCCCTTCCTACGTCCTACTTCGAGCAATAGAACTATTAACAAAGCACTTATATACTAATAAAGGACTGGCTTACCTAAAGCCAGTTGAGTAGCACTTGAAATGTTTTTGCTCTATGAAACCTGATGTACTTATATGATTCTGTTTTCTTCCAGTTTGTATTTTGTTGGTCGAACGCACTTATTGTAAGTCGCTTTGGATAAAAGCGTCAGCTAAATGCAATGTAATGTAATGTAATGTATTATAACCTGTGTGGGTGGGACTAGTTTGTGGAGTTTTGGGGAGTTATTCACCCGTGTCCAAGTGCTCAACCAAAGCGTGTGTTTTTGTCAAGGTAACAACACTTGGTCCTCTAACAAAAAACCAATGAGCAAAAAAACGCCTCCAAATGAAACTGCTGCTGAGGCACCAGGAAGCAAATCATACGCAGGGATTAAATCCAATGATGTTCAGTTTTGACAAAAACCTGACAGAAAACAATGGCTTTTACCTCCTCTCTTTCCCTGGTATAAAAAGATCTGCCTGCGCAATCACTCCTCCACCTGTCTCCATAAATATCAAACCTCCCTGTGCCGGAAGCTGCCTTCAAAATACAAGTCTGTGTCCTTCTGTCTTTAATTCTTTGACCTCGCTGTCTCTCAGGTTGGCCGCAGACTACCCTCGGTCCGGCTCCTCTCTCTCCACGGAGTACGGCAGTTGGCAGATCGTTTCTGGTTGTGGCAGCATCCATGACCACGCTCACTTCCCCCCCCCTCTGACCTCAGCCTCCTCCACCTCGTCTGCTGTGGCTGCTCCCTACGACTCCCCCCTGCCCTTCAGTTTTCAGGATGAAGGACCCAGTGGACGATTGTAAGTAACACACACCTGTCCTGCTAGGCTTTCTTTTACAATGCTGTCAGAAAAGGTAGGTCAGTTTAACGCAGGGGTTGGCAAACTTTTTGGCTCGGGGGCCACTATGAGTTTTAACATTTGACAGACGGGCCGGGCCAGTAGCAAAAATATTTAGCTGTCCACTCCTCATTAAACACTCATTGTCGACTTTTCTTTTCTTTAGGCGCATTCACACCGCAGTACTTTTCCCACAAAGGTTCATGCGAACTTAGTTCATGCAAACTCTTTAGTTCGCATGAACTAAGTACAGATCGCGTTCACACCGGAAAAAGTCCCTGGGGGTGGATTAGGCAAATGAAGCCGCTGACTTCACTTCTTCTTCTGCTTTGGGTTTACTGGCAGGCTACAAACAACTTCACGGCGGATACTGCCGCCCAAAGTCCCCGGCCGGAAGTCCCCGGAGTTGTAAGAGGACTTCAGTAGAAGTTGCTGGGACTCCCAGCAGCTTCTACTGAAGCCTTCCGAGTAAATCGCCAGAACGCCGACACCTCCTCATCTCCACCGCTCCCATGTTTTATTTTGTGTTGCCATAAGTTAGTCTCTCTGCGTTTCTGCGCTGGGCTAATGCTAATGCTAATAATGCTAATGCGAGGATAATAAAATGGCGGCTTCACAAAACTTTTTGGAAGTTTTACGGGGCGTGGTTTGCAATCCGCCCAGCCAATCAGAAATATAGCTCTTTTCTCACAAAAGAGCCGCTCGAAAGTCCCTGCTCTCTAGCAGGGACTTACGAGCGGCTCTTTTGTGAGAAAAGAGCTATATTTAGTACCGGCTCTTTTTGGTGTGAACGCGATAAAAGAGTTCACTGAACTAAGTTCGCATGAACCTTTTGTGGGAAAAGTACCGCAGTGTGAATGCGCCTATTCACACTGCGGTACTGAGCTATATTTCTGATTGGCTGGGCGGATTGCAAACCACGCCCCGTAAAACTTCCAAAAAGTTTTGTGAAGCCGCCATTTTATTATCCTCGCATTAGCATTATTAGCATTAGCCCAGCGCAGAAACGCAGAGAGACTAACTTATGGCAACACAAAATAAAACATGGGAGCGGTGGAGATGAGGAGGTGTCGGCGTTCTGGCGATTTACTCGGAAGGCTTCAGTAGAAGCTGCTGGGAGTCCCAGCAACTTCTACTGAAGTCCTCTTACAACTCCGGGGACTTCCGGCCGGGGACTTTGGGCGGCAGTATCCGCCGTGAAGTTGTTTGTAGCCTGCCAGTAAGCCCAAAGCAGAAGAAGAAGAAGTGAAGTCAGCGGCTTCATTTGCCTAATCCACCCCCAGAGACTTTTTCCGGTGTGAACGCGATCTGTACTTAGTTCATGCGAACTAAAGAGTTTGCATGAACTAAGTTCGCATGAACCTTTGTGGGAAAAGTACTGCGGTGTGAATGCGCCTATTGGTCCACTCAGTGTTACAGATGCAGGTTCAAAGGTGAATTAGGTTCAAAGGTGAATGATTTTTTGCGTCATCGTTTGCGTCATGACGTAACCGTTTACGTGCCTTCTTATGACCCACACAGCGTTTTACGTCTCTGATTTTCTCCGAAACACCGCTCACAACAACATCAGTAGAGGACTGCGTCGGGTCGTTTTTAATCATACGAAGCCAGATTAAATTAAACAACTACTTCTCCAACCTTATACCTTTCTCCAGAGTGCCGTGGTGCATTGTTTATTAATGTGGTTCAGCGCCCGCTGCAGTGCTGCTCGTCTACCGGAGTTTATTCTCCCGTTAGCTCCGGGTTAGCTCACACGGCAGCGGCCGCTGTAAAGTATTCACTGTCTGACTGTCACACAAGCAGCTGATACATATCCCCAATTCCCCATAAGTGAATGTGTTTCAGTCTGAATTGACGCCGTTTGGCATCACAACGCTGTTATGAAAGTTTCTCTGGCATTCGACAGGTGATGTTAGCATAGCAACCGAAGCTAATCAGACTATCTTGACTACTTGTTGCTATCATATTGTGGCATAAGCCGTTTTCTACACGCATATTTAACGGCGTAGTTTTCGTTATGATTTTACTTGTGATAGCCACATGTAGCCCAGGGTTGCCAACTTTGGGTACTTGGCTGGAGTGAGATTTTGATATCATGGGTTTAATTACACATTATGCGCACGAAATGACTGCTATCGTGTCAGCAGCGGGACTTTAGCATATATATAGGATATATATACAATATATACAAGTACACAATATTGGACACAGACTATAAAGGGCACACAGTTTCATTCACTAATGAAAGTCAAACACATGTTGGTTTCCACTGTTTTATTGTGTACCTGTCGCGATAAGCAATTAATTCACTTATCGTACGATAAATAAAAATGAACTCGATAAATTGTCATTTACATGAGGATGTGACTAGCAGTTTGAAAGGATGTACTTGAATTATTATTATATATTATCATTATGTCAGGGGTCTAAAATGGGCATACAACGGTGCCGACAATATTATCGTTTATCGTAATAATTTCCGGGAAAATGTATTCAACAAAATAAATTATCGTGAGAGGCCTATACATGAAACACACACACACAAACAAATCTACAGACTTACTCCACACTGCCAAATATATTAATGAACACACTCTCACTCTCATATACTCTTGACTCTATTTTGGCCTAGTAGAACAATAAGCAGCAGACTTTTACTTTTTTATCATTTCTACTGGATCTTAGATCTGCGCATGCGCAATACGGGTTGGCAGTTGCGGTTCCAGAGTATTTTTGTTGGGTAATCTATGGTAGGGTTAACCCATACAGTGGTGGGGCTCAAGTCAGTATTTGCATTGTAATCACATACACGCTCCCCTTGACAGTGAAACGCCACGCGTGAGGTTTAGATTATTTCCCTGTCTCAATCCAAATTGAACTGTATGAAATAAAAAGGCACATTTGTCTTGTAGTAAAAAAAAAGTGCGACCTGGAGCCAATCCTGCAACTTCCCCACAGGTGAAAGAGTTGACCTGCTGAAAGCCCAACCCCTGCAGGGGGTCTGGGGGGATTCTCCCCCAGGAGATTTTTTTGAAATACTAACATAAAATACACATTCTGGTACTCTCTTGAGAAGAAAAATAAATAAATCTATTACTCCACGACATATTTAAAAAATGAATGCCATTTTAGTTTGTTGTTACTTTGTTCTGAAAGCTGAACCTGCTGCTCCTCACAGAGAGAAGAGGGAAGAGGCTGTGAATGACTTTACATTGTGGATAAGGGTGGATAGCCCCCATTGTTCTGTGTGTCAAAATGAAAGACAGCCCACACACCTATCAATCATCAAACCGTGGGGTCTTATTTCATTATGTGTTGATTTCTATAATAATAAGTAATGTTGTATCGATGTATATAGAGATGTACTACAGCAAAAGTATTCTCCGTCGGGACTTCCTGCAACAACACCACGCCGTTATCTTGATTCTGATTGGCCAGAAGACATTATCAAAGATGTTCTATTGAGAAGACGATCACTACCTGACAAAAGTTTTCAAAACCGTTTCTAGTCTTCGGTATTCTTGTTTCTGGCGTGAGAATAGTTTGGAGAGCGTGAGATTGAGAGTGAAAGCGTGTGTCACACGCCAGATGCGTGAGAGTTGGCAACCCTGATGTAGCCCATGTATTGATTCCATCCGATGGTTGCAATAATACAGTGAACGGATGGTTATTAAAGTAAGGTCAAATAAACAGAATCACACTAAGCCTGGTTAGTGTTGCCTGACTTTATATAAGTGTTTTTCATAAGTGTGTGGTTGCTTTCTAGTCACTTTGCTCAGTGCTACTGCTTGTTACAACTTGTATTCGCTGTTCTCGCCATGAACTGTTATTGCTCAAGTTAATCTCGCCCCCTCCAATGTAAGCGTGACTTGTGACTTGCCGGGTTGCCGTGTGGGGCCAGAGAATAGACCAGACTCCAGCAAAGGTCAATTGTGTCTAGAGTGCGCCATCTAGTGGGATCAACTGAAAAGCCGGGTATTGCAGGAAAAAGGCAAAATGAATGCGGTCTTTACTATCATTTGGACAATTTTGTACCAATATTCGGCGGGCCGGATTCAAAAGCCCAAAGGCCTTCATTTGCCCATGCCTGGTTTAACGGGTGGGTTTGTCAATAATTTAGCAACCGTATCTTTCTGTTTGTATTAGGAAAAATTAGCTCCCCCTGATAAATGAAAGGGTCATTTTTTAGATCAAATTAGCAGCTTATAACTACTTTGCACTACAGATCGGGGATGTTAAGCCATCCATTTATATTGAAAGGAACCACTTGTTATTTTTAGTAGCAAGTTATGGTGTGTCTCTTTTGTTTAGATAACTGGAAAATAAGCCAGCAGGTTGCATGTAGGTACACATTGGTTTCCTCCTCAGTCTGACCCTGTGTACAGTAGGCAAGCCCGCCTTAACCTGCCATCAGGCCCTGGGGCTGATGGGTTTTGTAGGCCCCCTATTTAAACAACAAATCAAAGTCATTTATAGCCTCGGCAGGCTCTGTGATCGCACTTCTCCACTCTGCTCTACGCGCGCCTGGTCCTCTCCTCCAGATGAGTGACGTATCGGGCCTCCCTCATGTATTTGTCCGGTTGCCGTTGGCTCCCCTCCACGTAGCAAGTCCTCGTTGTCCTCTCCATCTCCTCCAACAGATAGGGTTGGGAACCGATAAGAAAATGCCGAGTACCAGGTATCCATACAAAATACACAATTTCGGTTCTGCTTAACGGTTCCTAAACGCGGTAGACCCTGTATTCCACCGGGTCCGTCTGCGCCGCGGTGACCCGGTGGAATACAGGGTAAAGGCGGACTGGCCATCTATGTGTCCTGGAGAATCACAGAACGGCCTGTCGTCAGCGGGCCGTTGACGGACGGCTCGGTTCGCTGACGGCCGGCACCGCCCTTCATTTTTTTAAACGGCATCATGTAAGTTGCGCTGACAGGCAACAGAGGTCCACAGTTGCCCCGCAGCGAGGCTCCCCCCGCCCTCCCGTAGACAGTTCACGAGCTCAGTCACTTCATAAAACCAAAGATGGGTCGCGGTAAACGCTCTAAAGTGAGGCTCTACTACACTAAAAAGAGAAAGACAAGGCACAGTCTAATGCATGTTAATAGCTTGCCACAGGCATAGCTCAGTTACAATAAAGCGCAGCTATTGTGCAATACATTTGTATTGCATGTATATTTTTTATTTGTAAAAATGTCAGTTAAAGCTTAAAAGAATAAAGATATTTTTGTTATCTAAATGTTTGACCTCTTTCTTTTACAATGTTGGAATCGAAACGGGGAATCGATAAGCAGAACCGGAATTGGATAATGATAACAGATAATGTCCCTCCGGTCTGTTTTTCCTCTCCCGCTACTCCATCGCTATCAGAACCAGACGGCCTACTTGGCTCCGAGGCCCGCTGCCGCTTGGTACAGAACGCATCTGTCCTTCCTCCTCATCCTGGCCTACAGGTTTGAATTGAATTGATTGAAATCTCATATCAACGTACGAGTTTGTGCCTCTTCGGGGGGTGCTAACACTTAACCATAAACGTTATCGTTTACGTTCTCCGTCTTTATATGTAGATATTACTTTTCTCCGTTAATCTCCGTCACGTTGTTTCCAAAGCAACAACAACTTCCTGTCAACTGCGCAAACTCTCTTTCAAAATAAAAGCATGTCCATACAAAATAGGAAGCCAAGCCAAATTACACTCAAGACATATAGAACTGCAACAATGCAATATCCTTTTAAATTTCAAAGAACACAAATTGGGTTATAAACAATAACAAATAAAACAACAATACTGTAGAATAACAAAATGAATGCCGTGAATAAACCGAAATACACGTGTTGAAGCGGTTCGCTGCTGATTACTATGCAAAAAAGAATATAATCAGTGATAGAATACTGTTGACTGAAACAACTGAAATGAAAAATGATAACAAGTAGAGTGCCGGCAGACTGATAAAGTCTTTGTTGGACATCCATTCCACAGACTTTATTTGGTCAAGTCCATCCTATATCATTTTAAATGTATACTTTTAATGATGATGAGAATAATGAAAAATGATCATTCCCCCCAATCTTGTGAATTTCTCTAAATCCTGCAGGCCTGATGATGATAATGATGATGAAGATGATAATGATGACGATGATGATCATAATGATGATGACAATGAAAAGTGAGCTGTGTGATGATTCATGATAAGTAAATGATGGGGTTAATCCATCCTGCTTGTGCCTGCATCATTCTGTTGAATCAATATTCATACAGCCAAATCTCTTGGATTACACGTGTCTCTGGGGCTTTACAGTGAGAACAGCCGACAGCACTGTCCCTACACACGCACTAACTAGGACAGAATCCTAACCCCACAATTAAGGGGGGGGGGATGGGGAGATTGACAGAGGAGGATCCCTCCCCAGAAATTCTTCTTCTCTTCGGAATTCTTTGTGGACTTCCTCTTGTTTCTTATTATTGAATATAGAACTTTTGGGGGATTTGGAATGGAAACTGTCACACATATGCACACAGTGAAATGTAGTCTCTGCAGTTTACCCATACAAGTATTGCTAGCAGTGGGCAGTCTAGATATATATACTTTATTCGTCCCAAGTTCGGACATTGTTTTCTCACGGCAGTGCCTTGGTCTGTTCACGGCCTTGAACCTATGACCTTAAGGATCCCAATCCAAGTCACTACAGCCTGAGCTACTGCTGCAGAGTTTCTCTCCCTAACCCCTTCCTCCCTGTCTCACCTCTCTCCCCCTTGCCTCCCCCAGGTGTCCCATCCCCTCGGAGCGTCAGGCCCGTCTGGAGGCGGTGCGGGAGGTCTTCCTGGCAGCCTACAGCTCCACCGTGGGCCTCAAGTCCTCGGCCCCCAGCCCCTCCACAGCCATCACCGGCCTGCTGGAGCAGTTTGCCCGGGGGGTGGGCCTCCGGGGCACCAACGCCATCGTCTGAACCCTCTCAATGTGACCCCCCCGCTTCCATCCACCCAGCCAGAGCCCGTGCAACACGCCTGGACTCCGTACAATAAAGTGCCAAACATCTCTGCTCATCAGGGGAAGCACTCATCTTCCTCCTCCTTTTGATTTCCTACTTTTCTCTGGACTTGAATCTTCCATGTTCAGTCGCTTTCAGGGAGGGAAATATTTCAGCCACAGTATCAAAAAGGGATATTGGGAAGGCTCTGTAGCTTCTGAAATGTGAATGTGTGAGAACAGGGTGTGTGTGTCTGTGACAGGCAGGCACACGTCTTACTTCCTCTGTTCCGTTCAAACATGCTTTCTAGGCTTCAGGGTCGCTGCAGTGACCGTCCCATGTACAGGCAGCGATATGTGTTCTCTTGTTTCGTGCTGCTATTCATTTCTGATGCAAGCAGAGAATGTTGTTTTGTCCAGGTGCATTTTAAAGATGAGATAAATACAGCACTTACTGTTCAGACAGAAATGTTTTTCTGTTTCTTATTTGGCCCAGGAGAGGATCTAAATATCTAATCTATTTACAGCCTAGGGTCTAGATTTAAAGGTAAATATTACAGTCTGTTTTTATGCAAAACTCACCAGCCATATGAACGCTGAAAGAGTTACTGTAATAATTCCATCCGTCCTTCCTGGCAGTGAAGGGTTGGTGTGAGTTGGGGAACTAAATCTCCCTACGCTGTTCGGTGACCCCACAAGCACTTTGAGCCTCATTGTGCTTCAACTGAAGTACTCGAAGCAGTTTGTACCACGTCTGGGGCTGTTACCAAGGGTCCGACCTGGAGGCAGCCTCTGGACAGACGGGATGATAACAGCGGCTCTTCAGAGTGCGTACTGTGTGAGGAAGACAGTCTTAGTCAAATAGGCTCTGATCCTTTTAAGTAGATGAGATAAAAAGAGAAGATCGTAACCCAAAAAATGAAGTTGATCCAAGCTACCGTACCACCTCCCCACTGTCTCCACATCCTCCTAAAGTCCATATTCATCACTTGTTCTTCTTCAGTAGCACTGACACGGTAGCACAAGAGGCACTGAGCATCGTGGTAGCAGATCTGTGAACCCAAGGCCTTTCAGAGCTCTTTCTCGACAGACTCAGCACAGACCCCTGCCCAGCTGATATATCACAGAGGTTGTTCCAAAACATGTGCGTCCTCTTCCAGGTCGCACTGGGAAGGACATTTCTACCTTTTGGTTAGATGTATACTTTTAAGTAATTTTCTTAAGAGAAATCTGTTGAGTTTTCATTTGAGACGAGCTTGTTGGTGCCGCTGCTGAACCTCAGGACCTTTTTGTTGTGCCTTTTTATCTTCAGTAACACTGGATCACACCTCCACTGCTGCTCCAGCTTCGGGTCCTTTTCTCTTTTGAAATGGCGTTAAGAGCTCGGGGAGTTGACTGCATTAGCAGCGCACAAAGCTTTTGGGGTGTCCCGTTGATTGCTCATTCTGTCGTGTCTGATGGACACCCCCGAGGAGGTTGGGATGGGATCTCGGTCAGCCCAGGAATAGTAAGATGTTCACCTCTGCCTTTGAAAACGACTGTAAGAGAAGAGGATTTTATTGATTTTAGGAATAATTGTTGTTGGAATTATGGGAAATACCTTTATTCACTTTATTTTTATCGGTGATGTGAGATGATTGACCCCAATGTCGGTGTTTTAAATACAGCGCTAGAGCACGGATGCATATGGTCTATATTAGCCTAAAGATTAGCTTTAAAGTCAAACAAAATGTGACAACATCCATAAACCTGGATTCCCATCTAGTCTGTTAAAGCGGAGCATGGGTAACAAATCAGTCGGTTCACGGCTTGGGTTCGGGATATCTTTCAGATTAGAGGTGCTCTGCCAGAGAGGTGATGTGTTCAGTTTGGTTTGTCTGTGATCGGGGTACAGAACTACTACCTAAAAGAAGTGTAGCTTGAACCAAAGAGCAAACCATTATTGATCCAACTCAAAGGTTGTGAGATAGGCCAGGTCATTCGCCCATCCTGTTCCCTTTTTCTAGTCGTATGCTAAGCTAGGCTAATCACTTCCTGTCTCTGAGGTCTGTACTTAACACACAGACATGAAAGTGGACTCGATGTTTACATCTCAATCTCATCATTTTCAAATGTTCTTTCTCCATGTGGTGTTCTGATTCTGAACGACATTCTGCTGAGCTGATCTGAAGCAACACATTGTATTTCTGTATTCTTGGCATTAAGTGATTTGAGAGCATTTGCTTTGAATGGCCACATTTACGAGTTTCTGCATGGGCTGTCTAAGTGTTTCTTTTGTACAGCTTTACTTGAGACTTTCAGGCGCGGTCTGGTTTTAAGCTTTCTTTGTAAGATGTCCTTCCTGTTAAGGAGTTCTGATTCAGTCGAGGTTTCATATCGGTTGTTTTTATTCTGCCATCCTTTCTACCGTCTGTCTGCATCACAGTAACATAGTCAACATGTTGAACCGTTCTTATACTTTGTTACTTCAGACACTCTTTTCACTCTCTGGTTTTGCATGACTTCCTCCGAGTGTATCTCAACTGCGTCATATAATGTTTTTTATTTGTTTGACAAATGACTTATTTTGATTTGATTTCAGAATCTCTTTCAAACGCTGCACTTGTCCTGATGTTCTCTCTGTAGAGTTCTCTCTGTAAAGCATTTTTAAATAACTCTTCCTTTTTGTTATACATTTCTCTTAACTGTCGGCCGGCTACAACAGAAGGTGAACTGAGCAGCAGGTGGCAATTGTGAATAAACAACAACAAAATGAATATCTTTGTAACTTGTTTTTGTGTAATTAGCTTCAGTTAAATGTATTTATTTAGTACAGGCCAGAGGACACAAACAAGGACCTAAAATACAATAACAAATTAACAGTATTAACATTCATTCAAAATAACAAAAGGAACAAAACAAACACTTATAAGGAAAGGAAGGAAGACCCAATAAACGGATAACCAGGCAGTACATCCAACACCACGCAACATGTGGAGCGTATTCATTATTCCACAGAACCCCACTGAGTTGGAGCCGAGTGTTTTCCATGGCATCTTGTGTTGTGCCACTTTTAAAAATGTTGTGGCAATAATTAAGTTAAATAAATGTTCTTTGCAATCTATTTTTTGAACGCCTTACATTTTGATAATTCCATGATTGAGTTTACATTAGTATTTTTTTGTGACTTAATGATTTCTTTCTTGTTGAAATAGATTTGCTTTATCAGATCACCTCAGTAGCTTCCAGTATATTCATCTTCATGCATGGTTGGTGAGACAGGAACTATTTACTCGACGTCCCCTTATGGCCGAGCGACGCTAAGTACTGCTTCTTAACATAAGAACTAAGTGCAGTTTGGAAAAGGAGAAGCAGTTATATAACCGATGTGTCAAATTCCCACTTGGTAGTTCTGATGAAATTCAAAGCATGTTAAGCAAGAATATGGTAATGGGAGAAAGAAGAAGAAGGTCAGAGGTCGGCTCACACTGAAGCTGTCCTCTTGTCCCGCTGCCTCAGAGGTGTAAACACTGGAGTGTTTGAGTGGTTCATTCATTATTCATTTATAAAAGATGTATCCTGTGGATGGCACTACATTATTCTTCTGATTTCAGATGTGTAAACACGATTAGGATTGAATGGCCCTGGAGATGTGTGCGAGCTGATCAGTGGGGGGGGGGCGTCTCCTCCTCGTTCACTTCACTCTTCTCTTTTTCTGCATCTTCATATTACTTAAATGTTTAAAATTGTAAAAACCTTTAAATGATGAACTATGCATGATCTGTACTTTTAGTTTCGGTACTTCGCTAAGTATTTGGTAAGTGTATATGATTCTTGTACTTTGGTATTTGTCATTCAGTAAAACAACACGAATGCACAAAGAGTCTATCAAACATATACTTAGCAAGGTCAAAGAATGACTGGCAGACTTGGTGAGACGAGACAAACTGGCACAGGACAAGGGGAGACAAGGTTATATATACACACAAGGTAAGGGGACACAGGTGGCAACAATTAAGGGAGGGGCTGACAATCACACTGGAGGGAAAACACAAGGTCAGGAAGGGCTCTGAAACGAGAGGGAAAGGTTACTACAACATAAAACAGGAAGTCACAAGACAAGGCAAAAGACAAAGGATTGAACTAAATGAATTCACTTAACATAAATGTCTAGACACCACACAGTGCACTTTTATATGATTGGCTGTAATTGAAACCGATACTAGCAGTAGCCTACAGGCTGATGTTCATGTAGTGTGCTATTTTCAAACAGCAGTATTGATCTCAAAGTCTCCAGTATGGCTTGGTTTGTACATAAAGATGGTTTATATGACGTCTCCCAAATGTGAAGCAAAGAATGTTGAAGGCAACTCATGAATGAACTATGGTTTCTTAGCACATAGCTTGCTTTAGTTGTAGTGTCTTCAGTGCTTCTATGGATGTTGGACGAAGGGGAGGGGGAGGGGGGGGTTGTTGTTCTCACTCAAACAAACAAATGTGGCAACAACACATGTAGAGAATTATGTATACAGTTTCGATTTCGTACACATCTTGTGATAAAGCAGGAGCGGGCAAAGAGCCAGACGACACTCTGAATATAATGAGCAGTACAGTGAGAGCAACAACCTCGCAAAAGACACACAGCAAAGTAATGTTTATGCTACACTTGTAACTGTAATGTGAATTTGACCATACAAATGTATTACAGATGTTTTCTTACCTAATCTGAGAGAGCAGATTCTCAAGTAGTTGCATTTGATTATTTGCGTTTATGTTCACTTCAAAGTACACACATGCTAACACAGTTAGCGATGTGTTAGCAATATCCCATTCGAACAGGTTTGAAAAAGGAAACCTCTTTTGAAGAATGTTTAGGCGCTGTAAATTTGGGGCGAAAAAAAATCTATTTCAATAATTTTTGAGTCATTCAACTCAATGCTGTCTGTACTCAGATCTTAATGATGATGGAAAAGGAATGGAGAAAATGTTCTTCGTGAACTCTTCTTCAACCAACAAAACTAAAACAGGACAATTCTGAAAATCAGACGGATATTGTTATAGATATGCAGTGGCGTTTTTATATGTACAAAAGTGGTGGGGCACAAAAAACGTAGATGTCTATATATAAGCTTCTGCAGTGAGGTTCATGGCTGGTGAGGCACTGGCACTGACTCTTCAGGTTTACAAATATTATATTTTGACCTAAATCAAAATATAATATTATTTTCAAAAGCTTTTTTTGTCTGATGCTTCAATTAATTTTAAACAGACAGTTCAACAGAAGGATACCCAAAAAATGTAATTTTATCATTTACATATTGAATTGTTCTCTCTTAGTAAGATCCCATTTTCAATAAAATTGAAGTCTTACCTTGACTTGAAGATGAAGTCCATTTGCCTATCCTTCTGGACAACAATCTCTATTACTTTTTTGTAAAAGTCCTCCTTATGTTAATGTCGTTTCAAAAGTCTATCATAAATCTAATCTAATCAATAGATTTATGATTCGAAAATTATAAAAGTAGGGTAGACATGTGGATATTATCCGGCTGAACAAAACGTGCAATTATCTAACAGCTACGTTTCCCACAGATCTTATTTGGAGCTATTTTCTAAAATCCTATGGAGAAATCTCATTGCTTTTTTGTGGAGGGAAGCCATGCGCAGCTTACTTCCGGGTTTTAGGACGCCTCACTGCAGCTCTCTCGTCTCCTCTTCACACACCACACTTTTCGCGGCACACGTACTTACAGCCAATCAGCTCTGAATGATGTGAGATGACGTATGGTGGGGATGGCAGCACTATGCCCCTATGGTCATTATTTTTTTGCCACACACATTAAATAGGAACATATTCTGAGCATGTGCAGTGTAGTTTTTACAGTCACCGTTCACTTAGACAGAGAGAGGG
This sequence comes from Harpagifer antarcticus, assembly GCA_902827135.1. Classification (NCBI taxonomy): domain Eukaryota; kingdom Metazoa; phylum Chordata; class Actinopteri; order Perciformes; family Harpagiferidae; genus Harpagifer; species Harpagifer antarcticus. The sequence continues at coordinate 1,681,563 of CADEHL010001226.1, read as the reverse complement.
AGGGGCAGGATCGGGGTTTGTCCCACATGGCTCTAAACAGCTCAATAGGCACACACTGTAGACACTAATTAGAATAACTCAGACTAAAACAGCAATGTACAGACGAATCAGATGATTAAACATGATCTTAAAATATATTTTATATATTTTTTTATTTATTTTTTTGCATTTTGTTGTAATCATTACTTTTAATACTTTCTGCTGACACTAGGTGGGGCTGTGCCCCCCCTGCCCCTAATGACCAGTCGCCACTGTAGATATGTGAACTGTGTTAAACAGTTGAGAATGTGCCACTAGAGAGCCGAACCTACTGGAGGGTTTCTGCCTCCACCGATGGAGAGAAAGGAGGATCTCTCTCTCTCCTCTCTCTCTCTCTCCTCTCCCTCCGCTGCGCTCCAGCCGTCCGCAGGAACACTTCTTCAGCCAGAGCAGATACCCTCCGCGTCTCAGTGACTCTCTCTGGATGAAAACAATCAGAGCCACAGGAGAACTCGCGCTGTGATAGAAGTGAGAACTTGGAGGATCCAGAGGAAGTGATTAAAGCCTCAGTCATGGCGACAATAGGGGACTTCAACCCGCTCAACTCCACCGTACCTGCGACCAAGATAGAGATCACCGTCTCCTGCAGGTAACAGCGTTCACACACACCTGCAAATACTCATCTGTCGTCTCACACTCCCACATCCTGGATGCTTGGTGTGAAATATAATCTCTGAGATGATCATACTCTTGTGCGTAATGTCCTGGCGTTTTCTATGAAGCTCAGATTGTTCCTCTCGCTTTAAATCAGCGTTGTGGTTCTTTAAAGTGCATGAAGCAACTCTTCTGTATCATGAGGAGGGATTTGCATGTGCTGTGGGTGTAGATGTGTGTGGGGGTGCAGCAACTATTCTGAGTGTCTTGGAGAGCTCCGGAGAGACTCTCAGAGATCACAGTGCGTGGATCATGTTCTCACTGTGAAGAAGGACCAGTGGCGGCGCAAGAGATTTTCTTTTGGGGGTGCTGTGGGCAGTGGCGTTTCTATATGTACAAAAGTGGTGGGGCACAAACAACTTAGATGTAGATATATAAGCTTCTGCAGTGAGGTTCATGGCTGGTAAGGCACTGGCACTGACTCTTCAGGTTTACAAATATTATATTTTGACCTAAATCAAAATATAATATTTTCAAAAGCCTCTTTAGTCTGATGCTTCGATTAATTTTAAACAGACAGTTCAACAAAAGGATACCCAAAAAATGTAATTTTATCATTTAAATATTGAATTGTTCTCTCTTAGTAAGATCCCATTTTCAATAAAATGGCGGTCTTACATTGACTTGAAGATGAAGTCCATTTGCCTATCCCTCTGGACAAAAATCTCTATTACTTTTTTGTAAAAGTCCTCCTTATCTTCTTGTAGTTTCAAAAGTCTATCATAAATCTAATCGATAGATTTATGATTAAAAAATGATAAAAGTAGGGTAGACATGTGGATATTATCCGGCTGAACAAAACGTGCATTTATCTAACAGGTATGTTTCCCACAGATCTTATTTTGAGCTATTTTCTAAAATCCTATGGAGAAATCTCATTGCTTTTTTTTGTGGAGGGAACCTATGCGCAGCTTACTTCCTGGTTTTAGGACGCGTCTCATCTCCTCTTCACACACCACACTTTTCGCGGCACACATACTTACAGCCAATCAGCTCTGAATGATGTGAGATGACGTATGGTGGGGATGGCAGCACTATGCCCCTATGGTCATTATTTTGTTGCCACACACATTAAATAGGAAAATATTCTGAGCATGCGCAGTGTAGTTTTTACAGTCACCGTTCACTTAGACAGTGAGAGGGAGGGGCAGGATCGGGTTTTGTCCTAAACAGCTCAATAGGCACACACTGTAGACACTAATTAGAAGAACCCAGACTAAAACAGCAATGTACAGACGAATCAGATGATTAAACATGATCTTAAAATATATTTTATTTTATTTTTTTGCATTTTTTTGTAATAATTAATTTTAATACTTTCTGCTGACACTAGGTGGGGGATGCTCCCCTTGGAAGATTTTTTTTTTAATATTGAAATTAAATGCATCAATCTGGTGCACTTCAAGAGCAAAATTAAGAGATCTATGGATACACCTCTCAACACCCATATGAAACAGAACTGTATATTTTATAAATCACTCCCCTTTTAAACTGTATTCTTGTTTTACTGTCATACAGTATTTCATACCTGTTTTTCATTTATGCTCTTATTTTTTTATAACTATAATGATCATATAAACGTGTGCCTCGGAAATACTTATTTACATTAATCGTGACCAAACCGTTTGAGACCCACTGAGATAACTTAGACTAAAGTTAACTATCGGAACACTGAGAGAGTCCTTTACCTCACTGACCTGAGGTTATCTGAGACTCTCAGTCTGACAGGAGAGACTTCTCCCTCCACCTTGTTGTTGAAAAAGCTCCTTATATCCGTTAGCGTAGCTAGCTAGCACCAGATGCTAACCACAACGATCTCCGGTAGATACCTACACAGAGTGAAACACAGAGACCCAGAAGTAGGCTACTTGTACTGTAGCATATTATTTTCGAATCAATAATTTTTCAAATTATGAATTTCACACATGAAAAAAATGTGCGCCGCCACTGGAAGGACACTGAATATAATGTGAACAGTGGTGAGTTTACTGAGGTCTGGAGATAGAGAAGATCATAGGAACTGTAACTGTCTCTAATGTGTACACTTGTGACCGTGCAATACGGCTTTAATATCCTGAATTTGTGATAAAGGGCCATGACAGTCCAACTTTCTATTAAACGGGACAGATCCTGCAAACTGCACTTTGTCATGTCTCTGAACATTAAAATGTCCAGTGCAGTGCTGATGAAAGGGAGTCGGAGGCGGTGTATTCAGGATGGACTTCCACACTTTATTATCCATTCATCAACAAGCGATAGGTACATGAGCTGCTCTGCATGACAAGCTAGCTTGAATGACCTCTAACCCCGGTACCCTCACTAACGGGTCCGGGTTGCAACACACACTAATCACACGGTGAATTATGTACTAATAATGTGTCACCACACAAGCCCCCCCAGAATTCACCCATAAACAAAGTCAGTGTGGCGGGGTGGAACGACAGGTCGACCCCCACGACTCCTCAGAACGGGAGTTGGAAAAACGACCTCTGCCTGTGCGGCCTCCGGAAGAGGCGAGACCGGAACAACGGGTCTCAACTCAGTGACAGGGATCAAGGCCGGGGGGCGCCCCCGTCGTGGAGGTCGTGCCAGCACCACCGGCTGGCCCAAATCCAAATGGGCCGCCTTCACCTGTTCCACAGAAACTCGCTCGGCCTTACCACCCAGGTCGACCACAAGGTTGTTGTCCCCGTGCTCCAAAACACGGAAAGGTCCGTCGTAAGGAGGCCGCAGAGGACCCCTCTGCGCATCGTGCCGTATGAAAACGTGCTCGGCCGAGCGGAAATCCGCGGGAACCCGGGACACCTGCGTACCATGTTGGGCAGTGGGAATCGGAGCAAAAGTCTCAGCGGTGTCCTGCAGGCAAACCCGTTGTGCCGACGCCGACCAGGGAACCGACGTGTTAGGGAGGAAATCCCCTGGAACTCTCAACGGCTGACCGTAGACCATCTCAGCCGTGGAACACTGCAGATCTTCCTTGGGCGCGGTCCGCAGGCCCAGCATAACCCAAGACAGCTTATCGACCCAATTTCCGTCCTTCAGGCCAGCTCTGAGCGCTGCCTTCATGGAGCGATGGAAACGTTCACAGAGGCCGTTAGCCTGAGGGTGAAGGGTGTCTTGTGAAGCTTAACCCCCAGACCACACGCCACAGCGTTCCAGAGCTCAGACGTGAACTGCGAACCCCGGTCAGAGGAAATGCCCGACGGGGTGCCAAACCGACACGCCCACGTCGCAATGAAAGCCTGGGCTATGTCAGCCGCCGACGTCGACACGAGAGGAACTGCCTCCGGCCAACGGGTCGTCCTGTCCACCATGGTGAGGAGGTAGGAAAAACCCTGAGAGGAGGGCAATGGACCCACGAGGTCGATGTTGACGTGGTCAAACCTCCTCTCCGGTACCATGAAACGTTCCAAAGGAGCTTTCGTGTGGCGATGCACCTTAGCGTGCTGACAAGCCACACACTCACCAGCCCAAGTCCTCACGTCCTTTTTCAGTCCCCGTCAGACGAAATTCGCAGTTACCAAGCGCACCAAAGGTTTACCGCTGGGGTGAGACAGGTCGTGCACCGCCTCGAAAATGGAGCGCCTCCAACTGGCGGGAACGATCGGCCGCGGCAGGCCTGTGGAGACATCGCACAGGAGAGTAACGCCTGCATCACCAAAAACCACGTCCTCCAAGCGCAGCCACATGCTGACCTCCTTCAGGGCTTGTACGCCGGGGTCTGTGACCTGGTCCGTCCCCATGCGGGTATAATCTCGGCCCAACTGGACGGCCCCGATGACCCTGGAGAGGCAATCTGCGACCAGGTTTGCCAGCCACGTGTTTAATGTCTGTGGCGAACGTGAGCGGTTTATGGTCGAAAAACGCCGTAAATTCATGACCTTCCAGCAAAAAACGGAAGTGCCGCACGGCCAGCCAGAGTCCCAGGAGCTCTCGTCAAAAGTGCTGTACCTGCGTTCCCTGGGCGTCAGCTGACAGCTGAAAAAGGCGAGCGGCTGCCAAGCGCCCTCCACACACTGCTCGTGCACCGCACCAATGGCGTAGTCCGATGCGTCTGTGGTAATGGAGATGGGAGCTGTGGCTGATGGGTGCGTCAACAGAGCCGCCTGAGCTAACGAGGTGTTGACCTTCGTAAAAGCAGACTCAGTTTCTGTCGTCCAGTCGATTGCCTGGATGGGGGTTGTACCTTTCAAAGCCTCATACTGCGGCCGCATAATGTGGGCGGCCCGGGCGATGAAACGGTGGTAGAAAGTCACCATGCCCAGGAACTCACGGAGCGACCGGGCTGTGAGTGGGCGAGGAAACGCCGCAACAGCCTCAACCTTCACCGGCAGGGGTGCTGCACCGCCCTTGGTGATGCGGTGTCCGAGGAAGTCAATATCAAAAACCCCGAACTGGCACTTTGCCAGGATTGATTATCAACCCGTGTTGACTGCTCAGAGTTGTGACAGGTGCTCTTCTACCGAAGCACTGGCGACGAATATATGTCGTCCAGGTAAACGAACACAAACGGCAGGTCCTGTAGCACCGAATCCATCAGGCGCTGGAACGTTTGGGCGGCGTTCTTGAGCCCAAAAGGCATCCGCAGGGGATTTTTTAAATTTTTTTATTTTGATATACTTTATTAATCCCCGTGGGGAAATTGTTTCTCTGCATTTGACCCATCCTAGTGTTAGGAGCAGTGTGCTGCCATTTTGAACGGCACCCGGGGAGCAGTGTGGGGAACGGTGCCTTGCTCAGGGACACCTCGGAAGCACTTGGTCTTGCCGGGACTTGAACTGGTGACCTTCCAGTTGCCAAGCCAAGTCCCTATCGACTCCGGGATGCATGGGCACCTGGTGGTAACCACGCAACAGGTCCACTTTCGAAAACACCAACGTACCGGCCAGATGTGCTGAAAAGTCTTGAATGTGCGGCACCGGGTAGCGGTCAAGTGTCATGGCGTCGTTGAGGCAGCGGTAATCCCCGCATGGGCGCCCCATTCAAAGTGAATGGTGAAGCTTTCAACGCACGCTGCTGTGTCGACGGGCCCTAAGCGTCCAGGAGCGTTGCTTGGTCAGGGTCCCGTGGCGTCCAGTTGTGACGCGCCGAGGCTCCTTCAGCTTCATAAACGGACGCAAAGAGCTTTCAACTGATTGCAATGTATTCCCATCTGCGGCGGTATTTGACGCTCAGGGAAGCACCGCACCCGTTTATGTCTGCAGCTCTTAAAGGCAATGTGAGCGTCCATTCCCATTGGATAATTTGATGAGGACTTCACCACCCAAGTGTTCAAGGAGCGCGCAAAATACAGACAAGTAAGGAAGCAGCTCCAGGAAAGAAACATCAAATCCCGCATTCTGTTCCCTGCTAAACTGAAACTATTCGAGAAAAACGGAAAAGTCAGGGTGTTTAACAACCCACAAGATGCGGCACAGGGTCTACTGGAGTATCGTGTCAACATGGAGAGTCCAGCAGGAGAACCAGACTTGGAGTCTACTCTTCAGGCTTCAGGATGGCAGACACACCGATCCAGGAACCGGAGAACCCCAGGATGTGAGCTGATGTCGGACGTAAAGACATTAATTGACTCGCTTGATCGGCATGAAAGAGCAAAGGAATGAACAGGTATGTGTGGAGGGAGCTAACTCCTTGCAGATGTACATGGAAAACAATAACACATAAATGACGGAGCCACTCGGAATCTTTTCCAGATTTCACAACACAGAGTATAACATGTACAATTTTGATTATGATGTCGATTCAGAGAATCATGTGTTTAATCATATAAGTGACTCGTGTAAATATTACACCGATGATCAATTTAATGACAATGTTGGACTTGAAAATACATTTTCTTTAATACATTTCAACTGCAGGAGTCTGTATGCAAGCTTTAATAAGATCACTGAATACCTACATACATTTAAAAGTAAATTCAAAGTAATTGCCATATCGGAGACTTGGTTAAATAAAGACGAAGTCACTGATTTCCAAATCGAGGGTTACGTGCTACACCATATCAACAGAACCAATAAGAGAGGAGGGGGTGTGGCTCTTTATGTGGACAGCGTCCTAAAATGCATACTGGTTGAAAAAATGTCAATTGTGACTGATGATTTAATGGAATGCATAACTATAGAAATTGAAATGGAAAGGAAGAGAAATGTTGTTGTGACTTGTACATTTAGAGCACGAGCATCAAATGTAGAGCTTTTTAAAGATAGTTTAGGAGTATTAATGGATGGCCTAAATGAAAATAAAACATGTATTATTTGTGGGGATTTTAACATCGACCTTCTAAATGTATCTAAACACAAAACAACTTCTGATTTCCTGGATGCATTGTACAGCAGGGGGCTTTATCCCCTAATCACTAAGCCCAGTAGAATAACATCAACTTGTGCAACATTGATCGACAATATCTTTACAAATGTCATGGAAAACAGTGCTAAGAGTGGGCTAATAATAAATGACATAAGCGACCATTTACCTGTATTTGTAGTATATGATTGGCAATTAAAGAAAAAGAAGGAAGAGACTCGCAGTAGATATGTCAGGGTAAGGACTGCTGAAGCAAAAGACACATTTAGGAGTGACCTCTTAAAGGAAGAGTGGAGAGGGGTTTATGTAGAAGATGTAAATGCTGCATATGAGTCCTTCCTAAAAATGTACATATCACTGTAGGACAAACATTGTCCCACTGTACTCCGTACATATAAAGGTACTTCTCATCAAAAGCCTTGGATAACCAAGGGCTTACAAAATGCTTGCAAGAAGAAAAATAACCTTTATAAAGACTTCATAAAATGTAGGACAAAGGCAATTGAAAAGCAATACAAGGCATATAAAAAATAAGTTGAAAGTTATGATGAGACAAGCAAAAAGAGAATATTATAATAATATGTTAAAAGAAAAGAAAAATGATATCAAGGGCACATGGAAAATCTTAAATAATGTTATTGGAAATACATCTGTATCCACTGGCCTGCCCAGTCACTTCATTGATGACAAAAAATAAGGTTGTAAAAAACATGAACGAAGTGGTACATGAATTCAACTCTTTTTTTGTAAATGTCGGACCTAATCTTGCAAAGACTATTCCAAAACAACACGATGGGCAAAAAGAGGATGGCGGAATTGGGGGAAGTAAAGTGTTGCAGTCAATGTTTCTGGGAGAGATAAACGAAATTGAAATTAGATCCGTTGTAGACAAATGCAAAAATAAGACTTCGACAGATAGTGATGGGATCGACATGACAATAGTGAAAATGACTATTGACTGCATAATTAAACCGCTAAGCTACATCTTTAATCTTTCATTTCAGACAGGTATTTTTCCAGATAGCATGAAAATAGCTAAAGTTATCCCACTTTTCAAAACAGGGGACAAAAGCCAATTTACCAACTACAGACCAGTGTCCTTGCTTTCACAATTTTCAAAGGTCCTTGAGAAATTGTTTGTTCAAAAATTTGATAATTTTATTGAAAAAAATGAGTTATTGAGTGAGAGTCAGTATGGATTTAGGAAAAATCGATCTACAGCTTTAGCTTTAATGAAAATAACAGAAGAAATTACAACAGCTATAGAAAGAAAGAAATACACAATAGGTGTATTTATTGACTTAAAAAAGGCATTTGACACCATAGACCATTACCTATTCATTTCAAAATGACATAGATACGGAGTGAGAGGAGTAGTTCTAGATTGGTTAAAAAGTTATTTAGATAACAGACAACAATATGTAGAATTTGCTGGTAGTACATCGGAGTGTATGAACATAGAATGTGGTGTCCCGCAGCGCTCAGTTTTAGGGCCTAAACTTTTTATTTTGTACATCAATGACATATGTGAAACGTCAACATTATTGCAATTTGTGTTGTTTGCAGACGACACAAATTTATTTTGTTCAGGAGATGACTTAAACATTTTAGCAAAGTGTATTGGACATGAAATGGTCAAACTTAAAAGATGGTTTGATGAAAATAAGTTAACCCTAAATTTGAATAAAACGAAGTTTATGGTTTTTGCTAATAGAAAAAAAGATGAAAACATTTCATTGTCCATTGATGGAGTTTTTATTGAAAGGGTTTCTGAATTTCGATTCTTAGGTGTGACGCTGGATGAAAACCTGACATGGAAATCACACATAGCACATGTTAAAACCAAAGTGTCTAGGAATATTTCTGTTCCAAACAAGGCAAAGTATTTACTAGATTACAAGGCATTGAGGATGTTGTACTGTTCACTCATTTTGCAATTTTTTATTTATTGTATAGAAGTGTGGGGCAACACGTATATGAGCAACATAAAGCCATTGTCAATATTACAGAAAAGGGCAGTAAGAATAATTCATAAAGCTGACTCAAGAGAACACACCAACAGACTGTTTTTTAAGTCAGGACTCTTGAAACCCAAAGACATAGCTGAGCTGCAGACATTATCAGTAATGCAAAAAGCAGAATGTTACCAGTATGTTTACAACAGTTGTTTGTTTTTGGATCAGACAAGGAAGACCACAGAAGGAAATTTAATTTTAAGCATCCATATGCAAGGACTACTCTTAAACAAATGTGTATTTCGGTAGTTGGTGTACAATTGTGGAATTCTCAACAAAAGGATCTAAAGAATTGTATATGTATTTTTCAGTTAAAGAAGTTGTATAAATTAAGAAAGATGGGACAATATGAAGCAGAATGTGAATAATTCTATGTACTCTGGTCCTTCATGTTTTTGATGTCTTTGATGTGATGTCCCCTCTGTGTTTGCGGGTCCCATTGCCATTGTTATTGTTGTTATTGTTATCCTGCGTCGCTTTCCACCTTCTTCTCCAGTAGGAGTCAGATGAGGGTGTTGCACTTTTCTTTTCCTTATACATGATGTTTTGGTGTTGTTTTGTTTCTTTCCGTTAACCGTCAAGTGGGAAATAAGTATTTTTTTGTTTGTGTTTCTCTTAGTATCCTAAGATACTGTTATGTTTGGCTGTGAAAAAATAAGAAAATATATATATATTATTATGAAGGGCAGACCATCTATTTGTAATTATTTGTTTTTTTTAGAAAGGGGCAGGTCACATAAGATTTTATTCTTCTCCCTGCTCCTTTTCGCTTAATGGTAGAGTCATGTTTTGTGGCAATTATTGTACATTTGGTTTTGCGTACCATGAGCGGGACAAATAAAAATGAAATGAAATCAAATAACGGAGAATTGTACACCCGGAAGTAAGTATTCTCCTTACTGTCGATTGATTTGACCGTGATATCTCCACTACTCATCAACTCAAAAACACCAGATTACCTTTGTTAATTAAACGACATTGATAGGTTTAAATTGTGCACAATGCTTTTGTGATTTTCCCCTTAAATTCTGAGAAACAACTTGTTTTCTCTGAAATGTGGAGCGCCAAAGAGACTACACTACCCACAATCCCCAGCTATTGTTGTGACGACGCCTGTCGGCTTTGCGACAAACCCGTGATTAATCTTCAAGCTCTGTGATTGGATGTTGGAGTGGCAAAATTCAGGGAAGGTGATTGTCAAGTGCCAACAATCAGGCGAGATATTTGACAGTGGGTGCTTGAGAAGACTAAACATTTATATGCAGATCTCTATAAAGTATATTCATTACTCGTTATTCTCTAATCGTTTATTAAAGACTGTATATATTTGCTATTTTGCACATCCATTCCAGATTTTGAAAGGTTTATTGACATATCATATACACAACTACGGTGTAGTTATGCAATGAATGAAAAACTTGGGTCACAGGTTCCTCAACAGTGCATTACAAGACATCTATCAATATGTGTGTATACTTCCACCATTAAACTGTCATATTCTGCACATTTCTTATACTATCTACATATATAAGAGTATAATTAATGTGTATAATATCAGTTAAAATAAGTCCTTCAACATAGTTAATATTGCAGGAAAGCAACATAAAGTACTTTGTCAGGCTTAATATATATCTGTAAATAGATACCCTCAAGGTGTTTTTCTTATTTGAAAGAAGACCTTAACCTAAAATATTCTTTAATGTGTTAATAAAGGTTAAGTAGTTTGTCTGTTTTGCACATCCTCATATTAATATCTTTGTACATCCAGCACTAAACTGTTTTATTGTAGAGATCACTTACATTATCTTCTTGATGTTTTATATTCTATATTTCTATCATTGACCTTCTACTTTCCCCCTATGAAATGTACTCTTAATATTTTTTTCATCAAATAACATTATTCAACAAAAATAACATTATTCAACAAAAGTAATTCAATAACGTGCTTTAACCACTAGGCGTTGCACACAAGGTACACACAGCATACTAATAATAACTTTGTATTACTAGTGTAGGACACTTATGTATGTATGACATCTGAAGATATTTAGTTTTATTCATGCTTTTACATAATTTTACAGGATATTGCTATACTATTTCTCATGTTTTACTTCTACACATTAATATCTGATTTGTAAAACATCACAGACAGAAAGGTATATCCGTCATGTAATGGTAAGCTATTGAAATTGTGATTCCATAGATTTGTCTCCCATCACCCAAATCCCCTGAGTATTCTCTCAACTCAGTATTTACATTCTTATATTAAAAAAAAAAACATCCAATCAGCGAGCTTAGGATCTTTCCTACGTCTGTTTCCGGTATTGTTCCTGTAATGAGAGTTCACATTTATGCTACATTGAAGGGTGGAATTGACTACACATCTTCAGAAACATAATTTGCTTCAGATATAACTCATAGCAAATAAAGTATAAAAATATAAGTAATACAAAGATAAAACAATGGCATGTCAATTAACTACAGGGGTCCCTCAGGGCTCTGTTCTTGGTCCCCTCCTCTTCTCCTTGTACACAAACTCGCTCGGATCTGTCATTAGCCCGCATGGTTTTTCATACCACTGCTACGCTGATGACACCCAATTAATTCTGTCCTTTCCCCGCTCAGAGACCCAGGTCGTCGCACGCATCTCTGCTTGTCTAGCTGACATCTCTCAGTGGATATCTGCTCATCACCTCAAGCTCAACCTTGACAAGACTGAACTGCTTTTCCTTCCGGGAAAAGATTGTCCCACTCTTGACCTAACAATCAACATCGGCACCTCTGTTGTTTCCCCGACTCAGATTGCAAGGAATCTGGGTGTGATCCTAGATAACAACCTGTCCTTCACTGCAAACATCGCTGCTACAACCCGCTGGTGCAGATACACGCTTTACAACATCAGGAGGATACGTCCCCAGCTGACCCAGAAAGCGACGCAGGTTCTGGTCCAGGCTCTCGTCATCTCACGCCTAGACTACTGCAACTCCCTCCTGGCTGGTCTACCTGCATGTGCCATCCGACCTCTGCAGCTCATCCAGAATGCAGCGGCTCGTCTGGTCTTCAACCTTCCTAAATTCTCCCACACCACGCCGCTCCTCCGCTCCCTCCACTGGCTTCCGGTAACTGCTACAATCCACTTCAAGACAATGGTACTTGCGTACCATGCTGCGAATGGATCTGGCCCTTCCTACATCCAAGACATGGTTAAACCGTACACCCCAGCACGTGCACTCCGCTCTGCATCAACCAAACGGCTCGCTGCACCCTCGCTGCCAAGGGGACCCAAGTTCCCATCAGCAAAAACACGTGGGTTTGCTATCCTGGCTCCAAAATGGTGGAATGAGCTCCCCATTGACATCAGGACAGCAGATACCTTACACACCTTCCGGCGCTGACTGAAAACTCATCTCTTTCGACTCCACTTTGAGCGATAGAATTACTAACAAAGCACTTATATACTAATAAAGGACTGGCTTACCTAAAGCCAGTTGAGTAGCGCTTGAAATGTTTTTGCTCTATGAAACCTGATGTACTTATATGATTCTGTTTTCTTCAAGTTTGTATTTTGTTGGTCGAACGCACTTATTGTAAGTCGCTTTGGATAAAAGCGTCAGCTAAATGCAATGTAATGTAATGCATGTAATTTACGTAAGAATAAATAGAATAGTTTTGAATAATAGATGAGTAAAATCTACGTCACCTTTTTTTTTTGAATTTATGTTTCATCCAATCACAGAGCTTGTTGACTTATCACGAGGTTTGTCAAAGCGGACAGGCGTTGTCACAACAATAGCTGGGGATTGTGGGTAGTGTAGTCTCTTTGGCGCTCCATATTTCAGAGAAAACAAGTTGTTTCTCAGAATTGAAGGGGAAAAACACAAAAGCATTGTACACAATTTAAACCTATCAATGTCGTTTAATTAACAAAGGTAATCTGGTGTTTTTGAGTTGATGAGTAGTGGAGATATCACTGTCAAATCAATCGACAGTAAGGAGAATACTTACTTCCGGGTGTACAATTCTCCGTTATCCAATGGGAATGGACGCTCACATTGCCTTTAAGAGCTGCCGACATAAACGGATGCGGTGCTTCCATGAGCCGCCGATGGGAATACATTGCAATCAGTTGAAAGCTCTTTGCGTCCGTTTATGAAGCTGAAGGAGCCTCGGTGCGTCACAACAGGACGCCACGGGACCCTGACCAAGCGTCGCTCCTGGACGCTTAGGGAGTGAGAGTGTGTTGGTGTGACGTGTGAGGTTAAGGACACAAGTTCCCTCGCTTTTTTGCATACAAGTGATTCAGCTATGGTATTACAAGAATTAGCAGTAATGGATATTCGGCGATTTTTAAAACGTCCAATTTCGTCTTGGAAAGCTTCAACAACAGAAGAGCCACCGACTGAGCCTAACCTTACCAACCAGCAGCCGTCAGAATGTGAAGTGGCAGACACGCAAACGAGCAGCTCTGGATTAGCTAAACCAGTTAACGTTAGCCCCACAGCGGAGAGCTCTGGATTAGCAGGACCAGCTAACTTTAACCGCACAGCAGGGAAACCACCGGTGCCGGGGCCGTCAGTGGGTCATGATGATCTTGGGGAAAAACACAGCTGTCCCAAGCAGTCTACTTTATCTGAATTCCCCTCAAAAACAAAACGATAATTTTCCACGTACTATTACAAGAACTATCCCTGGCTGGAATATTCAGTACGAATGGATGCCGTCTTCTGGTTTTCATGCCGCCACTTCCAGACTGACAGCGGTGTGGAGGATTCCTTTAGAAAGGGCCTGAGTGACTGGAAAAAACTAAGCAGCAAACTGGAGAAACATGCACACTCCCTGGCCCATCTGAACTGCATGGTTAAATGGGATAACTATAAAGTGACAGCATCTTCTGGATCTATTGCAGCTAAACTTTCCCGAAGCCACGAAGCTGCGGCGCTTACCGACAACCTGAAGGCGCACTTCAAATCTCAGAGACAAGCAGATACGTGGAGCAATATGTGGGGATCAGTGAAACAGTTCTGCCGGGACAACAACGTGCCAGTACCTGGGGATGCAGATGTTGAGTGTCAGACTCCGAGTCCCCTTGCTCCCAAAAGAAAACGGGCTACAAAACCCCCGACCTCCTACTACTACTCCTTTGGGCCAAAGAGAAACTGATGAAAGTGGCGCACAAAGGTCACAGAGTGATACAGCTGGATTTCAGGGTCTGCTCTCCCTGCGGATGACATGGCTCCTGCTGTCTCTCTGGCCTCCCTCTGCAGAATTAAATGACAGAAATAATGTTATATTTTACATGAGAGTACTATTCACATTGTAACAGCTATAAAATGTTTCAAATTAAACAAAAATTTAATTTATGCGTAAGGAAATTAATTAATTGTATACCTGTTCTTCAATGGCCACAATCTCTGTAGTGAGACTCTTGTAGATATGTTTATGGCAGGCATTATCCACATGAGAAAGGGCCTTGAACCTTGGATCTACAGCTGTGCATTTATGAAGAAAGTCCTGAAGAGCAGGGTCAGTGTATCTGTCCTTTAGGCTCCCTCTGATGGCAGCTTTGACTTCCTTCTCATTTGGTTCCATGGATTTAATCAGCATTGTTTTGAGAGGCAGGATCATTGAAACTGATGGAGTTGTTTCAGTGCACATCAGTGTTGTGATCGTTTTTAGGGGTTTAAGGACCTCAATTACCTCCTCTGCCATTCTCACATCCTGGTCACTCAATGTATTAATGTTTTTCTTGAGGGCCTTTTCTGTCAATGCTGAGTAAACAGCAGCTTGCTGCTCAAGATACCACTCCACCATGTCATAACTGGAGTTCCAGCGAGTGGGGACATCATGGATGAGTTTGTGTTTTGGCACATTGAGCATCTCCTGTTTGCACTGCAATATATGTGCAGCTGTTTTGCTATGGTGGAAGAAAGACACAACACTCCTGATTCTGCCTAGCAGCCTGGACACCTGGGGCCTCATTTATAAAGGGATATACGCTCAAAAATTGAGATGCACAGGCTGCAGTGGAGACGATGCGCACAGCTGATCGACAGCTGGGACACAAACCACCAAATACAAAAACATAATTCAGATCCAGTCGTCATGACTCCACTCCGGAGGGATTCCCCGATCATTTCTTACAGTCTCTCATCAAGGAGGGGTCTCCTGTCCCCGGTACAAACACACTGCCTGAGGAAGGCTATGTGTATTTATTTTGTCATGAACCTTTTTCGGACCACTTATTTATTTATTTTGGTGACGATCTGACCTCCATGCTGCTACTCTGGTTCAAACTGCATCCACCAAACAATATGATTTATCTCCACCTCCCCAAAATAACCAAAATCTGACACGGTGTGAGATGTCTTTTTTAGCTGTTCTGTTGTCATTTCCTGCGCTCTTCTTCATTCAGTCAGTCAGAATTAATGAATGAATGAATGAATGGGCGTTTCTTTGACTATTTATAGGCAAATATGGGCGTTACGTGAAGCCCGCAAAAGCTGCACCGCATTTCGAGTCGATTGTGATTTATAAAGGGAAACCGGCGTAGGAAGTGCTGTACGCACTTTCCTCACCGGTACGCAATGTTTGGTGAATCGGAAAATGTCGGAAAATTTCTGTACTTATTTTTTGGATTTCTACTACGTAAGCAACCTTCCCACGTGAATCCTATGCACGGCGTTATAAATGAGGCCCCTGGTTGATTCCTGTTGCTTTGTGTGCTGCTAAATTAATTGTGTGAGCAAAGCATCCAATTTGGAGGCCCAGTCCAGCTTCACAGCTTGACAATGTTTCTAGCGTTATCTGTTGTGACTGGAATTGTGTTACCTGGCCTCTCCAACTTCCATTCTGACACTTCAGTACCTCTCACAGATGTGTGCTTGTGTGCTGTTCGTAAAGGGGGCGAGTTTTCAGGACGTGGCTTTGCATGTTCCAGTTGCTGTCGAGTGTAATGTAGTGCGCCGTTACAGTTAAATAACTCTTGGTGGCCCTAGATGTCCACCCATCGGTCGTTAGAGCAATAGAAGATGCCTTGAGGTTGTATACAACTGTCGTTTTTACTTTATTGTAAAGTGCTGGTATCACTTCCTGGCTGAAGTGCGGACGAGAGGGAACCTCGTAACGAGGCTCGACCACTCTCAACATGTGTTTGAACCCTATATTCTCCACAACGGAATATGGTCGCATGTCCGCTGCTATGAAAACACCTATGGCGTTTGTGATAGCTGTGGCTCGGTCGGAACTTTTTGTGAGTGGTGGAGGCTTAAATGATAGTGGGAGTTGGGTTTGCAGTTGCACTTCAGTAATTTTTCATTTGGTACCGGCAGGGCCGCCTTAATGCACGGGCTGACCTGGGGGGCCTACGGAGATCGGGGGCCTATCCTGAGACAATAAAAAAATATATATATATATTTTATTTTTTATTTCGGGTGTTTTATTTTTATTTTAAATAAACAAAGTCTTGGCTTTCAGAATATGAAACTTTTATTTCCAAAATCACACGATAAATACATTTTTGAAGCTTGTAAAGGGAAGATGACAGCTCTCACTCGCCACTCTGCTGTTCCGCTGAAATTATGAATGTAAGGTGTATAGTAATCATAGCCAAGCCCGCCTTAACCTGCCATCAGGCCCTGGGGCTGATGGGTTTTGTAGGCCCCCTATTTAAACAACAAATCAAAGTCATTTATAGCCTCGGCAGGCTCTGTGATCGCACTTCTCCACTCCTACTTGGCTCCGAGGCCCCGCGGCCGGCACCGCTGCCGCTCGGTACAGAACTCATCTGTCCTTCCTCCTCATCCTGGCCTACAGGTTTAAAATAATCTCTAAGCTTCGGCATTTTTTGTAATAGCTGCTTGTCTCGAAACTCCTTTTCCCTCAACAATTTCCTTTTTCGAGCGCCACTCTCAAACTTTTTCTTCTCCGACATTTTCTCCTAAACAACCTTCATCTGTCACTCAATCACTCGCAATTTGAATAAGTCACATGTGAAACATATTCTCATTCTGATTGGCTGTTAAGTTGTGCCCACTGACTGTTTCGGAGTCATCATTTCTGAGAAACATCTCTGGAATCCATCGATCTGATTGATTAGCGGAGCAAATGATCAAAATACTACGGAGGGAAGATATTTTCGTTTGGATTACTGGTCTGGGGGAAGCTCACGAGTGTGTGTGTGTGTGTGTGTGTGTGTGTATATGTGTGTGTGTTTGTGTATTTTTGCGTTTGTGTGTAGTGTGTTTGTTTCCCGGGGAAAACACGTTATGAGAAACACCGGCTGTTGTTATGCCTGCTCTGACGTCAAGTTACTCCGTTCTCTGCTTGTAATTATGCCGAAGCTTCAAAGCTGTATTTATCATCTGAATTTGCCGAAACAAGTTTAATATTCTGAAAGCCAAGACTTTGTTTAATTGAAATCAGATGAAAACAAACTGTAACGGACCCTGCCGTGTTATCTATGATTACTCTACGCCTTACATTCATACTTTCAGCGGAGGGAGGGGAACAGCAGAGTGGCGAGGGAGAGCTGTCTTCTTCCCTTTACAAGCTGAACATTTGTATTTATCGTGTGATTTTGGAAATAAAAATTTCATATTCTGAAAGCCAAGACTTTGTTTATTTAACATTTTAAAAAAACATCCGAAATAAAACATTTCTTTTTTACATTTTAAATTGTTGTTGTTGTTGTATTGGCTCATGATAGGCCCTGATCTCCGTAGGCCCCTGGGCTTCAGCCCAGGTCAGCCCGTGCATTAAGGCGGCCCTGATCATAGCTAACACGGCAGGGTCCGTTACAGTTTGTTTTCATCTGGTTTCGAATAAACAAAGTATTGGCTTTCAGAATATTAAACTTGTTTCGGCAAATTCAGATGATAAATACAACTTTGAAGCCCGAATCATTGTTTTTCAAGTAATCACACAGCTGTTTTGCGACCACTTTTTCAAGAATTTTTGAGAGGAACGGAAGATTAGAAATAGGTCTATAATTGGCTAAAACCTCTGGATCGAGGTTGTGCTTTTTAAGAAGCGGTTTTATCACTGCTACTTTGAATGATTGTGGAACATAGCCTGATAATAAAGACATATTCATAATATTTAATAAAGAAGTGTTAATTAATGGAAAAACTTCCTTCAACAGCTTAGTTGGAATTGGGTCTAACATACACGTTGATGGTTTAGAAGAGAGAATCATTGGATTTAATTGTTCAAGGTTTATGGCTGAAAAGCATTCTAGTTTACTATCTAGTGTAATATTAGAACTTACGTTTCCGGGAGTTGATAACACTATACTGGTCAAAGGCAAGAGGTCATTAATTTTGTTTCTAAGAGTAACAATTTTATCTTTAAAAAAGCACATAAAATCATTACTACTGAGTGCTATGGGAATAGAAGGCTCAATCGAGCTATGGCTCTCTGTCAGCCTGGCTACAGTGCTGAAAAGAAATCTTGCATTATTCTTATTCTCATCTATTAGTGAAGAGTAGTAGGCTGCTCTCGCTTTACGCAGTGCTTTCTTATATTCATTGAGAGTAATATGCCAAATTAAATGAGATTCTTCAAGTTTAGTGGAACGCCATATCCTTTCAAGTTGTCTCGACTTTTGCTTTATTTTGCGGGTTTCGGCATTATGCCATGGAGCTAATCTATGTTGTTTTATTTTCTTCTTTTTCAAAGGAGCAACAGAGTCTAATTTTATTCACAGCGCATCTGTAGCACTATCAACAACATGATCAATTTGGGGTGGTGTACATTTTGTATAAGTTTCCTCCCCTACATGCAGACATGCTATCGAGTTAAGTATTGGTGGAATCTCTTCCTTAAAGGGCACCTATCATGCAAAATGCACCTTTGTACGTCTTTTATACATGATTATGTGTCCCCGGTGTTCCGGGGAACTCACCAAGTGTCAGAAAACACAACCCTCTCTATTTTCCTCCTTCGCCAAATCTCTAAAAAAGGGGCTGCAACGGATCTGAAAAAAATGGATCCACATTCCGACACTTTTCTACGTCACAAAGACGTACTCCGCTTATTGGTCAACTCTCCACCTATCAGGGGAATGAGCCACGGCCACGTGCATTGCCAAACCTCTCATTCGCATATAGGCTATCGGCAGGCTACCCCAGTCACATCTGTGTTTCTGCCTGCTCTTGGCAGGATGTCTAAGCCAGTTAAACCACGGACATGTTTATGAACTTCTCTCAAGTCCAACACGGATATGCCTCCAAACTAATGCTACACCCGGGATCAATACCAACCATCCGGGACCAGGCCAGTGAGGACACATCCAATTCTGAAGCTGTAAGTTTTTATTTAGCGGTGTTTTTCCTGATAAAGCTATATCTAGCTGGTAGCATGTAGCTTAGCCGTATCAATGTCGCCTCAACCCCAACTAGTAATCGGTTAGGTGTTTATATGTTCTTGTAACATTTTATTTTGTACGCTCCGCAGTATTTGCTTTGTCTTTTATTTTAATTATCAGGCATTTGCGAACATGTTCAGACTGCCGTAATGGCGATCTGTGTGAAGGCTGTAAAGCCACGCCTAGCCTAGCCGATAACACAAGTATTTATTCTCCTATGTATTAGTATTTTGTATCCTCTAAAAAATCATATTGAGTAAGTTATAATAACAAACGTAATCTTCTGGAGGTAAGTGCCGTTTTTTCCAGCGTTATGTAAAAGCTTTTGTGATTGTAGTCTGTAAGAACGATCATATATCATCGATCTGTAAGCTAAGCTACGCTACGCTAAGCTAATGAGACATGCCGTTTTTTGCAGCGTTATATGTAAAAGCTTTTGCATGTTTACTTGTTTGCGCACATGAATATAAATGGGGGTGTGTTAGGATACAACACTGTATGTATGTATGCGAGGGGACACACACCACGAGTAAAACGGAGCTAAAGCCCTGTTATGTTGTTGTTGACGACATGCATTTACTAATCTAAACCACTTTTTTTGTTGTGCTTTTTTTAACATTGCACAGGCTACGTGGCCAACTTGATGGACCTCATCTTCGACCAAGTCTTTGTGGACCCTGCACCATTATGAGCAACCTGACAGGGAGGAGGTCATCGCCGGGTATGCTACACGGTTCAATTTGGCTGCTGTCTGAACCTAACATAGACATTTCACGGATCAGAGGACAACGCAGGCCGGAATCACCACTCTGATCCTGTGTCCATGGAAGCCCCAGCACCAGCTCACAAAGCTCCTGTTTTTTATGGGTTCAAATAACCGTTGATTTTGACAATAAAGTTCCGAGTTGATATCAAATGTGTCGTGATTATTCATGTTTGGATGGGTAAAGAATATTCTGATTTCAAAAGCATAAGGTTGTGTGTGGACTTTTTTTGTCATACACATGGGTGCGTTATGCCATTGCTGTGTAGTATATAATAGTACAATGACAGAATGAAAGATTGCATAAAGCCATATACACCAGTATTTATTTCCATGAACAATATTAGCATTCGTTTTACAATTTCAGTCAAAACAAACCACTCAGTGCTCTATTTGCCTCAACTGTAGTCCAACTGTGTTCAGCTCTGTAAATATTCAATGCATTCTGCAGGGAAAACACATTTAGGCACACAATCCAGGATGGTCCACCACACAGGTTAGAGTCCTCAAGTTCCTGCATCCGTCTTTACACCTAGTGTGATAAACATATATTGAATGACATGTGAAAAATGTATTCTCTAAACAGACAACTTAGTGAAGCTAATGTTACGTGTGGTATCTCCATGCAGCACACATGCTCCGGTTCAGAAGGCATCGTGGCGCAAGTTGCACATGTACCCCTTTAGAAAGAAGTCAATAACTGAGCTTTTAAAACACATGAAACACACATTGCTGACAACTGAGGTGTTGGAGTTATACTTTTTATCACCCTAAGTTATTGAACTTTCCAACGGTTGTTGGAAGAAAAGGACTGTAAACTATTAAACGCAATGAGGCCATTGTATATATGCTGAAAATATGAATGTCTCCCTTTATAAATATATATATGTATCGCTGTGTTTGCGTGTGTAAAAATAAATAGGGACAACAGCTTGTCAACTAACCATTCAGAAACGTCCTACTGCAACCGAGATGTTTGCACCTCCACCAAAACCTCCGCTGCTTCAGTTTCTGGATCAAATTGATAATATGCTTGAACACATGCATTGCTCTGAGATGACATGTGTATTCCACACTCGTAAACACAGCAAGCATGGTAACGTGACTCTCGCCGGCTCTTCTGCAGGGGGCGTGGTCAGCTGCTGCTCAGAATTTTCATAGGCAGGTTTGGAATAAAGCGAAAATGAGCGAAACGAGGCATGGCTAAAAAATGATCTGTTTGGTATTTTGAAAAATAAAATGTATAAATATACCTTATATAGGTATGGTCATACACTATATCATTTAAATATAGCATGATAGGTCACCTTTAAATTTGGCTATAGCACTAACAGATAGGTTTCTGCTGCAGGAGCTTTTGACTAATGCTTTGTAGTCTAGTAACAGTTAGGGGTGTAACGGTATCCGTATTCGTCCCGTACCGTCACGGTTCGGACGTCACGGTTCGGCACATGCAGTCACACGGCGAATACGCCTTTTTTTACGAGTGGGAAAAAAGTCTGTCACTCAGGGCAGTATTACACTATTTATAATCCAGGGGGCGGTATTGCGCCTAAAAGCCAGCCACCCGTAAATAACAAATGAAGAACAAGAACAAAACACAACAAAACGAACACAATACATGAAGAAGAAAAGTTAGTATGGCGAGTTCACACAACACACAGGAGCTAGAAGACCCACCTGCTTCTTTTAAATCAGCTGTGTGGGAACATTTCGGGTTCCCTGTGGACTACAACAATGATGGGGTGCGAGTTGTGGATTGGACGAGGACGGTGTGTCGGCGTTGTTCGACAGCGGTGCGGTATGCTGGTGGTAACACGTCAAACATGCTCAATCACATCCGAGTCAGTCTCAGTCCCCAGCGAGAGGGTTTCCTCGACGGCAGGTGACTTAGTTACCATAGTTACCGCCAACAGATCTGCCCTCACTACTGACAACGTAGACAAACTCATCTTTTTGAAGAAAAACTTGAAAACTGAGTAAAGCTTGAGTACCTTTATTTAGGCATAATGGCCTCACACACTCACAAGTTAATTACACATGTTAGACATTGCTCCTAAAGGTACAGATTTTATTTTGTTTTATATTTATCATTGTATTTATTTTATATTTTGACATCAGGAGATGTTATACAGTTCTTTATTACCTTTTATTGACTGTGATTCAAACACTTTCTTATTATTTATTTTAATATTTTAAGACATTCTTTTTAGTTGTACAGCTTATTTAACCTTTTTGTTTGACATCAGCCATTATAAATAATATGGCCATCTGAGTGTGTGTGTTACTGTTTGTGGTTTGTTTTTAACTGTGTAATACAGTTAATGATTCCAAATGTTAGAGTTCCTTATTTTCATACCAAAACTTGCACTACTGCTAAAAATAAATAACAGCAACAAAAATGATGCATTTGTGACTTTTTTTTGCTTTTCCTTGTTATACCGAAACCGTACCGAACCGTGACCCCCAAACCGAGGTATGAACCGAACCGTGACTTCTGTGAACCGTTACACCCCTAGTAACAGTACTTCAAAAGTTACTAAGAAATGGTCGGATAAAGCAGGATTATTCGACTAATAGTTGCTCAATTGCAATACCATAAGTCAGAACAAGGTAGAGAGTGTGATTATAGCAGTGGGTTAAATGCAACAGTAACAGCTATTTTTATCGTCGTCAACATGAATATTAAAGTCACCTACGATAAATACTTTGTCTGTTTTAAACCAAAGTTGATAAAAACTCAGAAAATTCTGATAAGAATTCTGAATAAGGACCTGGTGCACGGTACACTGTAACAAATCAGATTGGCTGCAAAGTTTTCCAGGTCGGATGCGTAAGACAAAAACAAGGCTTTGGTTTCGTATTGATAAGTAAACTTGAGTCAAAGATGGCTGAGTCCATAGACCTGGCACTATATATGAGTGTGTGTGTACGGCGGACATGAGGCGTGCATGACGGGACGAGTTGTATTCGTATGTGGAAAAGTCATACTCAGTGCGGTGAGCGCTGGCTTTATTGCTACTGTATCCGTAGCACCACACGCAATAGTTGGGACTCTGTACTGACGTCAGTAAAAAAGGTTTGCCCCCCCAAGCGCAAATGTCAAACTCCGCCTATGGATTCACTTGATTTTTGACAGAATGTCCGCCTAACATCTGGGAAACTCTCTCAAAGAGGGTCAGTTATGTTACACATTAGGATCCTCTTCAGAACTGAAGCCTAGGATATACAGTGGGGCAAAAAAGTATTTAGTCAGCCACCAATTGTGCAAGTTCTCCCACTTAAACAGATGAGAGAGGCCTGTAATTTTCATCCTAGGTATACCTCAACTATGAGAGACAAAATGAGAAAAAAAAATCCAGAAAATCACATTGTCTGATTTTGCAAATGATGGTGGTCAATAACAAAAGTTCATCTCAATACTTTGTTATATACCCTTTGTTGGCAATGACAGAGGTCAAACGTTTTCTGTAAGTCTTCACAAGGTTTTCACACACTGTTGCTGGTATTTTGGCCCATTCCTCCATGCAGATCTCCTCTAGAGCAGTGATGTTTTGGGGCTGTCGCTGGGCAACACAGACTTTCAACTCCCTCCAAAGATTTTCTATGGGGTTGAGATCTGGAGACTGGCTAGGCCACTCCAGGACCTTGAAATGCTTCTTATGAAGCCACTCCTTCGTTGCCCGGGCGGTGTGTTTGGGATCATTGTCATGCTGAAAGACCCAGCCACGTTTCATCTTCAATGCCCTTGCTGATGGAAGGAGGTTGTCACTCAAAATCTCACGATACATGGCCCCATTCATTCTTTCCTTTACACGGATCAGTCGTCCTGGTCCCTTTGCAGAAAAACAGCCCCAAAGCATGATGTTTCCACCCCCATGTTTCACAGTAGGTAGGGTGTTCTTTGGATGCAACTCAGCATTCTTTCTCCTCCAAACACGTCTAGTTGAGTTTTTACCAAAAAGTTCTATTTTGGTTTCATCTGACCATATGACTTTCTCCCAATCCTCTTCTGGATCATCTAAATGCTCTCTAGCAAACTTCAGATGGGCCTGGACATGTACTGGCTTAAGCAGGGGGACACGTCTGGCACTGCAGGATTTGAGTCCCTGGCGGCGTAGTGTGTTACTGATGGTAGCCTTTGTTACTTTGGTCCCAGCTCTCTGCAGGTCATTGACTAGGTCCCCCCGTGTGGTTCTGGGATTTTTGCTCACCGTTCTTGTGATCATTTTGACCCCACGGGGTGAGATCTTGCGTGGAGCCCCAGACCGAGGGAGATTATCAGTGGTCTTGTATGTCTTCCATTTTCTAATAATTGCTCCCACAGTTGATTTCTTCACACCAAGCTGCTTACCTATTGCAGATTCAGTCTTCCCAGCCTGGTGCAGGTCTACCATTTTGTTTCTGGTGTCCTTTGACAGCTCTTTGGTCTTGGCCATAGTGGAGTTTGTAGGTGACCAAATACTTATTTTACAGAGCAATTTACCAATGAATTCATTAAAAATGTGATTTCCTGGATTCTTTCCCCCCATTCTGTCTCTCATAGTTGAAGTGTAACTAGGATGAAAATTACAGGCCTCTCTCATCTTTTTAAGTGGGAGAACTTGCACAATTGGTGGCTGACTAAATACTTTTATGCCCCACTGTATGTATGTGAGGAGGAAGTAGGCAGACAGCTTCAACACATTTTCCAACACATTAGCTCGAATTGTTATAACAAGCATAACATTCTAGCAACCAAAAAACTGTCATGGGAAAAAACAATAGGACTTTTCCCCCCAAGAAAAAACATTTTTCACATTCTTGAAATTCCTTTTTTGCACAATTAATATACACACATTCATTCAGAGGCTCAGGAAGTAACATTCACATACACTCACACACTGTGGACAATGCATTATGGATCAATCAGGGCTAAAGTATCTTTCCCAGGGATACATGTTGAGACCACTCAGCCACAGTCAGCCCACCTGAAGGATAGCTTCTCAGTAACACTCCAATTCGCAACATTGTGGATTTCTAAGTGGTTGCTGAGAGTCATTTTGTTGTGAGTGAGACACATAAGACATTATAGAGTTCTGAAATTGACGATGATTGACAAAGTTCTCTGCAGACAGAAGCAGGGATGTGTGTAGATGATGCTGCATGGTGCTGATCGTTTTGTTGCTCCTCCTCAGAACACCTGCTGCCTCCCTCATCACCCCCTTCCTCCCTCACCCTCCTCGCTCACCTTCCTGCATCATCCTGTCTGAGAGGACGTGCCTGATGTCTCGTGACATTTGACAGTTCTCTCATGTAGCCACACTGTGTCGTTATTGCATGAACTATGCAGTATTGTCAGGGGAGGTTATCTGGAGGTGAAATACTTTATTTCTAAAAGCCTCTGTGACTTTTCCCTTATTCCCAACTTTTTAAATCTCAGCTTGTTTTGCAATATGGGTCTGTTTCCATACACTCGATGCCTCAGCCAATCTATTCTCTGCCGTGTCTTTTTTCCATTAAGGGTTTCATCAGCTGTGCTGCTGCAGCCCGGAGCCCCTGCAGGTAGTAATGAGCTGGACTGCTTTCTCCACTCAGGTTAAGATGCCTGACTGTTCAAACGGATAACTCACAAATGGAAAAGGGAAATGAGAATGAGAGGAGAGCCCAGATTCGTGTCCCTGCACATAATGAATGTATTAAAGTGAAGACAGGCAGGCAGCTGCACCTCAGATCTGCTTTAAGTGTTTCTTACATGAGGCGGTTTTAAGTCACATTGTGAAAAGGAGACCAAAGGAGGGCAGTCATTGTTAATTACAACTAGAACAGGTGCATTGAGAGCAGAGGGATTTTAGCATTTGCAGACCATTCATTATTTCACGAAGACCTATGTAGCACACTTCATGGAAGGGAAAACACAGAGATGTCGCACTGATGAAAAAATAATGAATCAGGAAGTGTGTAAATACATTGAAGCTCCTACAATTGTTATTGTTTGCATCTTCCACATTATTCTGATGGAATAAGATTGAAAATCATGGGAACAATCGTTGCAGCCTATTTGTTGTATTCAGTCGATCCATCTTACCGTTCTGCCAGAGCCTTTTTTGATTTGACTGCTACACATTCTCACATGTGGCTCTACCACAACAGGGCTTAGATAACGTCCCATGTTAATGAGTATAAGTACACAGTGATTCCTGCAGAGTGGTTTCTGTGTGTGTGGAGAAATCCTTTCCCCTTGGGCGAGTCGTGTGTGTGTGTGTGTGTGTGTGTGTGTGTGTGTGTGTGTGTGTGTGTGTGTGTGTGTGTGTGTGTGTGTGTGTGTGTGTGTGTGTGTGTGTGTGTGTGAGAGAGTCGTGACACTCACCTGAAGCAGTGAGAAGAGGAGCTGTAAATATTTCAGAAGGAGTGACATCACAGGCTCGTATCTGACAGTAAAGTGCCCCAAATCAGTCGTGTGAAACATGGGTGCATAACTACAAAATGACCAGGGAGTTGTTGTAAAGTTGGACATTGAATTTGCAAAAGGAGCCGTCTGAAAGTACAGGGGTCAAACACTTACAATATGGTTTATATGAATCTTCGGGATAATCATACAATGCTAATTTTGCTAGCTAATGTGCTAAGGTGCACCAAAACAGTTTAACTTGGTTCTTTCCAACAAGGAAATGTTGCAAGTTTGAGTGTGTAGAAAGTATTTGTAATTATCCAAACAGAAGACAATAATCATATATTTAATCTCATATCATATACTTATCACATCCCTAGTAACATCCGTCACAACATTTTTCAATAATTAATGATCTGTCTTGCTCTCTGTCCACGCACATTGGAGCCTCTCTTTGAGCTGGCCTTTCCTTCCTGGTGGGGTCCCTGGTGGAGCAGAGAGCTGTGGGTGGGGGTCCTGCAATGATGCTCCATCTACAATGCACAATTAAAACAAGCCGTGATAGCAGGCCTCTCACACAGAGGTTATGCTTCTCCTCTAGATCAATGCTTTACTTTTTCAACTCACATTCATATTGGGGGTTGTATTTACTACTTATTGTTTTACTTATTACATTGTGATGGGAGACATAAATACAGATGCCAAAGGTTGTCCCATGACTCAAGTCGTGACGGACATTCTCTTAACGAACATCCGACTGTTTAGATGAGAAGTATGTTGTCATCTGCTGGCCAAAAACGTTCCCGCGTGTTCGGAAACAAACGGAACACACCGGGAGGCTGCGTCCCTGATTGTGTCATGAATGCATCTCATTAACCTCGTCATGTTCTCCAGATTGAGATCAGCTTTTGTTCTCTGGGGTAAAAAAGATCTTGCTTGGTTTGACTGTTATTTAAAGCATATGGTTTACATGGTCAATACATTCTGTGTTACACCTTTAGTCTGACTTCAGTCCAACCCATTACCACATGTTTCCCTTAGTGTTGGGATTAAGGGCCTTATTTACATGAGAGTAGACCCTTTTTTTGACTGAACAATATTTAATTTGAACTACACAAGTTTAACCATTGTGTGAATAAAATAAAAATAAAATGTCAGCAAACATTTTATGAATCTGTCAATATGAACTTTTTGTGACTTCAGATAAGTTTGCTTCCTCATCACATTGATAAAAGATGTGATCTGGACAGCTTTATGTTTAGGGTTCAAGGATATTTATTTTCATTCACACACAGGTTTGTCCAATGTTCCCTAATGTTCTTTCTAGTGGCCACCACACTCCTACAATAGGCGAATCTTTGGTGGAAGCTGTTGTCTACAGTTGTAATATGTTTTTACAGGAGTGGTTACAGGCGGTATTAAAGACAGCCTTCTCCTCAGTAACAGAGGATGTGACAATGTATTCTCTAGAGGCTTATTGGTCCATCAAGAGCTGTCAGACTGTGTATTTTGCTGTTAAATAGTTCCGTAATGACAGGAAGTGAAGATAGACTGCTCTGATTTGATCACTCACCAATGACAAAGTGAAGGCTCCACCTTACAGAGCAGCTTTGAGATGAATCTCAGTGTGTGTGAGACAGGCAGTCAGACAGTGTGAAAGGAAGCGGGGGGGTTCCTCTGTCTGATAGGAGTTTAAGCCAGCCTTCAGTCTGCATTGATTACCGCTGCCACAGGACTGGTACATGAGACAAATACATGACATCTGCTCTCCAGGTAGCAAAGCACCTAATAACCCAATCTCGAGCTCACTGTTGATGAAATGAACCGAGTGGCTGTGAGGTAGAACTGTTGTCTTTCAATCAAAAGGTTCTGTGTTCCAACCAGCAGTCCTCATGTCTATGTTTTCTTGGGCAAGATACTTTGAACCCAATCTTCTTGAGCAGGTGGAATCTTTTATGGAAGCATCTACCTCTATATGAGTGGTGTCAATGGTGAATTGTAAATGTAAAAGCGTTTGAGGGGTCACAGAGACTGGATAAAGCTCCAGAAAATGCAGACCATTTATTATTTACCATTCAACATTCATTTATGGTATAGGTTCAACATTCAACTGCACCACAATGATACATTGTGAGCACTGTTGAAACTGACACTTAAATTGCAAAGCCTTAGCCCAAATCTACACAACTATAAGAACATTCTCGGACCCACACCTATTGCAAAACACCACATCCATTCAGTCTCCAGTCTGTTGGTTGGTGACAGGATCTTATAGTCATATAGCCCAAAGATGCAGCAGGTGTTTTTGCCTCAACAGAAGCAGTAAAGTAGGAAACAAAAAGCATTCAAACTTTCGAAATAAAAACTATTTTGCACATTATAGATTTTTCCGTGGGGATAAAGGAGTCCGGTGTTCAACGAGATTAAAGGTTGAGTGAAACCCATTCGGTGTTCTACACGAATGCAGCGAGGGTTTAAAGGGTCTCTACACTGATACTGAAAAGTGACGTTGCTGCTGTTTGACAGTGAAATGCAGGCAGGTCAGTGAGCACAGGGAGCCAGGACTCCTCAGGGGGAGAATGTCAATCACAGCAGGGGAGGGCTCTGATTGGATGCCCAGCTTCCCTCATATCTTGTCCTGAAGGTCTCATGCATAAGGACACATTACAAGCAGAAACCTTTGTCAGCTAAATGAGATTAGTGTCGAACAGAAGTTAAGCTTCAAAGAAAAAAGCGTCACCAATCAAAACCCTTCAAAAGAACAGCCTTATGCACATCTGATGGTTTTAGGTAAAAATGTCAATCTTGTTGTTGGTTTATAGAGTGCCACGGTGACCTACAACCCGGAAGTAAACTCCTTCTGGTTTCCTCCACAAAAAATGCAATTTCTCCATAGGATTTTGGAAAATAGCTGGAAATAAGGTCTGTGGTTGAGACACATTTAAGAGACGGATCACGTTTTGTTCAGCCGGACAATATCCACATGTCTACCCTACTTTTATAATTTTCTAATCATAAATCTAGTCGCAAGAAGCAAAATGCTAACGTTATGCTATAAAGGAACTACAGCAGGGTCGCTGCTTCAACGTCACGCCAACTTAAGATCCATATTCAAACATACAGATTCTAAATGGTACAAGTTGAAGTGTTTGTTTGAACAGTCTGCAGGAGGCAGGTACTTGCTTTCAAGCAGAACAGGGCAAACAAACTTAGCGGGAGTGTTTATGTGTTCGGTGTAATGACGTACAACGTCCTCGACAACTTATGTAGTCCTATTCAGCCACTTGGTAACAACCATCGTTTTTCAGACACGTAAACTCTTCAGAAATCACTGCTGATGTATTTAATGTCGTAGAACAAAATGTGATCTGTCTCTCAATGTGTCAAACACAGACCTTATTTCCAGCTATTTCCCAAAACCCTATGGAGAAATTGCATTGCTTTTTGGCGAAGGAACCGGAAGTGGTCAAATTCTAACTTACTTCCGGGTTTTAGGACGCGTCACTGTGGCACTCTATTGGTTCTTTTTTCTTTTTAAATGTATTTGGGATTTAAAGGAAACCCTAAAAATCCCTTCTCCCAAAGAGTTGGTGAAATGATTAAAAAGTATGAAAAACTGGAATCTTGGCCTCAATATTCAACGGATCCATTTGTTTATTTTATACATAATAAATTATTTATATTGAATTTCTTTATATTTTTAATACCACACATCATGTCACAGGCAGAGAGATCCTGAGCACCCAATTCTTGCAGGCCATTTTTTTACACACATCTTTTTTATATAGAATTCACCAAATAATCTTTATAAATCAGCCAACTGGAACCTGTTGGACCATGTAGTTGAAGTGGCTACACCTTTTTATACTGGAGATGATGGAGTTTTGTGGAAGCTGTTCAAAAGTCCCAGTCCCAATGCAGCTACATGCTACTCCTCTAGCTTCTGTAATGCAATATAATTAGTCCTATTTATTTTTTCTGCAAATCTACTGTTAAACAGAAAGTCAACAAACAAAGTCAAACAATAGATTTTTAAGCAGGCAAACAATCACAGCTCCCATAAAATGATTTAAGTATGTCATCGTAGCGTGTCCTCTTCTCACTCTTCATATTCACCAATTTATATTCTCTCAGGATTATCCTTTTTTTAAAGTAAGAAGTGTGCTATTGTTGGAGCTATGATTGGAGATGCAGTTTGGCCAGCCTGTGTCTGTCCTGTGAGACATTGTGTTCATTAAAGACTGCAGAAATACTGAATAAAAAAACATTCAATTAAAGTGTACCATACCTAAAAATATAAAATGAAATCCTGTTAAGCAAGGTCTCTTTGACTCTGATGTGTCTATTTTTTAGAGCGAGATGGAAAATGTACAACTTTAAAACACAGTAAATCCTGTATGATATGCATGTGGGGGGGGGAGCCATATGGCCATGTTTTAGCAATACAACTGTTGCTCTGTTGGGAGGGGAGGGCTTCTGTTCTCAGGTCGCTGCATGAATATGAACATATTGCATGTCGACACGAGCAGGACATGAACATATGAGGATGCTCACTGGGGGCCCCCCGCGGTGGCCCCTCGTCACCTTGACAGCTCGGAGCCCTCTGGAGATCAGCCTGTCAGTCACTGCTCAGCTTCAGATCTGTGTTTGTGATCACTCATCGCTCACTAATGTGTCAAGTTGTGACGAGAAACTGGGTCGTTATCCTGGCACTGATTTGATGTGTGTTTCCAATGATGCCCTTTGTGTTTGTGAGTGTATGATTCTCCTTTGATGGGGCGACAAAATGACTCAATGATGTTTCTACTTTCATATTGTCAACCACCTTATGTACGCAGATGATTTAATCATCTTCTCCCCTGCAGTGCTGGCTTACAACAGCTTCTGAAGACTTGTTCCCAGTATGGCATTGATTTTAATATTAAGTATAACGCCAAGAAGAGTAGCATCATGATTGTGCGAAGTAAAGAGGATAAAAAGGCTGTATTTCCTCATTTTATTCTCAGTAGTAACATTCTACTTGTGTGCAGTGAGATGAAGTACCTTGGTCATTATATCTCTGCTGATCTCACAGATGACAAAGACATCCATAGACAGCGCTGCAAACTGTATGCCCAGGCAAACATATTAATGCGGAAGTTTCACAAGTGCTCTGTAGATGTCAAGGTATCACTTTTTAAAGCTTTCTGTACACCATGGTACACAGCTCACCTGTGGAGTAACTACAAGGCTAGAAGCATACACAAACTAATAGTTGCATACAATGATGCTTTACGGTTGCTGGTGAGGGTACCAAGATGGCACAGTGCCAGCCAGCTGTTTGTTAACTTGGGGGTTCCTACCTGTCAAGCCCTTTTAAGAAAGTTAATGTACAAATTCATGTGTCGCCTTGAAGACTCGGACAGATCGGACGGATCATGTTATCTCGATTTTAATTAACCCTGTGAAGAGTTCTACCCGGTTCTCTTCCATGATTTGGAGACATTGGCGCGGCAGCCTCTACAGACAGTGAGCATTTGTGGCTAGCTGTGATTGGACTGATTTTACGTTTTTATTTGTTTGTTTTTATCTGTTTTGTGTTTAGCTTTTTATCTTATTTATTGATGTGTGTTTTGTCTTTTTGTATGTGATATGGACCTTGAGTCTGGAATAAAGATTGGATATTATTGGCCATGGATATAACAGTTTGAACCTTGACTCATGTTATTCCCCTTTATATTTCTGTTGGCAGTTGAGAAATTCCAATGCCTCCAATACGTGATGACACAATATAAAATTACACACAGCACTGACTGACGGACGTTTTTATTATCAATCAATCAATCAATGTTTATTTATGTAATAACACATGCATTTCCTAACATTCGGTCTATATGCTGTAAAATGTATTATCTCTTCGATTTACACACGCCATCTATTGCACGTCTGTCCGTCCTGGGAGAGGGATCCCTCCTCTGTTGCTCTCCCTGAGGTTTCTCCCATGTTCCCTTTAAACTGTGGGTTTTCTCTGGAAGTTTTTCCTTGTACGATGTGAGGGTCTAAGGACAGAGGGTCTAAGGACAGAGGGTCTAAGGACAGAGGGTGTCGTTTTTCTCATACTGATATTCTGAACAATCTGTGCTGTTGTATTTGCTGTAAAGTGTCTCTACTGTAGGCTATTTTTATTATATGTACAGCACTTTGGCTCGACCAAATATCGTTGTGCTATACTGTATAAATAAAACTTGATTTGATTTCATATAGCCCAATATCACAAATGTTACATTTGTCTCAGTGGTCTTCACAGTTTGTACAGAATATCAGTATGACAATATGACACCCTCTGTCCTTAGACCCTCACATCATACAAGGAAAAACTTCCGGAGAAAACCCAAATGCATGGACTAGTTTCTCTGCATCGTTTTGAGGCAAGATATGCCTGATTTTTGCAATGTTACGTAGATGGAAGTAGGCGGTCCTTGAAATTGATTTTATGTGGGCGTTAAAGGATAAATCCTGATCAAATATAACATCAAGATTCCTTACAGTCTCACTGGAGGCCAAATTAATGCCATCCATAGTTAGTATATCTTTAGATAATTTGTTTTGTAGATTCTTAGGGCCAAGTACAATAACTTCAGTTTTGGTCGTGTTTAACATCAAAAAGTTTAAGGTCATCCATGTTTTTAAGTCCTTGAGGCAGTCTTGAATTTTTTTTAGATGATTAATTTCATCAGGCTTGATTGATAAATATAGTTGAGTATCATCCGCATAACAATGAAAATGTACAGAATGATTCCTTATAATATTGCCTAACGGAAGCATATATAATGTGAACAAAATAGGTCCAAGCACTGAGCCCTGTGGCACTCCATGGCTAACGTTGGTTTGCGTGGAAGATCCATCGTTGACACGTACAAACTGAGAGTATTCAGATAGATAGGACATAAACCAGCCTAAAGCAGCTCCCTGTATGCCAACTAATGGCGCGTTTCCACTACAGCGCGGAGCCCCGTTTAAGAGGGCTGTGACGTCAGCGGCCCGCTTTTGGTTGCGTTTCCACTTGGTCTAGTACCGGCTAGCGGGTCCTAATTCACAGTTTTTCTGGCCCCATAAAATCGGGGTTCTAGGGCCAGGAACAACCAGGCTGTGACATCACTCTCGACTGCTGATTGGTCAGAAAGAATCGTCGCAATATATGCGACGCGTCGCATATAAATATATATATAGCGAAGCTTAAAGCATTTTTATAAACAGCATTTTTGTTAACAGAGGATCAACAAAAATGGCAAAGAAAAGCACACCGTGGTCCGTCGAGGAAGTTACGACGTTCCTACACTTCATTGCAGATGACAAGATCCAGTGGGAGCTAGACGGGACAACTCGCAATATGAAAGTATTTCAGGAGGTCTCTACACTGATGTGCGGAAGCGGTTACTCGAGGACTGTCTTGCAGTGTAGGGAAAAACTGAAAAAGATGAAGGGTGAGTATCGCGTAGTGAAGGACAGCAACAACACGAGTGGGCGTCGTTCCGCCAGCCAAAAAGCCGATCGCTCCGCCTACACTGCGTTACTATAGATACTACCCCAGTTCCTAAACTGTAATGGAGTCGCGCCATAAAGTGAGCCAGTCCTAACAAACGAGCCAGTCCTAACGAGTGAGGCCGTGTAGTGGAAACGCGCCATAAGTGCTCTAGTCTTTGCAATAGGATGTCATGGTCGATAGTATCAAATGCAGCACTGAGATCGAGCAAAACAAGAATAGAGACAAGTCCCTTGTCTGAGGCTATTAGAAGGTCATTTGTGACTTTAACCAGAGCTGTCTCTGTGCTATGATGTGTTCTAAAGCCACACTGAAAATCTTCAAATAAATCATTGTTTTTTAAGTAATCACACAGCTGTTTTGCGACTGCTTTCTCAAGAATTTTTGAGAGGAACGGAAGATTAGAAATAGGTCTATAGTTGGCTAAAACCTCTGGATCGAGGTTGTGCTTTTTAAGAAGAGGTTGTATCACTGCTACTTTGAATGATTATGGAACATAGCCTGATAATAAAGACATATTCATAATATTTAATAAAGAAGTGACCAACGTGCCTCATTCACCTGTTACACTTATCCTAAACGACCTGTCCAACCTGGGTTTAACCCTGATCAAAAGGCGAGCACTATTAGCCGGGCTTACAGCAGCAAAAACATTGGTTGCGACTCGGTGGAAGCCTCCCCATTCCCTCTCACGTAAGGTCTGGGTTCTAACATATCTAGACATATCGTATCTAGAAGTATCGACAGCCCAGATACATGGGGCAAAGGAGTCAACAATAGAGATGTGGACTTCGCTCATTGTGAACCTCAAGAGCATATTAGGATAACTATCTAATGGGGATGGTGATCTGGGTGGGTGGGTGGGTGGGTTAGGGACGTCACTGGGTTTTGTTTCTTTCTTTAGTTTTGTGCTGTTTTTGTACTGTATTGCATTTTATGTTATTGATTGTACCATTTGTTTAATAAATAAAAAATGTGATCACAAAAAAGTGCTAATTAATGGAAAAACTTCCTTCAACAGCTTAGTTGGAATTGGGTCTAACATACACGTTGATGGTTTAGAAGAGAGAATCATTGAATTTAATTGTTCAAGGTTTATGGCTGAAAAGCATTCTAGTTTACTATCTAGATTAATATTAGAACTTACGTTTCCGGGAGCTGTTGATAACACTATACTGGTCAAAGGCAAGAGGTCATTGATTTTGTTTCTAAGAGAAATAATTTTATCGTTAAAAAAGCACCTAAAATCATTACTACTGAGTGCTATGGGAATAGAAGGCTCCATGGAGCTATGGCTCTCTGTCAGCCTGGCTACAGTGCTGAAAAGAAATCTTGCATTATTCTTATTCTCATCTATTAATGAAGAGTAGTAGGCTGCTCTCGCTTTACGCAGTGCTTTCTTATATTCATTGAGAGTAATATGCCAAATTAAACGAGATTCTTCAAGTTTAGTGGAACGCCATATCCTTTCAAGTTGTCTCGACTTTTGCTTTATTTTGCGGGTTTCGGCATTATGCTATGTTGTTTTATTTTCTTCTTTTTCAAAGGAGCAACAGAGTCTAATTTTATTCGCAGCGCATCTGTACCACTATCAACAACATGATCATTACATTACAGTTTTTTTGTATTGAATTTGAAAGGTATCATTGATCATAACTGATTGATACAACAGCTAAAACTACAAAATGAAGGCTGGATTTGTGCTTAATTATATTTGAAAGGGGCCCTATTATTAAAGAGCACCAGGAAAAGCGCTAAAATACCATGTATTCTTATTCTTATTATTTGGGGGTTTTTCCTCTCCTGTAGTGTGTTCTTTAGGTTTTTGTGCATGCACATAGTCTGTAAAGGCAACAATCTCTGTGTTCTCCCCTGATGAACCTGAAAATGAGCATATGTCCTCTTTTAAGGAAAGGACCACATTCAAGTCTGAAACAATACTCACATTAACATTAAAATGTCCTTGATCACTGTAATTCCTTTTTATTTCCGTACTGTCCACATAGAGATCCCTTTCAGTAACGCCTTCTGAGACATTTAATAAACAGCTGGTTGACTTGCCTGTCATTTTTTCACCACATGGTGACGGTGCATCGCAACGATTTGGAATGACTGACACTGTATATTAAATATGAGCTTTAACAGCTTCTTTCCTTTTATTGCAGAAACCTGTTGGACATGGACACCTTCTCTAAGTCAGATCCAGGTAATTTTCTCATTTATTCTTTCATCAAATTCAACTTTCATGTCTTTCATTTTAGCTCAACAGTGATTTGAAATCCCCAATGCCATTTACAGAAGTTCAATTTCATACAGTCATTATTAAATATCCTCTTATTGGCACCTTATCAGTGCACCTTATCAGTGCACAGCAAGCATCAGTGAGCAGTAACACAGCGAGAGCATCTCACACACACACCATACAGCAGCCCATTGATGAAAAGCTTTGTCCCAGGGGTCAACTGGCAGACTTTCAATCAAGTTTGTTATTAGAGCAACTACCTACTGCAGGATGATTGACACATAGCTTTGTTTGCCACATAGCAGGAGGTACAGCATGAGCAGCAGTGAGCAGTGGACAGTTACTGTAATTACTGCTGCTAAGAAGGACAGAAAGAACATTGAAAAAAGGGAAACATTAACTGTATTAGGTTAGTAGAAAGCAATCATCTTAAATTGAACCTAATATTTGTTATTTAAACTTGATATTTCAGCGTTCAACTAACATAATAGAGTTATGTGAAATCTGTTGACATAATACATTTAATTAAAGTCAATGATGCCTTTCGGGCTCAAGAACGCCACTCAAACATTCCAGCGCCTGATGGATTCGGTGCTGCGGGACTTGCCGTTTGTGTTCGTCTACCTGGACGACATACTTGTCGCCACCACTTCGGAAGAAGAATACCTGTCCCACCTCCGTGCCCTTTTTACGAGGCTCGGCCAACACGGGTTGATAATCAACTCTTCCTTGGGTACCGCGTCACCAAGGGCGGGACGGCATCCCTGCCGGCGAAGATTGAAGCTGTCGTGGCTTTCCCTCGCCCCGGTTGCTCAGTGTGTTCCTCGGGATGGTGACCTTTTACCACCGTTTCATCGCCCCGGCTGCCCTCGTTATGCAGCTTCTGTACGAGGCATTGAAGTGTAAGGCCCCCATCCAGGAGATCAGCTGGAAAAGGCAAGCTTTCAAGGAGGTCAAGACCACGCTGCCCCTGTTGGTGCATCCGTCAGCCACTTCCCTTACTACCGACGCATCGGACTACGCCATCGGTGCGGTGCATGAATAATGGGTGGAGGGCGTCTGGCAACCACTCGCCTTATTCAGCTGACACCTCGTAATCGGGGCTGTCCAGTTGGGCCTCGACTATACCCGCATGACAGCGGACCAGGTCATGGACCCCAGCGTCCAGGCCCTGAAGGGGGCTGACCTGGGATTGCGTCTGGAGGATGTGGATTTCGTTCCCACCAGCTTGAGGCGCTCCATGTTCGAGGTGGTGCACGACCTGTCACACCCCGGCGGGAAGCCGTCTGTGCGGATGGTGGCCGCAAAAGTCGTCTGGCGGGGGCTCAAAAAGTAGGTGAAGACATGGGCCGGGACGTGCGTGGCTACCTCCTAACTATGTTGGACAGGACGAACCGCTGGCCGGAGGCGATCCCACTCGCATCGACAGCGGCGGCTGACATAGCCCGGGCCTTCATTGCGACATGGGTGTGTCGTTTCGGCACCCCATCGGACATTTCCTCAGACCGTGGTTCGCAGTTTACCTCAGGGCCAGCCAGGACGGTAATTGGATCGACAAGCTGCCTTGGGTTATGCTGGGCCATAGGACCGCGCCTAAGGAGGATCTGCAGTGTTCTACGGCTGAGATGGTCTATGGTCAGCCGCTCTAGTTTCCAGGGGATTTCCTCGCCAACACATCGGCCCCCTGGTTGGTGACCGCCCTGTGCGCCGTCATGCAGGACACCGCTAAAGCCTTTGCTCCGATCCCCACTGCTCAGCACGGCACTCCGGTGTCCCGTGGGGCTTCGCTCAGCGGAGCATGTGTTCATCCGACACGATGCCCACAGAGGCCCCCTGCAACCCTCTTATGACGGGCCTATCCGAGTCTGGGAAAACGGGGACAAGCACTTGGTGGTGGACCTGGGTGCCAGGGCCGAGCACGTCTCGGTAGACCGAGTGAAGGCTGCTCACCTGGACTTGGACCAGTCGGTGGTGCTGGCTCGACCTCGGTTTAGCCTGCTTTTAGGAACCCTGAATCTCCTACCAGAAGGTAAGAGCTGGGACTCTTGGTGGAGGATCATTTGTAATTTCTTGTGCCTGTCTAATGCAGTGGCGAGTCGTGACTTTTATACCTAGGCCCTCTGACCCCACCCCCTTCCCTCGAAAAAAATAAGAGTTATTACGTCACAGCGGAATATCAAAACAACGGCCCGGGGTGCAAAACGCATCAATGACAGCGACCCTCTACCACACAAAACAACACCATTTATATAAACACCTATCATGACAGGGCACCCACAGCCAAGTAACAATTACAAATGAATTAAGTCGGCACGGCGGCCCACATTGAAAATGACTTAGGCCTACCTTTGATGATCAAATCACTTGAACACAAAGTCCATCCTCCTGTCCTTTTGGATGAAGCACTTGCTGGTCATTCAGCTGATCCTTTGCCACTCCAGTTTATCATTGTAACTCAATCTTGAAAATGACGGTTAATAATTTCGCAACGATGTCATCACTATCACTGAAGTGAGCCCTCATGAACGGACCTTTTGCTAATCATAAATCTATCGATCATAAATCTATCGATTAGATTTATGATTAGAAAATAATAAAAGTAGGGTAGACATGTGGATATTATCCGGCTGAACACAAGGTGCATTTATCTAACAGGTTCGTTCCACAGACCTTATTTCGAGCTATTTTCCAAAAACCTATGGAGAAATCCCATTGCTCTTTTGTCGAGGGAACCCGAGCGCAGCTTACTTCCGGGTTTTAGGACGCGTCACTGCACCACTTTATACACATGTATAAACCTCACAGCGGGCGGAACTTGTCAAAAAGTCTGCGAAAATAAAGCCCACCCTTTTAGAGGGAAGATTTATGATTAGTCAATTGTACTGTCATTTGACATTACTCTCTCCTTCAGTTACTATAGCGGGCCCTCTGTGAATTCATAGCTGGACCACCAATCAGCTTCTGTCTTCACAGTATCTCGCAGAGAGGGCCAAAGGAGCTTCTTTCATTTAACCCTTCACATTACAACAGAAACTGAACAGGTAGATTCAAAGGATTTATTTATTTGGAAATGTTATTTTAAATACAATGAAATCAAGTTATTTTGGTAAAACTAATGACAAATATAACTGAAAGGGCCTCGAGAGCCTTGACGGCTCGCCACTGGTTTAATGATTGACTCCTCACAAATGTTTTGGGGGATGGATGTTTTTGAAACCCCCATCATTTTAATAGCAGTCTGTACCAGGCCAGGGACCTTTGATTTCTGCATTGTGATGTTACATACCAGGCTGTGATATCATCCCTGTTCCCCTTAGAATATTGCATGCTACCGCAAAACAAGTTTATCTATATATGGACCATACCAGTGTGCCTGTCGCCTTGTCGAACATTTCAAATGTATTACCCAAAAAGATGACTTTTAATTTTGGTACTAAACCGTTAAGCAAGCCTTTAACATGGAACAGTGTATTTAAATTTTTTTTACTATTGCTACTTTTACTGAAGTAAAATATCTGAATACTTCTTCCACTTCTATATAGCTGGTCTACCTCAAAGGTCGGCCCACAATAGTTATGACAAATCACGGTTTGGAAATGAATGTGTAATGATGTGACAATAGTTATTGTTTTGTAAGGGTTAAGGATGTGGTTTGGGCTAATTTGTTAACGTTGACATTATAGAATAAACAATGGTGGTCATGCTCCAAAAAACGTGCACCGCTGGTAGGAAACAGGAAATAAAAGAAGTCTGAGGTTTGGTTGAGCCATCCATACAACCCAACCTTCCATAGACCAGCCTGTCATCCAGCTACAGAGCCATGTGCATATTTTTTGTTCTTGCTCCCCATGTCTTAATTTGTCTTTTATAATTTTTGTAAAGCCCTGCCATCGTGTTTCAATAAAACTTTAATTGCAACTGCCAAATGAGCAGGATGTGCACAGTGGAGGGGAGAGGGCAGTGAAAGAGTGACCCAATTATAACAGGTTGAAAAATAGCAGGGTTTACTTGAAGACATCAATCATTCAGATACATGAGACTGCATGCTTTAGAAACAGGTCTTAAAGGCTGAACATTGAATGTGATATAGAGTGTTCAAAGTGAGTGTGTGCAATATACAGTACTCTGCCTGATGGTGCTTACAGTGCCCTATTTGCCTAAGGTTTGTGTGTGTGTGATAGTGAGTGTGTGTGTAAGTTCTGTTGGCTTGTGTATTCTTCAGTGAGTGTTTCTCCGTAGCACAGATGAAGGCGCCTCAGATCTCGGTGTCAAAGCTCACAGTGCTATCACCAAAAGAAAATAAATTATTAACACAAGTCGTGCACTACAACCCAACAAATCATGTGTGAGCTTTAGCTGCTTTCTGCTTGACACAACAAGAAGTCGAAACAAATCCCAGAGCAGGCTCTCTGACTGTTAGCCCCCTCAGGTGAAGGTGCTTTGTGGTCTATTGTGTAACAGATGTGCAGAGGGAATTGTGTGAGATAGCTTTATGACACAAGAACCTTCTGTACGGAAAAGAAATAGCCGCTTCCACACCAAGTACTTTGCCGTACTTAGTTCCCAGTACTTAGTCCCGCCAAACTCTTTAGTCCCGGAACCTCCTAGTAAATCGTGTTCACACCGGAATAAGTCCCTGAGGGAGGATTACGCAAATGAAGCCGCTGACGTCACTTCTTCTTCTTCTGCTTTGGGTTTACTGGCAGGCCGCAAACAACTTCACGTCGTATACTGCCACCCGAAGTCTCGGGTAAATCGCCAGAGACACCTCCTCATCACTCTACCGCTCCCACGTTTTATTTTGTGTTGCCATAAATTAATCTCTCTCCGTTGGTGCGCTGGGCTAATGCTAATGCTAATAATGCTAATGCGAGCAAATAAAATGGCGGCTTCACAAAACTTTTCAGAGTTATACGCGGCGTGGTTTGCAATTCGCCCAGCCAATCAGAAATTGGAACCTTTTCCTCCCCAGGAAAGTACCACCTCTCTAGCAGGGACTGAAAAGGGGTGAAAAGGTTCACATGAACTAGGTTCTAGTTCCAGATCTTTTTGGTGTGAACGCAAAATCCCAAGAACTATCGGAACTATTCCTGGGAAAAGTACTACGGTGTGAAAGCGCCTATTGAAGGCTCTTTTAGGGATACTGCAAATGGATGAAGGGGTGAAAGTGACTGAAAAAAATATTGTGACACTTTTAGTCTAGTTAGGGAGGCAGGAATCAGAGTGTTTCTATGTAGTGTTTAAGGACCTGTGTCCACATACAATCCTTTTTCTGGCAGGAAGGCGTTGGCAGGGTGCTGATGAACGCCTGCTCCCAGCGCTTCATCAAAAAACCTCCCAGTGCTCTTTTATTGTTTCTATGACAACCATATGTCATATTTGTAAGGCAAAGTAGCCTGGATTTATTACATTGTTTGTGCTATTATACATTGTTTTTACATTGCTTTTCAACCATAAGCCACCCACCAATATTCTGGCACTCACACTTTGTTTGAATGGGTTTGTTACCCAGAGCCAGAGCGAGAGAACGGGACGATAAAACTCACACACTCACAGGCAACAACATCCGGTGTCCACCCAGCCGATCTGCTCCAACAAACAGGCTTTCCATCTTTGTTATGATGCTATGATGATGTACGACAGACACAACCAAAAACAACCGCCAATCTCTACAGTGACGTCACTGGCGTTTTTCTGAAAAGTCCAAATATTTTCACCACGGTGCGCTCTAAGCGGCCGTACAAAAACGACGGACGTTTGGAAAAAATACGCTGGGTGCTTCGGTTTTTCTGGAGACGTCCACTGCAGACGGCATGTGCTCTGTTCTCATTCGAATCAATTTATAAAATACGCTGGAGTTTCCCATACGGTTTTAGTTGTCATTAGTTGCACTGAAGAAACTCAGAATCAAAGCTCATCTCTCGCCAACAGCTGTCTCCAGTAGAACGGCACGCCAATGCTAACTCTCGTTTCTGCTTCTTCAATATTATTTTCTTTGCTGCTGAACCTGATGACTTGTCGGTAGCGTATGTTTAGGATGGTGATAATGGTTGCTTGCCAAGTGTTGTAGCACATGAAGAACAACTGGCATA
Organism: Harpagifer antarcticus; assembly: GCA_902827135.1. NCBI lineage: Eukaryota > Metazoa > Chordata > Actinopteri > Perciformes > Harpagiferidae > Harpagifer > Harpagifer antarcticus. The sequence goes on along the minus strand of CADEHL010001226.1, from coordinate 1,639,200 downwards.
AGATAACCAATACTTCAGGTTAAGTCTCATGCCACATTACCAGCTTTAGCTGCAGTTGGTGTTATAAACAATCCAGTGTAAAACATTCTGCCTCTTTCCTGGCTTCTTCCTATACTCAGCCAAACAAATGGTGCAATAAACAGAAACTGCTGCTTGGAGCTCTTTGTCTAAGAAGCCGCGTTGTGTCTGTCTATCTTGGTACTGTGACTGTGATAGTAACGTTGCTGTTAGCTTCTACAGTTAGCTTCGACAGTTAGTGCTATTTTTGCCTGTCAACAAGACTTTGTGTCTCTACCAACACACGAAGAACCTGTATCTAAAGAGTTTGACCAGTAGCGTAGGCAGAAATGTACTTTAGGGTGGGCCTGTAAAAAATAGGGTGGGCCAGATTTTTCTTCTGCGCATCAGAAGATAACAATCCCGCCGGTACCGACGGTGGAAGATTACTTTTAGAATACTTTTGGAATACTTTCTTTTTCCATAACAGATGGGTATGTTTTGGTGAACAGGAGACACGTATTTTTACTGTTTTAATGGCTTATCAAGAACTCAAACACAACATCTTGGTGTCATTCTGGACAGCTCTCTCATCTGCACCACATAAAACACATCACCGGACTGCATTCTTTGTACTGTCTTAAAACCTTTCCTTAGAACATGTTAGAAATTGTAAGGTGTCCTTGGGTGCTTTGAAAGGCGCCCCTAAATAGAATGAATCGTCATTATTATTTATTATTATTATTATCTGAGACGATGTAATAACTTTTAAAACTTGTTCCAGTCACTTGCCCCATGCATTCAGCAGCAGCAGGCCATTCACTTTGATTTGATCCCGTTATAAATGTCATCATTTCGACAATAAAGAAATGCTACATAAACGTTATCTTGCACATTTTATCTAACCATCTCCGTTTCTAACTTTCAATATATTTTAAAAGAGATCTCTCTCTCTCATCTGCGTGCGGGGGGGGGGGCCTCACAGACACGCTGCATCTCTCTCTCACTCACAGACACGCTGCAGCGCCGTGCAGTATGCACACAGTTCTACCGGTAATGAATATTACGTTTTGTGAGGAAACTTTTCCACCAATAAGTATTCCAAAATGTATTCACTTCAGGTTTACGAAAGTAACTGTAATCAGATTACTCGTTTTTCAAATGTAACGCCAGCTGAGTACACTTGATTTTTGTATTCTGATTACGTAACGCCGTTACATATATTCCGTTACAACCTATGGTTACAACCCAACCCTGTGTATATCTCTCCGGACTGTCCACCAGCAGATGAAAACACCCACCTCTCCGCCTCTTCCAAGGGACGAGGGAACCGTGCGGCAGAGTTTCCGTTAACATTTTTTTTCTGACAGCCCAGCAGCAGGAGAGGTGGGGAGAGGGAGGCGGGGCTATTTCATCGTTATCAGAAAATGATCGTATAGATCGCTGCTAGATGAGGGCAGTGGGGGCTCCTCTTGGAGTCTGGCTTTTTAAAAAAAACCAAAGTTCATTAGTGAACTTTGAGCCATCATTTATTTTGCAGGCAGCTCTCTGCCTCTCTCACGTTATTATGGCGCGTGCCGGAACCAACAATCAGTTTTTACCGTAAATGAGTTCGATTCAGAGGATAAAACACACACAACATTAATTAAACTATTAATTAAATTAAAAATAATAAAATAAATAAATAAATTAAAACATTATTTTTTTTTTTAATTACACCGAAGCGTTCTCAGGGTGGGCCAATGGTGGCTACGCCACTGAGTTTGACAAGTTATGTGCTAGCCAAACAGTGATTGGTTGTTTAATACAGAATAGACAAGTTAAAAAGCCAACAAGTGGAAAGTAACTTTGTCCATTCAGAGGCAGAGAGAAAATGTGCATGCATACATCTAGAGATGCACTTGGACATACCTTTAGTGATAGCATCTGTGGTTATTAGAAGTGTAATGGGTTGTGTGTCGCGCTGTGACATTGGCATTGCATATAGCAGGCCCGAGATCAGAGGTCTTTTGTGATTGTGTTACTCAGGACGTAGTGTCGCTCATATGCAATATCCAATATTTTATTGGGTATGGAACTGTAAGCATTGGTATTTTCATTGCGTGCCTCTCTGATGAGCTCCTCTTTAGTAAGTTCTAAGCATCCTGGAAGCACTGGGATTCCCCTCTGCTGCAGAGAGAGGCTCACAGGAAACAAGGGGAGAGAAACGGGCAATGAGTCCACTCCCCAACTGGAAAAAACAGGGAAGTTCAATAGTGGTATTGCATCACTGACATCTTGGACAGTGGAACACCTGCAATAGTACAACACGAAGTTGCCTGCTCTTCCAAATTGATATCCCTCTTTTTCATATGATTTATAGTAAACTGGCTAAAACTTACATTATGGTTTAATGACTGGCGGTGTGCGAGGCAGGAAGAGTGATAGATGCTTAATTATGGAATGGCAGTCAGTAGATTTGGATCTCGTTCATGGACAGCTTCAGTATTGAAAAAGCGAATAGTTAACTAAATAATTTCAGAGAGTTTTTGGGTTTGAAAAGGCAAAAAGGATAATTTCTACTGTGTTTATCAGTCAGTATTAACATCTGCATATAATCATGATCTAAATAGCAGAAAATGAAAGATTCTGACAATATGCTTAGTTCTGCCTCCTAACTCGGTTTTATGATTAACATCCTCTATTCACATCATAGGTGTTATTACCTTACAAGGGTACCACCACTAGACAACCATTTGAGTATTATCTACCACTATGTTACATCTGCATTTATTAAATAGCTATACATTGGTAATATAGCATTTGAATCGGAAAGATCTGCAGATGTTGGACAGTATGTGCTTCATGTTGGGTAGGGACAATTGGATCATGCGCAGCAGTGAGCAGGCCACAGGTCAGTTATTGACACATCCCATAGATGAGTCTTTCTTCCTGTTGGTGGTGGAGGTGGGGAACCATGATGCAAGGTAATGATTGTGTCACAGGGGTCCTGCACTTCAAAGCCCCCTCCCCACTGGGTTGGAGAGGGGAGCTGGACCCTCTGTGACCCCGCTGACCCTCCGGCTCTTTCAAGTCCCGCCTCTCTCTGAGCCCGGCGTCCGGCTCCACAAGACCGGGTCGATGCGTCCTGATGATGTTACGCAGCGTTCCACAGGTGGACCCTCGCTGCGATGTCACTGAGGTTCAGAGCCGCAGTTTAGCAACTTGGGACAATGTGATTTATTCTTAATAGATAAAGTGTATATCTTCTCAGAACTTTAATGATCAATCTTTTCCAAAAATATCATATCAGATCTGGCAGCTTGAATAGAGTGAAGTTTAGGAGAATATGATTGGTTGGTTGGTTGTAAGAGGGACGAGGCGCGTCACGTGTAATTATATCATTGGTGCTCGAGTTGACTGCCTGAACTAGCTGAATGTGTCCATCAACTTTAGTTAATACTGAACTTATTTATATTTAAATATTGACCATAGCTCTATGTGACAGGAGTCACATTCAGGCAGGGTGATATGGAGAGAATCAAATATCACAATATCTCAGATCAATAACCCAATATCGATATTCTGACAAAATTGCAGGGCTGACAATTGGTGCTTTTACAAAATATTTACACATTAAGATTTTTTATAAATGGTCATCAGTATATATATATCTCTCTATATAATAGCATATAGCATGGGTAATGCAAATAATTGAACAGCTTGAAAAGTTACATCAATTCACTGTACCCCAGCCTATACAACCAGGGAAAGACAGTTATGTGATATTAAGAAATTGAAAATTCAAGAAGTAGTCTCATATGACCAGTGGCGTTTTTATATGTACAAAAGTGGTGGGGCACAACAAACTTAGATGTCTATAAGCTTCTGCAGTGAGGTTCATGGCTGGTGAGGCACTGGCACTGACTCTTCAGGTTTACAAATATTATATTTTGACCTAAATCAAAATATAATATTATTTTCAAAGCTTTTTTTGTCTGATGCTTCAATTAATTTTAAACAGACAGTTCAACAGAAGGATACCCAAAAAATGTAATGTTATCATTTAAATATTGAATTGTTCTCTCTTAGTAAGATCCCATTTTCAATAAAATTGCAGTCTTACCTTGACTTGAAGATGAAGTCCATTTGCCTATCCTTCTGGACAACAATCTCTATTACTTTTTTGTAAAAGTCCTCCTTATGTTAATGTAGTTTCAAAAGTCTATCATAAATCTAATCTAATCAATAGATTTATGATTCGAAAATTATAAAAGTAGGGTAGACATGTGGATATTATCCGGCTGAACAAAACGTGCATTTATCTAACAGCTACGTTTCCCACAGACCTTATTTGGAGCTATTTTCTAAAATCCTATGGAGAAATCTCATTGCTTTTTTGTCGAGGGAAGCCATGCGCTTACTTCCGGGTTTTAGGACGCCTCACTGCAGCTCTCTCGTCTCCTCTTCACACACCACACCTTTCGCGGCACACGTACTTACAGCCAATCAGCTCTGAATGATGTGAGATGACGTATGGTGGGGATGGCAGCACTATGCCCCTATGGTCATTATTTTTTTGCCACACACATTAAATAGGAAAATATTCTGAGCATGCGCAGTGTAGTTTTTACAGTCACCGTTCACTTAGACAGTGAGAGGGAGGGGCAGGATCGGGTTTTGTCCCACATGGCTCTAAACAGCTCAATAGGCACACACTGTAGACACTAATTAGAATAACTCAGACTAAAACAGCAATGTACAGACGAATCAGATGATTAAACATGATCTTAAAATATATTTTATATATTTTTTGCATTTTTTTGTAATCATTATTTTTTAATACTTTCTGCTGACACTAGGTGGGGCTATGCCCCACCTGCACCTAATGACCAGTCGCCACTGCATATGACAATATTGATCATTTGTTTATGGGATGCCCAGCCCTAGTCTCATGCAGTGACTCACAGAACATACTGTTTAGTGTAAGGGTTTTGGTGCTCTTGTTAAACCTCATTTCAATCAACATCAGGTTAACAGCTTGTTCTGCTGTCTGCCAGTCGTCAACATATATATTAATGTTCCCTTGATTTCTTCAGGAAGTGCAGCTCTTAAAAATGTCCCTGGTGCTCAGACCTGACTGCTGGGTTAATATGAGTGTGGGGTCCTTGTAACCCCCACCTCTCTCTCTGTCCCTGCATAGTGTAAAGTATTTTTGTGCTGGAATACTTTCTGATTAAAATGCGTACGCTATAAACACATTATAATGACGATTTTAACAGTCAGTGGGAGACTTCTTTAACGTATATTGGGACACAATTGAAGCTCATACAATAATAAATCATTTTCAATGAATAATAATTGCAGCAACATTTCCATTTGCATGTCGTTTGGTCACTTTGAAACAACAAACTATAGTTTTTGGGACCATGTAAAAGAATGTTTGGATTGAATATCTAAAAAGGTTTAATATGCAGAGCAGTTTCAGATGTGCATACATTTAGCTATATAACTATTTATAACTATTATCAGTGACACCTTGGATGTAGGTGATTATGACTAATCATTAAATACATACAGTATAATGTCCCCAATATGACATACAATAAATACCAAATTACCAAACTTACTTTATAATTGTTTTTATTTTATTTGTATATACATATTTCTAGTCTACTTCATTGTATTGCACATTTAAAAGTTAACCTCTTATGTTTCTATAAACACACACACACACACACACACACACACATACACACACACACACACACACACACACACACACACACACACACACACACACACACACACACACACACACACACACACACACACACACACACACTCCCTTTCCTTTTGTCTCAAAGTTAGCCAACCGTCCGTAAACTCTCAGCCTCTTGCCCACCCCTCTGTTTCGGTATTTATTTATTTAGCTTGACCCTGTTTTCCTTTCCTGGCCTGTCCCCTTTCCTTTTTTCCTTCTTTGAGGAGGAGAACAGATAGAGAATCAGGATGCACTGCCTTCCATTACCATGCCCTGCTTTAAAGAGGGGAGGGGAGGAGATGAGAGGGAAGGAGAGGGGATGAGGAGAGGAGACGTTTGGTTTTCAAAATCAAATGTACCTTTATGAATCTATTGTAGGAGACTTGAGGAAAAACTACCTGAAAACAAACACAGCACTCATAAATGAACAGCTCTCCAAACACCCCCCAATTGCACAGCTGGGGGGTGACAGCAGCTGACCTGTCCCTCAGGCCAGTCTCTTGAGTCCACTGATGAGAGAAACCTCCTCTGGAGGGAAATCAGGGATTTTAGCCTTTGCAGACCGTTTACATTTAGGCCCAAAATACATTTCTGATCTACTGCTAAATTATGAACCATCCAGATCTCTCAGGTCTTCAGGGACTGGTCAGCTTTCTGTCCCCAGAGTCAGAACTAAACATGGAGAAGCAGCGTTCAGTTATTATGCTCCAAATATCTGGAACAAACTCCCAGAAACCTGCAGGTCCGCTGCAACTCTGACTACTTTTAAATCCAGACTAAAGACTTTTCTTTTTGTCGCTGCTTTTAATTGAACTATTCATATCTTAGACTGCACTGTAACTTTTATCCATGTATTTTTTCTTTTAGTGTTTATCCATGTATTTCTTCTTTTAATGTTTATTTTATTAGCTTTTCTTTTTAATGACTGATTTTAAATGCCATTTTCTTAATGTCTTTCATTTGTTGTAAAGCACTTTGAATTGCCTTGTGTTGAAAAGTGCTCTATAAATAAACTTGCCTTGCCTTGCCTTGCCTTGCCTTGCCTTGCCTTGCCTTGCCTTGCCTTGCCTTGCCTTGCCTTACATGCACACAAACCTATATAACACACTACCCCAAAAAGCACAATAGCACTGATTATATAGGATGTTATTGGGGAAAAGCCCAAATTACAACTGTTAGAAGTCTATTAATACCATCCAAATCAAGAAAGATGTGTTTTGTAAGATATTTTGTTGAGTTGATGAAATGTTGTTAAAGGTCCCATGTCATGCTTTTCCGGTTATTACCCGTCCCCTTGTGTGTTATGAAGGTTTTTATGCATGTAAACGGTCTGCAGAGTCACAAACCCTCAAAGTACACCCTGTAGCGAGTAAAACTCTAACACAGTCTATGCTGCCCCAAAACGCCTCGTTGGAGATTTCTCATTCTCAATTGAAATAAAAAAGGAAAGTGAAACTTATGCTCGTCACCCTCTCCCTCCGGTCCACATTAATACAAATGATCCCAATACGTATGATTGTATGAAAAGATTTTAAAATCAATACAAATGTATTTATTATAAACGTGAGTCCTTAACATCTATCACTGTGTATATCACCATTCAAACATCTTTTAAAAGTTGAACAAACCCCACACAGCTCAGTGAAATGTTGACTTTATTTGATCATTTCAGTAAAAACTAACGTTCATATTTCTCTTTTTGATTATAATACTGATGAACGTTCAAAACAAAGCACTTTGGCAACTTACCACATACGTTTTAAAAAGCTTAATAAGCACCGTAACTTTCATGATATCATTTCTCCGTCATAATCGGTTGTTTCCGTGAACGGCTGACTGTTGTGTGACGGCAAATGCTGCGGCTGCAATGCATTGTGGGGCAGCATTTTCTCCTCTCCTTTCGTCAAGGGAGGTCCAGTGGTTCCTAAGCTAAAGGAGGTTATAAAGGAAGTTTGAAACCTCCTTTCCTTTCATCTAGAGAATTGGAACGGCACTTATCATGGCTGCCACTGAGGGACTTCCGGGTCATTTCACTCCGTTAGAAAGGTTCCTAAACTAAATGGACTATTCGACTTCAGCCAAAGCTTCACAAACCTTTCAGCGATTCATGCTGGATATGTACAGCGTAGGGCACTAAAGAACGATGCTGTTCCTACTTTGTTTGGACCAGCGGGAGATTCGGGTACACAACCTGTAAGTATTCATTGTTGTTTGTGTATTTATGATGTTTAAAACAAACAAGGTATTTACCACGACTGTTTACAGTTGCAAGAAAAAGTATGTGAACCCTTTGGAATTACCTGGATTTCTGCACAAGTCATATAATGTGTTCTGATCTTCATCTAAGTCACAACAATAGACAAACAAAGTCTGCTTAATCTAGTACCACACAAACAATATGTTTTCATGTTTTTATTGAACACACCATGTAAATATTCACAGTGCAGGGTGAAAAAAGTATGTGAACCCCTAGGCTAAAGACTTCTTCAAGAGCTAATTGGAGTCAGGAGTCAGGCAACCTGGAGTCCAATCGATAAGACGAGATTGGAGGTGTTGGTTAAAGCTGCCCTGCCCTATAAAAAATATTCTTAAGAAGCATTGCCAGATGTGACCCATGCCTCGCACAAAAGAGCTCTCAGAAGACCTACGATTAAGAATTGTTGACTTGCATAAAGCTGGAAAGGGTTACAGAAGTATCTCTAAAAGCCTTGATGTTCATCAGTCCACGGTAAGACACATTGTCTATACATGGAGAAAGTTCAGTACTGTTGCTACTCTCCCTAGGAGTGGCCGTCCTGTAAAGATGACTGAAGAGCACAGCGCAGAATGCTCAATGAGGTGAAGAAGAATCCTAGAGTGTCAGCTAGAGACTTAAAGAAATCTCTGGCACATGCTAACATCTCTGTTGACGAATCTACGATACGTAAAACACTGAACAAGAATGGAGTTCATGGGAGGACACCACGGAGGAAGCCACTGCTGTCCAGAAAAAACATTGCTGCACGTTTGAAGTTTGCAAAAGAGCACCTGGATGTTCCACAGCACTACTGGCAAAATATTCTGTGGACAGATGAAACCAAAGTTGAGTTGTTTGGAAGGAGCACACAACGCTATGTGTGGAGAATCCAAAGGGTTCACATACTTTTTCTTGCAACTGTAAATGGGTAAACGTTTTTCGGGCTGCTAAGCCATTGACACAGTGCTAACTGGGCTAACTAAGTTGCTAGCGTTTCCATATATCAACTCCAATGTCAGCAGATGGCCTTCATAGCAGGAGAATGTCTGCATTCACACACAAAATACTCATAGACAGTATACTCCGGGTGATTTACCGTACGGTCAGTCGCGAAACTTAATTACATTATAGTTGGCGTTCCTAGCGTGTATGCTACCGAGCTAAAAAAAAAGGCTACCAAGAGCTAGACATGCTAGGGAAAACATTGTTTTTATGCCAGCTACAATGAATGACTGAACATAGCAGACTACCCGTATAAGATTGCAATTGTAAACATGTTCTTGCTAGCCTAATATGAACCACTAGCTGTTGTTCATAGTAGGTTGGCATACTACACTGAACTACTAGCAAACGTAGGTTAGCATATTAATCTAGCTGGCAAGCTAACGAACCTAAAACAACTACGTTTCTCTAATATTTTGTGATTTGCATTTGATTTCGTCCAGCCAGATCAGGAAACTCCTGGCGTATCCGGCGGACAACACATGACGGGATGACCACTCGTCCTGCCTCGTCCTAAGAAGCCCCAGCACCAGCTTACAAAGCTGCGATAGGCAAGATGCTGAAAACGCCTAAAAGGGAAGGAATGGATGATATACAGTTTACCAAGCGGCAAACTCTGGGGAAGAGCCGGGACGCCAATACGGAAGTGCCACACACTGCAGTTCATATATTGGCCGATAGGGGCTGACTGCAGAAAGGAGCAATTTAAAACAGACGGTTCATGAATGCGGTTTTTGCGGTAAGTGAAATTCGAGTACTTATTGATGTGTTTATGATTTGAATCAGCTACGTAATGAATGTTAAGGCTTGGGTTAGCGTGTAAGCGAGTGGTAGCTACATCGGTGCTAACGATGCTAATCGTAGTCTCCAAGTTAAAACCATAGACTGTATATATAAAGGTTAAAACGAAATAGACAAGCGTTAAGTGGGATAATACTGTAGAACAAACGGCTTCTGTTTGAGGTTGGTAAAATAAGGTCATCCTTGTAACTTAGAGAGATATTTTATTATGTAGGTTGGAACTGTATGCATCGCTAAGGTTAATTTAAATTGGCTATGCTCAAGTATGTAGACAAGCTAACGTCGAAGCAGTGTATGTGAATTCAACTCACAACAAGATGTGTATATAGCCTATTACAAATAATGTCATATTTCAAGATGATTACTTAGATATTACAATATGGTTGGTTGAGCTGGAGTTCATTATTGAGCTTACACGTTAACGTCACAGTCATCTGAAGAACGAACCCAAACCTTGTTGTTTTTATTAATTGCATTACCAAATGGGTATCAAATAAACAGTAAGCATTGGTAACACAACTTCCAAAGTTACAGTAAAATAAAAAGGACCCTGACTCGGACAATACACAATCCAACATGTTCAGCAGAAGAGAATCAGTTATATTGTTTGTACACATGTGTAGTGCCGGGAGATATGGAGTCGGAGGCGGTGCAAGGAAGGTGCAAAAAGGGTACTTTAATACGGAGCTGCAACGGACATGTTGTCGGGTTGCAGCCCGGGTCGACAAGAGAAAGAGCCGGGAGGGCACACAACATATATAGATATGAACACATATGTCCGTGCGGGAACAATACCCCCAACCCGTAGTTCCATGCGTGAATTATGTCCCAGTGTTAAATAGTGATCACTACACATGGTACTTTACATATATATCTGATTGTTTAAGGTGTCCAGGTGATGCAGACAGGCTGGACCAGAGAGTGAGAGACAGAACTGGACTTCTCACAGCAGTGAACATCAGCACAGGTACATTTTTCATACTGTACAAAGAATCAAGAAAGATATTGGTTTAAATGAATGAAGTATTGACTTGAATACACTGATATACATTCCATTAAACAATACTAAATACTAGATCACCTACACATCAGTTAAGTTGAGGGGTTTTTCCATGCAAAAAGTTACATTTAGATGTTTAGCAATATGACTTTGTCAGCTTTCTAATTTAATGTATTGAAGGCAAAGATATTTAACACATAGTGAGAACTGCTACTATTTATCTCTCAATATTGTCTGTAAAAAACGTGGTAAATGTTATTCTTTCAGTGAGACAACAGAGCAAGCTTCTACAGTTGCACTACGTTTTGATAACAGTTAAATATTATTTTGATAATAACATATATTTCAATGTTGATGAACTTCATACTGTTCATTCATAATCTGATTGTCTTTGTAGCTCACTGTTGAAATAAAAAAAAAATCATTACAATTACAAAATAATTATATCTACAGCCCCTAAACACACAAACACACCGCTTTCATAAACAACACACTTGTTCTGCAATAATATGTTTTATGTTTCCTGTCATTTGTGTTAGGAAAGGACATGCCTGAAAGACACAACATGTTCTCCTTCTCTGAGGGTCAAGAAGAACATCCAAGAGGAACATTAAAAGCTGATGTTATGAGATTTTAAGACCAGTACACTAAGAAACTACTGTTATTGTAAAAACAGTCAGCTGATCGAATGCACCTATTTCCACATCTACACTCCATCAGCTGATTATTTCTATGTGCCTCACTTTATGAGCTTCACATCACTTGTGCCTTGTACCGCAGAGTTTGCAACGTCACAAATAAATGAGGCCAATCTTCAGTCAGATGTGAATGTGTAATCTAACACTTTCAGTAAGAATAATGGACAAAAGGAGTGCAAATACAAATACAATTTATTGAAATGTGAACCAAAACTTAATCAAACACAATGCTGTCTCAATCCGTCCACACTGAATATGAGAGGGGGAAAATGAAAATAAAAAATGCTTTAGACAATAAGAAACATAAAGTTGACTGTTGAGTTGCTCAGTTTTTTTAGATTGTCAATACTATTACTGTATAACTAATATCTCAGGTTAAGAGGCACATTCAAATAAAGATTGTTCTTTAAATTCCTTTTTGTCTTTTGAATTAGACAGAGAGGGTGGGTATAATTTGAGAGGAAATCTATATTTGAAACAACTCAAGGTCAAAACAACTCTGAAAAGTATGAGTATAACAATCTGTGGGGTGATTTTATGGAATGCTTTGGAGCAGGAGTTAAAACAAAGCACAAGCATAATTCAGTTTAAAAGGATGTACAGAAACACTTTTTTGGAAAACTATGAGAATGAAGAGAGGTGATTGAAGATGAGAAATGATTGTATATGTATGTATACATGTAAATGTAAGTAGGAATAACTTGCATAATGATTTACAGGATAATCATTGATCAAGTAAGGGGTGGGAGTTAAGAAGCATTTGCTTCCTCCTACTCCCTTTCGGACACATATGATTTTTTATTATTATTATTAATATGAAGACTTTTTTTGTATCATGAATGTGGATAAATACTGTATTTTAACAATACGGTATTCTGTTTTTTCACATTGGTTATTTTTTATTTGTTCTTTTTTTAATCTGTTCGAAATAAAGATTGAAATGAAATGAATTGTTTGTCTAAAGTCAAGGATCTAGACCTGGTACTTAGTTTTAATGATACGGTCTGGTTATTATGCTGTTTGGAGGAGGCATCATAGGTAAGAGCACCATCACATGTACCTTAGCTTGACTTAAATGTATTAAACGTATAATTAAGTGATATCAAAATATAAATAACTAATGTCATGCATACAAACGTTAAGGGATTTTAAGATTCTGAAGTATTATGCTAAAAACTCAATAACTTGGACTATTATTTATAGTTTTGCTGAATAGTTTCATGTCCGCTTACCTTAGAAACGTAAAATGCGACGGCAGTGTGCAGATGGGGAGCATGTTAGCTTAGCTTGGTAGCTTCAGCTAGCTCTGGAACTTCCAGCTTGGTGACAGGAGGTCCCGCCTCGGGCTCCGCCTCTTTGCCCTTATTTGGAGCAGGCGGGAGTTGAACTCTGACGTCTATGTCGAGCCGTTAGTGGCCGACTCCGCCCAGCGCCATATAGAGAGAATATTCTATTATATGGCTCTGACTCCGCCTACTAAGTGCTTCTCTGCAACTCTGCAGAATCCTATGGGTGACGTCACGGACCCTACGTCCATTTATATATACAGTCTATGATATTTACACATGTTCATTTTGTACATTTCTAAAAATAAAGTTGGATGGAAATACTTAGTAGCCTTTCTTCCCTGAATTATTTGCTCCTGTTACGGGTCCCAAAAGCTTGGGTACCACAGCAACAATAAATTATTTCTGTAGAAAACAGAAAAGTGCAGCAGCAATAATTATACACAGGATCCGGTTGATCATCTGGATTGCTTCTTATTCAAAATTCAAAGTACACAGTTACATTCAAATAGCTGTACTTTACAAACATCACATTTCTCCATTTAAGTTATCCGTCTGTCACAGTCAATTACTGTATCTCAAGGAGAAATTCAACATAGTCAATATAAACACATAACGCTATCAAATAATACTTTCTATCAATATATCTATCTTTACCAAATATAACATATTATGGAGATCACAAAAATACACTGTCAATGTTAATAAACAAAAAACAAGGCAATGTGCCTGCAAGACTTCACTCAGGTAAACAAAACATATTACCCGTGCGCAGCAGCCAAGCGACAAACTGTGGGGTAGAGCCGTGAAGCCAATACGGAAGTGCCACACACTGCAGTTCATATATTGGCCGATAGGCGATGGCTGCAGAAAGGAGCAATTTCCATAGACCCCCATGTTAAAATGCCCAACTTTACAGCAGAAAAAACATGTGTCTACCCCTGGCTCCATACATTTTTATTATCGATATAGTTAGATTCCACCTTCATGATTATGGATCTGTGAGTGAATTGTTTTCTAACGCGACCCTTTTATTTATATTAGGTCTTAAAGTGTGTGCACACATTAGGGGGTGGTCACATTGATTGACCGATAGTGCCTCACTGTCAGCTAACAGCAACTTGTCCACTCTGCTAGGCTACAACCATAGAGCTACAACGTTAGTTAGTTGTAGTTACTGTACTTGACCCTTTAGCTGTGTTCGTGGTGATCGTGCCTGTTAGGGAATATTGTTACAAATACCAGATAATTAAAATGTCGTGCTGTGCGCTTGAATGTACTAACAGAACTTCCAAGAAGTCTACTTTCAGCTTTTTTCGGTGAGTAGAATGATAATATTATACATGTTAACCCCGTTAGCAGGTGTTTGTGTGCTTGTTAGCTTAGCTTGTTATGTAGCTTATTAGTCAGCTAAGGACGTAACCCTTTATACATATATACAGTTTAGTTTATGATTCAGCCTTGGGTAAGAGTTTTATACTATATGGCTATGACGCCCATAATGCTAAACGGGAGCAAATGTGAAAAGGGGACCCAATTATCCCAGTGGGGCCACCGGAGTCCACGCCGCCGAAGCTAACGGGGCTGCAGGGGGCTAGCTCGCTAGCGCGTCCCGGCCATAGGTCCCGGCGGCCGTAGCTAGCCCCCTGGGGCTCCGTTAGCTTCGGCCAGCGGCGGAGTCCGGCGTTATAACTGGAGATCAAGGAATGCATCGAAACGCGGACTTGGTTCGCCTGTAGCCCGCTGTAGTATTAGCTAAATAAATTATGTTGAGCAAGGTTTATTAAGCTGAACACCGCCACAATTATTCTGCTATGTATCGGTACTTATTTTATTTTATTAACGTGTGAATGACAAGCATTAAGAATAATACCAAATAGCTAATTATCTTGCATATTGTCTCGTTTGATTATGAATGTAACGTTTATATAGTGGAACTACACTGTTTTATCAAAAACCAAAGTGCCACGCAGTGACTTGGTATGCATGTATTTCAGCAGGAAATGTGCAACCTAGATGACATTTACCAACACAGACTATATAGAAATATTTGTAAAAGTTGTTTGTTACTAAGTGAATATGGCATTAACCCTCCTGTAAGCTGGGTTGTTAGCATAGACTGTGTTGTTAGCATAGGTTGTTAGCTTAATACTGAGAGCATGTTAGCTTAGCTTCTTAGCCTGAGCTAGGTCTGGAACGTCACGCTCGTTGGCAGCAGGTCCCGCCCTGTCCCGCCTCAGCTCCGCCTCAGCTCCGCCTCAGCTCCGCCTCAGCGGGGCTGCAGCTCCGCCTCTTTGCCCTTATTTGGAGCAGGCTGGAGAAGGCGGGAGTTAGACTCTGACGTCACTGTCGAGCCGTTAGTAGCCGACTCCGCCTACTTAGGGCTTCACGGCAACTCTGCAGAATCCTATGGGTGACGTCACGGACCCTACGTCCATTTATATATACAGTCTATGGCAGCAGCTAACCTGCCTGCGAGCCTTCGCTCAGGTCACATTTATCCAGGCCAAAATGGCATCTATTGTTGCCCACAGTTTAGTATTTTTAAAATACCGTTACTATGTCAAACATGCTCAAAACTTTCTGACACACTCTCCTAAACATCTCCAACATCATATCTAATTCACACAAGTTAACATTGATCATTTTCATCATGTACTGACCTGTAGAAAACAGAAAAGTGCAGCAGCAATAATTATACACAGGATCCCGTTGATCGTCTGGATTGCTTCTGAGGAGGGGGCGGAAGTGTCCCCCCTAAGATAACCCAGATGTCACCGCTCACCTGCCAAAGGTTCCACCTTGGCGCTACTTACTCGTACTGCTTCTCAAACAGTACAGATAAACCATAAAATGATATGAATGTCACCATAATAAATACAGATAATGTTGGGCTTTTCAAAACAATAAATTCACTGTTTAGCAAAAATAAATAAAAGTAAATACACAAATAATTGTACAATTTTTGGGGTGTACCACACTCCTATAACATATCATTGTTGATGTTCTGCTCAGAGCCGAAAAAAGCACTGTGTTAGACATGGGCGGAGCCTCTCTGGTGGTTGACTAATCAGAACAGAGTGGCCGAGCTGACCAATCAGAGCACACTGGGCTCACAGGGAGGGGGGTGGCAGGAGCTCCAACAAGCCTGTTAGAACAGATAGTGAATACCGGTGAATACACACTTCTCGAGTGCTATATTTTAGTTACCTTAGTGCTGTAAATGGAGACCTAATTGCCTTGGAAGAACGTGATCCAGAGAAAGACATTATTGCATTATCAAATCAAATCAAATCAAGTTTTATTTATATAGCACATTTAAAAACGATGTTTGGTCGAGCCAAAGTGCTGAACATGTAATAAAAACACTTTACTACAGTACAATAACAACAAAAGACAGTCATTGCAACAGCAAATATAAAAACAAAACACACGGAAAAGTCAGGAGTCGTGCTCCGCTCTAACTAGAAGGCCTGAGAGAAGAAGTGAGTCTTAAGTGTGGATTTAAAAACCCCTAGGGTCTGGGCCGACCTCACATGGAGGGGCAGAGTGTTCCAGAGCCTGGGGCCAGCTGCTGCGAAGGCTCGGTGCCCTCGGGTTTTGAGCCTGGTCTTGGGCACTACCAGCAGCAGGTGGTCAGCAGACCTTAAAGCTCTGGCTGGGGTGTAGCGCTGGAGGAGTTCAGCTATATAGGTCGGAGCCAGCCCATTTAGTGCTTTAAAAACAAATAAAAGGATTTTAAAATCAATTCTGAACCGAACTGGAAGCCAGTGCAGTGAGGCCAGAATTGGGGTGATGTGGTCACGCTTTTTGTGGCCAGTCAGCAAACGTGCAGCTGCGTTCTGGACTAGCTGCAGGCGTTTAATTGAGGCCTGGTCCATACCCATATACAGAGCGTTGCAATAGTCCAGTCTCGAGGTCACAAAGGCGTTAATACGACTTGGTTTTGGCCAATAGTCTTATTTTAAAAAAGCAGGATTTGACTACGCTGCTGACCTGCTTGTCGAATTTAAAAGTACTAGAGAAGGTCACCCCAAGGTTCGTGACCGAGGGGAGGATGTTTTGTTGGAGGGAGCCCAGAATATCAACCTGGGAGGCTGGAGGTTGGGGTCCAAAAAAGATGACCTCAGTCTTGCTTTCGTTGAGGTTTAGAAAGTTTTTGCTCAGCCAGGATTTTATCTCAGTTAAGCAGTCCATCAACTGTTGTAATGAGTGTGTGACACTTGCTTCGAGAGGGAGATATATCTGTACATCGTCGGCGTAGCAGTGGAAGGGAATATTATGTTTAGTGAGAATTGAGCCTAGGGGCAGTAAGTACAGTAGGAAAAGGATGGGGCCCAGAATCGAGCCTTGGGGAACCCCACAGGTAAGAGGGGCTTTTGCAGAGCATTATGGAAATTGAGGGTGAAAGGGGGAGCAAGCTAAATAGAGTAGCAAAGTCCCTCCCCTTTCGGGGGAGCTCCATGGGACCTTATTTCGAAAAAATTATGTATTGAAGTCAGTGGAGAGAGAAAGATTATCTTTCGATCCCGTTTGAATTGTGCCACGAATTATATGATGTTTCAATTTAAAAGATAATTTTGCAAGTCAAAAAATAAAAATGTGTCGTAAAACTGTGAAGTAACACATTTGTTTGTGTGAAACGCTTAATGAACTACATCTCTGGTCTCGCAGACTCTCACAACAACACACGTCACCAAGATGGCCGTCAATACTGTCTTATCAAAAAAGTGATTGGCTACCCTCACTATCACCACAATGAAACACGTCCAGAAGAATGTCATGCAAAGCTGCCTGCCTGCCTTCCTTTGATTCTCTCTGAACTGCCTGATCTTTTTAATGTCAACCATTTGTGCAGATAGCATGAAGTAGAACAGATCGCCGGTGTTAATGTAGCGTTAGCATTTCTCCCCCGGGCTTAAATGATGTATTATAGAATGATCACCCCGGTGTGACAGTACTGTTCAAAGGGTTCACGAAATATGACTACTACTCTTATTGTTTAACATTTTGGGTTACTTAATGTTACTTCATGTTAAGGCTAATAAAAATGACAAGGCTTGCTACTAGCTAGGTAGCTAACTTGATCCAGCCAGCCATTCCTGGTCCTTTCATCAGACGGGAAGCGAAAGAACGAGCAAGACCCATTGCTGGTATGATTACAGCCTGGTACTAAGCACACAGGCATCTTGTTAAAGTTATCTTATCTTAGCTATCTCTTATATTTAGCGGAGGAAAACAATTGTGACATCAGTTATGACATCACTTACGCGACTCTGGGATTTGTAGTCTTTCTAGTTGCATATTTTTCATAGTCTTACACTGAACAAACATATAAATGCAACACTTTTGTTTTTGCTCCCATTTTTCATGAGATGAACTCAAAGATCTAAAACATTTTCTATATACACAAAATAACCATTTCTCTCAAATATTGTTCACAAATCTGAAAAAATCTGTGATAGTGAGCACTTCTCCTTTGCCGAGATAATCCATTATTGGGGGGGTCTGGGGGGGTCCGAAAACCAGTCAGTATCTGGTGTGACCACCATTTGCCTCACGCAGTGCAACACATCTCCTTCGCATAGAGTTGATCAGGTTGTTGATTGTGGCCTGTGGAATGTTGGTCCACTCCTCTTCAATGGCTGTGCGAAGTTGCTGGATATTGGCAGGAACTGGAACACGCTGGCAGGAACTGGAACACGCTGTCGTATATGCCGATCCAGAGCATCCCAAACATGCTCAATGGGTGACATGTCCGGTGAGTATGCTGGCCATGCAAGAACTGGGATGTTTTCAGCCTCCAGGAATTGTGTACAGATCCTTGCAACATGGGGCCGTGCATTATCATGCTGCAACATGAGGTGATGGTCGTGGATGAATGGCACAACAATGTGCCTCAGGATCTCGTCACGGTATCTCTGTGCATTCACAATGCCATCAATAAAATGCACCTGTGTTCGTCGTGCATAACATACGCCTGCATGCAGATGAGCTTCCCTGGGATGGTTTCTGACAGTTTGTGCAGAAATTCTTTGGTTATGCAAACCGATTGTTGCAGCAGCTGTCCGAGTGGCTGGTCTCAGACGAACTTGGAGGTGAACATGCTGGATGTGGAGGTCCTGGGCTGGTGTGGTTACACGTGGTCTGCGGTTGTGAGGCCGGTTGGATGTACTGCCAAATTCTCTGAAACGCCTTTGGAGACGGCTTATGGTAGAGAAATGATCATTCAATTCACGGGCAACAGCTCTGGTGGACATTCCTGCTGTCAGCATGCCAATTGCACGCTCCCTCAAAACTTGCGACATCTGTGGTATTGTGCTGCTGTGTGATAAAACTGAACATTTCAGAGTGGCCTTTTATTGTGGCCAGCCTAAGGCACACCTGTGCAATAATCATGCTGTCTAATCCGCATCTTGATATGCCACACCTGTGAGGTGGGATGGATTATCTCGGCAAAGGTGAAGTGCTCACTATCACAGCTTTTCTCAGATTTGTGAACAATATTTGAGAGAAATGGTTATTTTGTGTATATAGAAAATGTTTTAGATCTTTGAGTTCATCTCATGAAAAATGGGAGCAAAAACAAAAGTGTTGCATTTATATTTTTGTTCAGTGTATATTTCAACAGCTTTACGACAAACTGTGACTTTTTTGACATGGAAATGATTTTTTAAGATTGACAAACATCATATGTGTAATTCGTGGCACAATTCAAACGGGATCGAAAGATACGTTTTCTCTCTCCATTGACTTCAATACATTATTTTTCCGAAATAAGGTCCCATGGACCGGAAGTAGATGGGCGTGACTTTGCCACTCTGTCATTATTCAGCAGTCATTCATCTGGGCAGGCAACATTTACTTCATAGTGACAAGTTAAAGGAGAGCAACGTCTGCTGACACTTAAAGGAGCATTCCTCGTGTGTGTGTAATGTGGTCTCGGTCCATTGTTGTGGTGCTTCTGCACTGTACTGCCTAAACCATGATTAAGATTATATCTATATTTGCTATATACTCCTACTCGCTACATAGTCTTTGTTTTCCCGCCTTTGATTGTCTGCCCCGCCCTGTATTTTTCCACCTGGGTATATTCACTGCTGCATTTGTGTTTTTGCCCGCCCTCTCCAGCTGTGTCTATGTGAGTAGTGTCTCTGTGTATGCCTCTTCTTCACAGGGCTCTCTGTTGTCAATGCTCCCGCAGATGTCTCCTACTATTCTGCTACTCAATGTTTTCTTAGATTTCTGCAAGATGAGAGCTTATTTAGTGAACATTTTGCGAACAATTTAGTACTAAACCTGTGCTTATCTGCTTTCATGACAGTGCAGGAGTAACTCTAAAATGTATGCATATATTTTCTATCCTCAGTGGTGGTGTTGTACATACAAGGCCTGGGGACCAAGGAGTGGAGAGAGGTGAGTGAATGAAATGCTTTTCAAAATTCAATTAAATCAACCTGTGAGATTTAAAGATTAAAATGATAACTAGGCTGATCAAAGTTTGTGCTTTGTGGAAAGATCAGATGGGTGGTAATAAGCTGCTCGCATATTTAGACATGTGACATGTAATGGTACTGTTAGCAGGAGCAGTAGAGGTACTCAGTGGTGGAATTGAACTGAGTACAAATACTCAAGTACCTTATTTAAATAATTGAGGTACTTGTACTTTACTTGAGTATTTTCACATTATGCTACTTTATACTTTTTACTCAGTAGATTTTTTCTGACAGATTTAGTTACTAGCAACTTTTCAGATTTAGATTAATATAAATCAACTAATACATTATGATATATTTTGATAGGTTAAGCTACCGAGTAGTATGAAGTTATTTAAATGAACCCCACCTTTACCAAGTGCAACACTGAAGTGATGAACACATTAAATCAACAATTATAATAGGATAATTGTATAAAAAGATGTATGGTGATAAAAGGCTAAGACACTTAAATATTTTGATGCTAATACTTTTTTTATTTAATTTGTAACTAAGTATTTTTACATTCGTTTTGATACTCTTACTTAAGTAGATAATTTGAGTACTTCTTCCACCTCTAGTACAGACTAGTATCAGTGCTAGCAGTGATCTGTAGCAGTTTATTGATGGGACACTGGTTTATCCATACTGTATGTCATTTCTAAATATGTATTATTTTTTCAAAATAATTACATTTTCAAAAATGTGTTATACTAATAATCTTCACTGGTGAGCCTTAGTTACAATTATTTGAAGCCTACAACTCATACAATCTCCATGGCCTTTAACACTCCAGCCTTCCTGTGTTGGGTATTATAAATGATTTTTGACTGCACCAATAACTGCCACCGGCCATTACTCTTTTAAGAAGAATGTAATACTGCAATGTGTGAACAGTACACACATTGCAGTAATACATACTACTTAAAAGAGTAATGTGTTCTGTTCATTTTAGTTAAGTTCACAGACTGTTCTTTGTGGGAAATGGAAAGCAGGAAAAGCACAAAAATCAGTCTTCAAAATGGCAAAGAGTCTAAGAAAAAAAGGTCAAGGTTAACAATAACTGCAATCCTTTAAAAAGCATTTATCATTCTTAGCATAGTTGAGATTACAAAATGTAAAAAATGGCCTTTGCTTCCCTCCAGTAAGGTCACAACTAAAGAGCGTCTTAGTAGCCGTGAAGCAAAGTGCCCTGTGATGGTCACACTGATCACACTGCATACAGCAAACAGAGCGTAATAAAAAGCTAAGCCCTTCTGTGAAGCCTGAGCATCCAAATATAGGAATTCATAAATTGGAAACCCAACTGAGACGCGTTGGGAGGTCGGCCTGGAACGATGTGTTGCTCTCTGCCTCAGAGTCTCACTCTCTCTCTCACAGTCATTTCTGCTCTGTGCTATCACAGAAAATCAGTCCTACCTCAGTGGGGGTCCAAACACATACATATAGATCTCAATCAGCCTCACACAAGAGGAGGCACACTGTAAGGGCCAAACAAGAACATATTGAGTTGTTTGAAGCTTGTAGAGTGTGATGCATCCGGTTAAAGTTGCAGCAGGGGAGAGAGAGTTGTTGTTACGGTTTGGGAAAGGTAGGACCCAAAAGCAGATTATAAAAAAAAAGCCAAAGGTCTACAAACAAAAGCGAGCTTTATTTCAAAGCCGATCAGCAAAATAGCATGGCATGGATAGCACAGAGGTAACACGAGGAAAATACAATACCCAAAACACGGTCGTGACCAACATGGAGGGAGACAGGAAAAAACAAACAATGAACCGACACCGAACACAGGAAGAGACAAGACTAAATACAGGGAGGGGTAATCACGAGACGAGAAACAGCCGGGCAGGGAAGGAGAAACACAAGGGCAACAGGTGAACACAATAAGACAATTAGACACACCAGGGAAACTAACGACAGGGAGGAAAACACAGGGAGACGGACCAGACAAGAAACAAGGAGGAAAACATGACAGGGAGAACAGAACAGCAAAATAACCCCACAACTAGACACAACAAAACTCAAACCCTGACATAACCCCCCCCTCAAGGGACGGATTCCAGACGTCCCTACACGAAGTCAAACATTTCCAACTGGGTGGGTGGAGGGGGTCCGGAGGACGGGTCTGGATCGACAGCCCAGGAAAAGCATAGTTCATTGAGGGGTTCTCGGGCGGACGGCCCGGGGGCAAGACAGAGTCCATGGAGGGGGTCTCGGGCGGACGGCCCGGGGGCAAGGCAGAGTTTGAGGAGGAGGTCTCAGGCGGACGGCCCGGGGGCAAGGCAGAGTTCATAAAGGGGCGAAGGCCACAGCGGGCAAACTCAGGGGGCCGGGCCCGAGGGGCGCGGCCGGAAAAGTCAGGGGGTCGGGCTCGAGGGCGAAGACCGCGGCACTCAGGGGGCCGGGCTCGAGGGTGAAGACAGCGGCCGGGAAAATCAGGGGGCCGGGCTCTAGGGCGAAGACCGCGATGGGACAACTCCGGAGGACGAGCAGGTAGGCGCTGACGGGACATCTCCGGCCGTGCAGGACCCGGTGTCGGCCAGACAGGAACCGGAGCCGGTGGGACAGGCGTAGACGGGATCCTGGACATGACATGGGCTGGTGTCAATGGGACCCCGGATGGAGCAAGGGCTGGTGTCGATTGGACCATCAACGCAACAGGGCAAGGAGTAGGCAGGACCCCCGGCAGAAGAGTAGTCGGCGAGACCTCCAACGGTACAGGACAAAGGGTTGGCAGGACCCCCGGCAGAAGAGTAGTCGGCGGGACCTCCAACGGCACAGGAAATAGGGTTGGCAGGACCCCCGGCAGAAGAGTAGTCGGCGGGACCCCTAACGGGACAGGACATAGGGTTGGCAGGACCCCCGGCAGAAGAGTAGTCGGCGGGACCCCCAACGGGACAGGACATGGAGTTGGCAGGACCCCCAGCGGAACCTCTAACGGACCAGGACATTGGGTAGGGACTCGAGAGGAGACTCGAGAGGGAACTCGACAGGAGACTTGAGAGGTGACTTGAGAGGGAACTCGACAGATGACTTGAAAGAGAACTCGAGAGGGAACTCGAGAGGAGACTGGAGAGGTGACTCGAGAAGGGACTCGAGAAGAGACTTGAGAGGAGACTCGAGAGGGGACTCGAGAAGAGACTCGAGAGGGGACTTGAGAAGTGACTCGAAAGGGAACTCGAGAAGTGACTTGAAAGGGGACTTGAGAGGCAGAGGGAACTCGAGAGGTGACTTGAGAGGGAACTCGAGAGGAGACTCGAGAGGTGACTTGAGAAGGAACTCGAGAGGAGACTTGAAAGGGGACTCGAGAGGGAACTTGAGAGGTGACTCGAGAGGGGACTCGAGAGGGAACTTGAGAGGTGACTCGAGAGATGACTTGAAAGGGGACTCGAGAGGGAACTTGAGAGGTGACTTAAGAGGGGACTCGAGAAGAGACTCGAGAGGGGACCTGAGAAGGAACTTGAGAGGGGACTCGAGAGGAGACTTGAGACGGTCTGTACGCCGACAGAACACGGGGAGCTGGCGTCGGCCAGGGAGCCAGTACTGGAGCCGAAACTGGAGCCAGAATCATGGCTGCTGGGACCAGGACTAAGGCTGGAACCATGGCTGCTGGGGCCGGAACGATGGCTGCTGGGGCACGGGCTGGAATCCTGGCCCTGCGTCTCCTAGAGGCCATTTGGAGACACCGTGGACCTCTACCAGGATAGTAGTCGGATCCCAGGAAAGGGTTAGAGGCTTGAGAAAAGTTTCCAGGACTACTGGTAAAAAGTTGTAGCCACTCAGGCAACAAACTCCTGAGCCAGGGCTTGCGAGCAATCTCCTGGCGTGCCTCTTTCAAAGCAGCCACTCTACCCCGTATAGATAATGTGTCATACCACGTATAAAAAATGTACTCCAGAGAGTACCCAAGACGTTCCGCCTGTAGCATCAAAAAAGCTGAATCTGCTGAGTCCAAAGCTGGTCGGTTCATTCTGTTACGGTTTGGGAAAGGTAGGACCCAAAAGCAGATTACAAAAAAAAGGCTAAGGTCTACAAACAGAAGCAAGCTTTATTTCAAAGCCGATCAGCAAAATAGCATGGCATGGATAGCACAGAGGTAACACGAGGAAAATACAATACCCAAAACACGGTCGTGACTAGTGCTGCGTACCAGTACGCCGAACCGGTACTGGACTTGTAAAAAGTTTCGGTTCAAGTCCGGTTAAAACCGGAACGTCGGGAACCGGTACTTGGACTCGCAAAAAAACTAGCACTTACGTATATTCTGGTGTCTGTGGTTATTTAAACATTCCCTGATAAACGTTATTCAGTGTCAATAAATGAGTGCTAATCCCAGTGTGCTCAGTGTACAACATCACATGTCATTTCACCTTCGATTCACGGTTTGAAAACGTAGCATTTCGCCACATGCTAATGCTAATCGGAAGTGAAGAATTTTCAGAATAAAAGTATTCAGTTAATAGTGTGAACTTCCGTTTTTTTCAGAATAAAACTGATTTAAATTAAATAGTGTATTTAATTCAACATTGATTTTAATTTCTAACAGTATGTACATCACTATGTATGTACTGTATAATGTACACATGTAGAGTTGTAGAAAAGACATGTGTACAGACAGTACAGTACACTCTGACTGTACAGTCAGTCACTACAGTGTAGCCTATACTGTATAGTAGGTGTGTAACAGTGTAATGCGTATACTCTACACCAGTGGTTCTCAACTGGTGGGTCGCGACCCAAAAGTGGGTCGCGGACCCGTTTCGAATGGGTCGCGGAAAAAGTGAAGAAAAAAAATTGGAATTTTTTTTTTTTTGGAAAAAAGTCAAACTTTTATTTTGAAGGCCCGATTTTCTAACGCTGTGCATGCAGTAGGCGTTGGACTGGAAGTACCGGAGACCATAAACGGCTTTGAAAACGTCTGTCACGTAGTGATCATCTTCTCAATAAAACATCTTTGCTGATGTTTTTTCGAGTCTTCTAGCCAATCAGAATCAAGAGTGTTGTCGGAAGTCCCCACGGAGAATAACTTTGCGGTAGAACTATTCTTTATACATCCATGGGTACAACTTCAGATACAAATGAACACGTAATGAAATATGACCCCCGGTTTGATGATTGACAGGTCACAGAACAATGGGAGTTATCTACCCTTACCCACAATTTAAAGTAAGTCACACAGACTATCTCCTCTTTGCTCTTCTCTCTGTGAGGAGCAGCAAGTTCAGCTTCAGAACAAAGTGAAAAACAAACAATGGCATAAAATATTATTAATATGTCGGGTAGTAATAGATTTATTTATTTTCTTCTCAGAGTGTACCAGAATGCGTAGTTTATGTTAGTATTTCTAAAAATCTTCTGGGGAGAATCCCCCCAGACCCCCTGCTGGGGTTGGATTTCCAGCATGTGTGCCTTTTTATACAGTTCAGCTTTGATTCCATCAACTCATTAAACTTTTTTAAAAGCATACTTTAGTTCTGTGAAGGGATATAAGGGATATATGCACTGTACTTCACTTGTATTAATATTGTATGCTGAAAAGCGTATATATATACAAAATGTTGGGTCGCGATTTATTGACCAAGTAAAAAGTGGGTCCCG
The DNA here is from genome assembly GCA_902827135.1 of Harpagifer antarcticus. Taxonomy (NCBI): domain Eukaryota; kingdom Metazoa; phylum Chordata; class Actinopteri; order Perciformes; family Harpagiferidae; genus Harpagifer; species Harpagifer antarcticus. The sequence goes on along the minus strand of CADEHL010001226.1, from coordinate 1,613,364 downwards.
AGGCCTGACCAGTTGAGAACCACTGCTCTACACTCTACCTTTCAGCAACGTTTTAGGGATTTAGGCTCAGTCAGCTCAGGGACTGTTTGGTTACTTTAGTTTGGTAAATGAAATAAATGTTTGAACTTTGTAGTAGTTCACTGTAGTTGCTGTCATAAGTCATTTGTAGACTAAGTGGCAAAAAGTGTTTTTTTTACATTTGTACTTTGTAGAGAAATGTAGACACAAGTTGGAAGGGAGCACAATAAACCTGACGAATTTGAATTTGAGTTGATTATGAGTTTATTTTCAATTGATAATTAGCTCACAATAAGTTCACTTTAGTTACTCACACAACTTGCCACAAGCCATGGGTTCAGGTCCGGACTTATAAGTCCGGACCTGAACCTTTGGACTTGAGTCCGGACCTGAACCTGAATGTGAGTCCAGGTACGCAGCACTAGTCGTGACCAACATGGAGGGAGACAGGAACAAACAAACAATGAACCAACACCGAACACAGGAAGAGACACGACTAAATACAGGAAGGGGTAATCACGAGACGAGAAACAGCCGGGCAGGGAAGGAGAAACACAAGGGCAACAGGTGAACACAATCAGACAATTAGACACACCAGGGAAACTAATGACAGGGAGGAAAACACAGGGAGACAAGAAACAAGGAGGAAAACATGACAGGGAGAACAGAAAAGCAAAATAACCCCACAACTAGACACAACAAAACTCAAACCCTGACAGTTGTAGCGAGATGTTATATTAAATATCTGCATTGCATTGTTTTGCTGGTTCCTATCGTCCATTATGTTCCACGTGAAAAACATGTCAGGACAGAACAAAAACAGTAGTAGTTGTGCATTGCTGTAGTTTTTGAATTTGCTACAGCATGAATGTACACAAAGAAAATAACATTTTTATGGGCACAATATATGGCCGGCATCTTTAACATTTGTCATGATTGAGCGCAGAGCAGGGTGGACCCAAATGCAGAACGTACACAAATATAAACAGAAAAATACTTGTAGTCAGTATAGCAGGACAAGGCAAGGCCAAACAAAAGCAGGCAAAAAACTCCCCAGGACACTTCAGAACTCTGCCAACAACTAACAGTAAACCATAACTTTGATGCATCAATAAATCAATCAAAGTGTATTTATATAGCCCAATATCACAAAGTTTACATTTTTCTCCGTGGACTTTACAGTTAATACATAATATGTATATGAATATGACACCCTCTGTCCTTAGTTCCTCACAACCAACAATGAACCAACAAAACTCCCAGAAAAACGCTGCAGTTAATGGGGGGTAAAACAGAAGATTTCCATACAAATGTGGACCTTGATTGCCGCTGACCGTATGGTGTGCAACCAATGAGATCACAGCTGGTGTGACGTAGCCAGTCACAATGTAAACAAAACCATGTGTCAACCATTAGGCGCTTTCACACCGAAGTACTTTTCCCAGTATAGTTCCGATAGTTCTTGAAATGTTGCGTTCACACCAAAAAACAAAACAAAAACAAAACTAGAACTTAGTTCATAAGAACCTTTTCACCCCCTTTTCAGTCCTTGCTAGAGAGCAGGTACTTTCATGGGAGAAAAAGGTTCCCATTTCTGATTGCATGCATGTTTTGCATGCAGGATTGCAAAACACGCCCCGTAAAATTCAGAAAAGTTTTGTGAAGCAGCCATTGTATTTGCTGGCATTAGCATTAGCCCAGCGCACCAACGGAGTAGGGCTAATTTATGGCAACAGAAAAGAAAACATGGGAGCGGTCGAGTGATGAGGAGGTGTCGGCGTTCTGGGAGTCCCAGCAGCATCTACTGAAGCCAGTCCCCAACTCCGGGGTCTTCCGACCGGGGAATTCGGGTGGCAGTATACGCCGTGAAGTTGTTTGCTGCCTGTCAGTAAACCCAAAGCAGAAGAAGTGACGACAGCGGCTTAATTTGCCTAATCCTCCCTCAGGGACATATTCCGGTGTGAACGTGATCTGCTCGCCACTGGTTCATCAGAACTCTTTAGTTCTGATGAACTAAAGAATTTTGATGAACCAGTGGCGAGCCGTGGCTTTTATACCTGGGCCCTCTGGCCCTCCAAAAAAAATAGTTATTACCAGGGTTCGTACGGTCATTGACAACCTGGAAAAGTCTTGGAAATTGAAAATGCAAATTCCAGGCCCTGGAAAAGTTATGGAAAACAATATTTTTCCAAAGTTTTGGAAAAGTCATGGAAATGTAACTAAAGTTGCGTCAAATATAATTTACATTTTATCTAATTGCCGAAATAATCTGCGGTCGCGAGCTGTTATGTGTCATCATGGCGCGCATGGTGTTATTTTTTAATATATGAAGCGCGAGCTGTGTGCTCGAGTCTTCCTGCCTATCGGGCCGGCTGAACTCTGCCGCTCCGGGATGAGGGTCAGCTACATTATCTACGGTGCGTTCGTTAACTGTGCAGAGTAGTCACTGTGGCACAGACTGCACCGCTGGTGAACAGCTGTTAGAACGGGCCGTTCAGGTGTTCAGAGCAGAGCGGCAGAGCGTGATGTGAACTGAAAAGTTTTTCTGTCGCAATATCATGAATCGTTGAGCTAGCTAGCTAGCTAGCTAGCTCATGTCACTATCTGCTAACGTTAGCTTTAGCCTTCGTTTTCTAATAATTTTTTTCATAGGCTATAAACAGAGGTGGTATAAGTATAGATATTGTGCTAGAGTAAAAGTAGAAGTACTCAGATCTTGTACTTTAGTAGAAGTACTCAGATCTTGTACTTAATAAAAAGTAGAAGTACTAGAGTGTAGGAATACTCTATCACAGTAAAAGTCCTGCATTCAAAATGTTCCTCAAGTAAAAGTAGAAAAGTATTATCATCAAAATATAGTTAAAGTAGCAACAGTAAAAGTAGTAATTGTGCAGATTGGTCCATTTCAGAATAATATATATGATATTACACTACATTACATTACATTGCATTTAGCTGACGCTTTTATCCAAAGCGACTTACAATAAGTGCGTTCGACCAACAAAATACAAACTTGAAGAAAACAGAATCATATAAGTACATCAGGTTTCATAGAGCCAAAAAATTTCAAGTGCTACTCAACTGGCTTTAGATAAGCCAATCCTTTATTAGTATATAAGTGCTTTGTTAGTAATTCTATCGCTCGAAGTGGAGTCGAAAGAGATGAGTTTTCAGTCTGCGCCGGAAGATGTGCAGGCTTTCTGCTGTCCTGATTTCAATGGGGAGCTCATTCCACCATTTTGGAGCCAGGATAGCAAACCCACGTGTTTTTGCTGATGGGAACTTGGGTCCCCCTCGCAGTGCGGGAGCAGCGAGCCGTTTGGCTGATGCAGAGCGGAGTGCACGTGCTGGGGTGTACGGTTTAACCATGTTGTAGCCATGATGTAGGAAGGGCCAGATCCATTCGCAGCATGGTACGCAAGTACCATTGTCTTGAAGTGGATTCTAGCAGTTACCGGTGATATGTTTTGTAATGATTGATCATTAAAGTGTTCTCAAAGCTGGTAAAGGTGCAGCTAGTTTGAATGACATTGTATACTGCAGGGTAGCTTGTGGATTTACTCCAGGTGGAACTAAAGTCTGATTTAACACTTGATTATATTTCACATCACTCATCCAGATCTGTGAAGTAACTAAAGGTATTAAATATATGTAGTAATAATAATACTATATTTTATTTCTATAGCGCTTTTCTTGAACCCAATGACGCTTTATATTTGAGAGGGAGGGTAGATAAACAAAACATAAACAAAGACCAAGCCAAAAAGAAACAAAACAAAACAGAAAAGCAGTCAGGAGGAAGTTGATTGAGAGGGGGGGGCTTATGGATACAGAGTTGAAGAGGTGGGTTTTGAGGCGGGACTGGAACAGGGTGAGGGACTCAGACTCACGGAGGTATTTGGGGAGGGAGTTCCAGAGCTTCGGGGCTGCCACAGAGAAGGCTCTGTCCCCGAAGCTCCGGAGTTTGGCCTTGGGGATGGAAAGCAAACCGGCTGAGGTGGATCTGAGGGACCGGGGTGGTTGGTAGAGGATGAGGAGGTCAGTGAGGTAGGGGGGGGGCCAGATGGTGTAGGGCTTTGAAAGTGAGGACCAGGAGTTTGTAGTGGATGCGGTGTGAAACGGGGAGCCAGTGGAGTTCTTTGAGGACCGGGGTGATGTGATGCCATGATTTGGTGTGGGTGAGGAGTCTGGCGGCTGCGTTCTGGACACGCTGGAGTCTATTGAGGGATGTAGTGCTGATGCCGTAGAGGAGTGAGTTGCAATAGTCAAGGCGGGAGGAGATGAAGGCGTGAATGAGTCGCTCAGCTGCAGGGCGGGTGAGAGAGGGACGGAGTTTGGCAATATTGCGGAGGTGGAAAAATGAGGTTTTTACAACTTGACGGATGTGGGGCTCGAGGGAGAGGGTGGGGTCAAATATAACGCCAAGGTTGCGTGCCTGGGTGGAGGGGGAAACAGGGGTGCCATCAATGGTGACTGTCAGGTTGAGGGTTTTGCTGAGGGTGGATTTGGAGCCGATGATGAGGAGGAGTTCAGTTTTATTGTTGTTGAGTTTGAAGAAGTTGTGTTCCATCCAAGATTTTATTGCAGTCACACAGGATTCGATGTGGGTGAGGGGGGGGGGGGGGTTGGGGGATTTAGTGCTGAGGTAAATCTGGGTGTCGTCGGCGTAACAGTGAAAGTCCAGGTTGTATTGGCGGAGAATCTGACTAAGGGGGAGGATGTAGATGATGAAGAGGAGGGGGCCGAGTACTGAATCTTGGGGAACACCTTGGGTGACTGAAGCTGTGGCAGAGGAGTGGTTGTTGAGGGAGATGAAGTGGGATCTGTCGGAGAGGTAGGACTGGAGCCACCTGAGTGCAGTACCTTCGATACCGATGTCCTGGAGTCGGGTAAGCAGGATGGTTTGGCTCCCGGGATCGAAGGCTGCACTCAGGTCGAGGAGGATGAGGATGTTGAGGGAACCGGTGTCAGCAGAGGTGAGGAGGTCATTGAGGACTTTGATGAGGGCCGTTTCTGTGCTGTGGTGGGGACGAAAACCAGACTGAAGGGGTTCAAAAAGCTGGTTGGTTTGGAGATGGCGGTGGAGTTGTTTGGAGATAATGCGTTCTATTGTTTTTGAGAGAAAGGGGAGGTTGGAGATGGGACGGTAATTACTGAGGGAAGAGGGATCCAGACCGGGTTTCTTGAGGATGGGAGTGACAGCAGCAGTTTTGAAGGCAGAGGGAACGGTTCCTTGGGACAGGGAGGAGTTGAAAAGGTTGACAAGGTAGGTGCAGAGGACGGGGAGACAGGACTTCAGTAGAGGGGTGGGTAGAGGGTCAAGGGAGCAGGTTGTGGGTTTGGAGGAGCTGATCAGTTTGAGTATTTCAGGGGGGGTAACCAGAGTGAACTGGGAGAGGGGGGAGGAGGGCTCGGGAGGTCCAGGGAGATGGGGAGAGAAAGTGTGGCGGTGGATGCTGGGGAGATGTATGTGTGTCAGATGCAGCGGATAGGGAGAGATTAATGGCAGTGATTTTGTCAGAGAAAAACTGGAGGAATAAACTGCATAAAGTGGAAGTGGAGGAAGGGAGGGTGTCAGCATGGGGTTTGAGGAGCTTGTTGACGGTGGAAAAGAGGGTCCTGGGGTTATGGGAGGGGTCGGTAAAGATGGTGGAGAGGTAAGCAGTTTTTGCGGCAGTGAGGGTGTCTCTGTAGGTAGTGAGATGGAGTTTGTAGGATTCATGGTGAACTGTGAGGGATGATTTCTTGGTTAGGCGTTCAAGCTGGCGGCCGGTTTGCTTCAGCTTACGGAGTGCAGGGGTGAACCAGGGTGAGGAGGTTTTAAAAGTGACATTTTTTCTTTTGAGGGGGGCCAGGCTGTTGAGGGAGGCGAGTAGGGTGGAATTAAGGTGGTTGAGTTGTTCATCGGGTGAGCTGAGGTTCGAGTCCAGGGGGAGAGTAGAGCATACATTACGGAAGGTGATGTTCCTGGATGGGGGGGGATGGCGGACGGGGGAGGCGATGGTGAACTGTATGAGTTTGTGGTCAGAGAGCGGAAAGGGGCAGGGGTGGAGGTCGAGTACTGGGAGGTTGGTGGAGCAGACAAGGTCAAGGATGTGTCCTTTATCATGGGTGGGGAAGGTGACATATTGGGTAATTGAGAAATTGTCCAGAAGGGAGGAGAACTCAGAAGCGAGTTTGCAGGTGGGGGAGTCCATGTGGATGTTGAGGTTGCAGAGGAGTAACAGACGTGGGGAGAGGGATGAAGCAATGGTGAGGAGTTCAGTGAGATCAGAGAGGAAGGAGGAGTGTGGTTTGGGGGGGCGGTAAATGAGGATAACTGTCAGTGAGGGAGGGGCTTTGAAGGCGAGGAATTCGAAGGATGGTACTGAGGGGAGGGTGAGTTCTGTAGTCCGGATGTTGTGGTTGTAGATCACAGCCAGCCCACCACCACGGCGTGAGGGGCGGGGTTTAGTGATGTAATTAAAACCCGGGGGGGATGTTTGGTTGAGGGAGAAGAAGTCATTGGGTTGTTGCCAGGTTTCAGAAGGAAGTCGATGGATTTGTCCAGAATTATTTCGTGGAGGATGTGGGCTTTATTGTTAAGTGACCGGATATAGAGGAGGGCAAAATTGGTCAAGTGGGGGGTTGGAGGGGTGGTGGCAGGCTGGAGAGGTATGAGGTTGGCCAGGTTAGCAGCGCAGGGGTGGGCACGAGAGGGGGGGCAGTGGAGCAGAGGAGGGGGGCTTGATGGTGGGGAGAAATGGCTTGTTATATGTGTTGGGAGGCACAGGGGAGTGGGATCCGCTCCAGGTATTTCATGCAGCTGGGAGTGTAGGTGAGCGGGGGAGAGAGGAGCAGTAGGAGTTGCGGTCTGATGGCGCGTTAGGTGTGTGACAGTGCGTTAGGTAGAGCAGATGGATGCTATGGATTGTCCGTGCTGAAAGTAAACAACACTGCGGCGGGTGCTTCGGTGAATGTAGCGGGGTCGACGAAGGAGTCCAAGATGTCTGAAGACTGAGATAGAAGACGGGGTGGAGGAGTTGGTGGATGACAGAAGCTGTGAGATAGAGTATGTCAGCATGATGACAGGCGGGAATGCTGGGAGCAGTGTGTTAGCAGCGATAGCGGCTAGCGGGCTAGGTGCACAGAGGTGGAGGATTGTTGTGGAGAAGAGGAAGATCCACGACATGGCAGGAGGATGTGAACAGCGGGACGGGACAGATGTACCCCAGAGATGAAGACAGGAGGCAGAGAGAGTCCACGGTTGTTGCGTGGGACGGAGACAGACAAGTAGGCGATGTAGCAGATAGCAATAGCCACCCGCCACTTTGATGGCTGAGTGAGGGCAGCCGGCAACGGCAGCCGGCAACGGAGGCAGAAGTCTAAAATAAGTTAAAATTAAAAACAATGTGCAGTGCAGTAAAGATGTGCAATGCAGGGCAGTAGTCCAATTCGAAAGTTGTGCAAGAACGAATGTTAGCTGAGGGTGATGGAGGGTAACAGAGGCGGAGAAGCGGCGAACAGTCAACGCCAGCGTCCTCTCCGGCGGGAAAAAGTGTAATGTAGTGGAGTAGAAGTACACGTTTTCCTCTGAATTATAGGAGTAGAAGTACAAAGTAGCAAAACATTGAAATACTCAAATAAAGTACAAGTATCTCAAAATTGTACCCACATATAGTACTTGTTGAGTTTATGAACTTAGTTACTTTACACCAGTGGCTATAAAGATAGAAAGACTAAGCCTTGCACAGAGGCATGCAAATACATTTTCAAAATGCTCAACAGTCCTGTCAAAATTATAAACTGACTGCTACACAATTAAAATAAATGCCTTTATATATTTCTATTAGATGTGACTCTTTGGTGCTTCTGTTATTATTAACACTGCTGCTTTAGTTGTTCTGACTGCTAAAATCATCTGTTATTCCTAATGTTAAAGCCGATATTCCATGGGGTCGGGGGGCTCGGATCCTTGTCACCTTTTTCATACCTGATGAGTTTGCATCCCTGACTACAGTTGCTTTAGCGTGTAGAAGCTAGTAAGTCTACTATTTGATTTGTTTTAGATAGGCACAACATGTTTCATATGCAGACCTTATTTTCCTGTTCCATGTTCAAATAAACCATTTTCAGTGGTAATTTTTGGTAAGAACTTATGTTACCCTTTTTATTTAGTGGTGCGTAAATGTCTGTGTAGTATACATTGACAATGAACAAAAACAGTTGGAGTTTCCAGATACAGTTTGTCCATTTTCACAAAACATTATTTAGCATTTACTTTTGACTTAAACCGGTTTCTGCTATGCTCATAGAGGCAATATACCTTTTTGAGCTTCTGAGTGAGTTGCTGTGAACATTTACGTTGCTGGGAGCGATAGAGCAAAAATCCTATCACAGATTTAGAAACTGTGCAAGATAAACTCTAAAGCCTCCATCCAAGCACAGTTGGAAAATATCATAGCTCGCTTCTGCTTCTCTAAGCAGATAAAAGTTTATCTGGGAGCATCCTAAACCTTATTTATCTCGCTGCCTCTCTATTTCAGCGGCTTCCCTTTAACTGTTTGTTACAGCAGAAACAGAGCCATGTGGTTTGGCTGTGACTGTGTTTATCACTGCTCTTTATTTTGGAATAATCCGAGCTTTCTTCAGGCCTGGGTTGCCAGTTTAGGGTGCAGCCACTGTTGGAGATCTTCCATATGGTTGCAGGTCCCACTCAGCCACCCACTTCCTCCTCCGTCTGCCTGGACTCTGGCGTAGCTGTCTGTCAACAAGCAGAGAAAACAAACTTCCTCCCTGCAACACGGTACTGTCAGCAGCTTGTACTGTGTGGGCTGTCGAAACACATTGGAGGATTTGGCTCCAGGCACTATTTGATGCAATTAGCAGAAAATCTAGTTTAAAAATTAATATGGAGAAATAATAATAAAATATCTGCCAACTATCTGGTGGGTGACAGAGAACAACCTGCACAGAAATCATAACAAACAAAAAGAGACGCTGTCGAAAAACAGAGCTTATTAAAGATACTTGTCAGTTGGTGTGTATGTGTATCTCATTATTTGAAACCAGTGTCCTACTTTCCCCCTCAGTGATGGACTTGTTACCCAAGCCTACAACACTCCTCCCTATTTTTTTATTTGAGAAAGTATTACTTACTTCATTGAGGTAGCAGTTCTTTATCATAAAACAGCATCCACCCATTTCTTGTATTTTTAATGACCAGTGACATTGTTCTCAGGGCTCAAGCTTCTTCTTCTTCACCATGTAATAAAGGTTTGTGGCATTTAAAGTCTGTGAAATAATGTAGAGGTTGGTTAGTGTGTATCCACATCAATTGAATATAAGGAAAGAAAATGAACTGATGTAAATGCAGTGTGGTCATAGATTGTGTATAACTATAGTATCTCCTGCTTTTTATTGGGGGGAAAGTGCAGAGCTTCCCCGAGGCGTGACATAAAAAAAGCAGCTGCCAAGGGCCACCAGGGGCCCCACATGAACTGAACGTGTGTACTCTGTTCAGGTGCCTCTGCTCATCCATGCATAGTCTATATGTGTACAATACATTTGTGACAGCTTTAAGGTGAAATACTGTATAATAGAGTCTGACTCTTGGCAAAAATAACCTCCTACTTCTGGCACATACACATGGATGTTAACACATTGGGATTTAAACTTTAACCCCACATATTTGATGGGGTAGGAAGAGCATTTAACATGTTTGTTGGATCTCAGCGATTCACACATAAACGGTAACAGTTCATGTAAACATCATATTAGTTAGGCCCCCCACCATGCTTGGTCTTGGCCTGAGTAAAGTGTTTCCACCAGACCTGGGCCGTGAGGCTCACACTCTGTAGTCCTGCTGCCCTGTTAGCCTGCTGCCCTGTTAGCAGCAGATGGGTGGGCTCCCAGTCCGATGCTGTCACTGCTGGTTCAGTAGATTGTGATGCAACATTGAGCCAAGAGGTTTAAAAGAAGCAACAGAACAGGAGTTACGCTTCTGCACTGTTAGTTATATCTCTCACAGGCTCCGCCCTCTACTGGACTCTATGGGTACTACCCTCTATGCAAGCATTCTCCCACTGAGACTTCTATAGACGTAGCCGGCCTTGGGCGGGCCTACCTGAATGCGTGCGCATCACACCGTATAAAAGGAGGGGTCTCTTCATCAGCGGAAGTGATTCCACGAGAGACTGAGACGTTTGAAAGAAGAAGAAAGAGTTATCATTAGTGAAGGCAAAATGAAGCTTTGAATGAAGTGTCGAACCACTGTCGAAATAGGTTCATTTCTCGAAGCTTCAGTTACAGCGACCTCTCCTGGCGAAGTGCAAGGCTGCAGGGGGTTTAACGTATTTTTGCCTTGAAAAATATTCGATCAACACACACTAAGACTGAATATCATGTTCTATTTGCAATTAAAGATTGATAATTGTGTGTATTGGGTTATTGAGAAGAGACTAGAGAGTGCTGGACATTTTTTTTGGGAGGAGACAGCCTTTTAACAGTTATTTATTAAAGTTGAAAAGCAATGATTAAAAGTACATCCATTCCGGGTTTTGAACCAGCTGCAGGACATCGCCGCATTCGGGCCGCCGGCTCTACCCACTGGGCTATAGCCTATCTATTCCTTAAAACATTGAACTGTTTTTATATTACTGATAATTGTCTTTTTGTTCAGAACTTCTCCACATTTCGAAGTGTTTCCTGAGCCAGAACGACCTATCTGGCTTGCTCTATAATGATACTACAATTCAAATGCAATACCAACAACAACTCAACAGCAACAACGCAAACTACGACAACAACCCACACATTGCGCATTGTCTAGAGCGGTCATAAAGTGTTGAAGCGCTCAAATTCAAAACTGTTTCAACCTGTCACCTGTCAGAATCGAGACGAGGCAGTGCATTGAATCGCGTGAATGGACCGTGAACCAGTCAAGTGATTCATTCAGGAAATTAAGCAGTTGCTGGTTCGGACGTCACATGTCACGTGATTTGAAGCAGTTGCTGCTTCTGACGTCATATGTCACGTGATTTGAAGCAAGCTTCGAAGCACTGCTTCTATGAAATAGGAAGTCCAGGGTTGAAGCTCCGTTCGAAGCTTCAGTGTCAAACTGTCATCACTAGTTATCATACCTCCAGGGAGTCGCCACTGCTAGAGACCCGGGCCTGTCCTTCGTGCCCTGGCTGAAATAGCGGGCACCGATCCCCACCACCTTGCTTCGAGTGGTTGGGGGACCAGGATATGGCCGAGGCGGTGCCATTCACGTTCGCCATTCCTTCCGGGTCTGGCGTCCATGGAAGTCCACCGCCCAGGGCTGTACTCTCCCCGGATGATGATCATGGCGGCGGGTGTGTGGGCTACTCACTTATTGCTAGAGATGCCCCCGCCTCACCAGGTCAGAGCGATTATTGGGCCGCAAGGCTGAATAAGTAGCTTGGTCCACGGGCCTTGCCCCAGGCCCGGTTCCCCCGGGGACCGGTGCTCGGTGGCTTCACGTGATATAGGGTCGACCCTACTTCATCAGTGTGATGTCCCTGGGATATCACGCCGCGTGGCACTTTCCAAAGAGGATCGTGTTGATCTCCTGGGAGCACCCGTGTTTACGGAAGGGCTCTTTGGATCGATCTCCTTTATCACGGGATGAGGATTAGTCGCAGCGTAGCTGCTTCTTGCCCATCCCCAGCGGAAGAAACACTGTCCTACACTCCCCGCCCCCGCTGTAAACCCCAGTATAGGGAGCCAGCAGGTGGGCGTGTGCACGTGAGTGGAATAAACCGAGTGCTGTCAAAGCACTGTGCGGGTTAAAGAGACGCTATTGCCGGCGTGCTGTTGTCAGAAAAAACACACCTTGCCTCGTATAATAGCTCAGATTAATGCATTTCACCGTTGCAATGGGAAATACAGCCCCCCTCCCCCGTGGGCGGGCCACGGTGCGTTCAATGACCTCAGTAGAGAGGTGAGACGAAGGGAGAGGTGCCGGCACGGAGATCCCGTGCCTGCGGCGCCCTCCACCTCTTCGGCCCACCCCGTGGAACCGGCGTGCCGGCACTCACGGGGACGGGCTTTCCGTCTTTACGGATCTGACTGGCGGGGGGAGAAAATCTCTCCGCCCGGGACGAGACAGCGAATCCCGCCTCCTCCCTGTATAATGCACAGATCACTACGTTTTCTAATAAGAATGAGGTTGATCTGTATCCAAATCTAAGTGTCTTTTGTTTCAACAAAGGCTACACTTAGGCCTACACACAATGTTAACCGTACAAATTCCCCATTCGCTGCCCCAGCTGTAGCTCCTGTAAAGGAGGTGGCTAGTGGGCATGCGCAGATGAGAGGGATGAACCGCAGGGAGTACTATCTAAAGGAGAGCGCTATGCGGGTACAGCGACATTATGGCCGGCGTATTGCTATCAGAGAACACACTACGCCTAGAGCAAAGACTCCAATGCAGTTTACCCGTAGTGGTAACGGCTGCATTATGGCGGAGCCCGCACTCACACAAGAGCGCGTGGCGGTGCGTTCAGGGACCTTAGTAAAACACACTACGCCTATAAAGACTCTGATTAATGCTGTTTACCGTAGTGGTGAGAACAGCATTAGGGGGGAGCGCGCGCTCACACAAGAGCATGCAGCGGTGCGTTCAGGGTCCTCAGTAAATAATCGGCCCTTTCTTTGTCAACCCTCCATGGGCAAATCTTCCCTTCGCGGGGAGTTTTTCCGGCGGAACGGGTCACCAGAGTGTATCACAGCTTCATAGCTGCGGCCCCACGGCTGAGGGCTTGTCCATTAACACAATGTTCTGGGGAATGGAAACTCAGCTGTGTGCTAACAAGGTGGAGGGACAGGAGGACGCTGAAACGGGGCTATCACTCCAGTTTTGCAGCGTCCCACTGTACCACATGTCTGTATACACTGTACCACTGTATCACATGGACCACTGTCTTAGGGGTGTCCCACACCCACCTCTTTTTATGGGCATGAGAGGTAAATCTGTCCTCCCAGGAGGATATCTGTTTCCTCTCAGCAGAGATTCAGGCTCTGGTGCAGAAACAGGCTGTGTCTGTTGTGCACCCTCAGCACAGAGAAAATGGTCTTTATTCCATGTACTTCCTGGTTCTTAGGAGGACAGGGGAATTCAGACCTATTCTAGATCTCCGCGGCCTGAATCGCCACATTTCCTGCAGGAAATTCCGCACGTTAACTATGAAACAGTTACTGGGGCTTGTGCAGCCAGGCGATTGGTTCACCACCATCGACCTGAAAGACACGTACTTTCATGTAGAAATTGCTCCAGAGCACAGAAAGTGTCTGCGTTATGCCTTCCAGGGAATAGCCTACGAGTACAACAGAGTACCGTTCGGCTACTCCCTATCCCCATGCACATTCAGCAAATGTGTGGCCACAGCGCTTCAACCGCTGCGCGCCCACGGCATGAGTTTTCTTTTACTAGACGACCTCATAGTCATGGCTGGGTCCCGGGAACAGGAAATGTTTTGCACAGCACAATTGATCACACACCTGACCAAACTGGGCTTTGCGATCAATTGAAAAAAGAGCACCCCCATACCTCACCAACAGGCGTTGTAGTTGGGAGTGGTGCTCGATGCAGGCGTGCTACGCGCCACCCTGTCAGAGAGCAGAAGTGCGTCCCTTCCCCGGGCGGTTCACAGCCTGCGACAGGGGGCGACAGTGACAGCTTTAACTGTCATGCAGACTCTGGGTCTCATGACGGCTGCTCACATTGTGGTCCCGTTGGGGTTACTGCATATGTGCCGCCTGCAGAGGTGGTTCTCCAGCCTGCGTTTGGATCCCAAAAGGCACACACAGCGGCTGATGACCATCCCCCCCCCTCAGTGGAGGGCAACCTCCGGTTTTGGGGGTCCCCGGGTCACCTCCGGAGGGGGTCTCCACTGGGACGGGTGACCTCTTACATCACAGTGTTCACGGACGCTTCCAGAACAGGATGGGGAGGGACCTGCCTGAAGAGGGCTATAGGTGGGCGCTGGGCTCTAACAGAGTTTCGACACAGCAACCTCCTAGAGCTACGGGCGGTAGTGTTAGTCCTCCAGCATTTCATGCCCCTAATTCAAGGGAGACATGTAATGGTCAGGAGCGACAACAGCACCACAGTGGCTTATATCAACAGGCAGAGCGGAGTCCGCTCCACCGCCTTGTTGACCACAGCGGAGAGGCTGTGCTTATGGGCTTCAGAGGTGGTGTTAGCCCTGAGAGCCCTCCATATCCCGGGACTGGAGAACAGGGGGGCCCACCTCATGTCGAGGGGCGGCCCCCTGCCAGGCGAATGGACGCTTCACCCGGAGGTGGTGAAGCAGAGCTGGGCCCAGTTCGGGAGAGCGGAAGTGGATCTGCTCGCCAGCCGGCGCAACAACCACTGTGTCCTGTGGTTCTCCATGGCCCTGGGCGACGACCCGCCCTTGGGGGTGGACGCGTTTCCACACGAGCCATGGCCAAGGAAGCTGCTATACACCTTTCCACCGCTGCTTCTCATTCTCCCTCTCCTGGGGAGAGTGAGGCGAGAACGTCTGTCAGTCATCCTAGTGGCTCCGGACTGCGTCGGGGCTCCGTGGTACTCAGAGATGACACAGATGAAGGTGGGCCAGCCCTGGGCGGTTCCCCAGTTCTGGGGGGCAAGGTCTCAAGAGGCAGGTGCAATCGGGGCGTTACCCACTCTGGGCCGTCCTCTCCAGGCTTGGCTCCTGAGAGGGACAGGCTGAGACAGGGTGGATTGTCTGACAGTGTTATTCAGTCTATCCAGGCAGCTAGAGCGGGATCCACCACGGCCTGTTACAGGCCAAGATGGCTAGGATTCCAGCGATGGTGTGAGGAGCGGAGAATAGACCTCCTATCTTGTGAGTTAGGCTCTATTTTTTCCTTCTTACAGTTACTGGTGGACAGAGGGCTTGCGCATTCAACAGTGTAAGTGTATGCAGCAGCCATCTCGTCCTGCTATGAGGGATTTGGCGGCAGGTCAGCCTTTAGTCAACCACTGATGTCGCGGTTTTTACAGGGGGTCAGGAGGCTGCGCCCAGTAGTGCACGCCTCCACCTCATAGTGGGACCTGCCCCTAGTGCTCGAGGCTCTGGCCTCGGGGCCGTTTGAGCCTCTGGAGCTCTCCTCTCTGAAAGCATTGTTGTGGAAAACAGCTTTGCTTCTTGCCTTAACGTCAGCCAAAAGGGTGTCCGAGTTAACTGCTCTGTTTACTGATTCGGGGTGACCGGAGCGGCGCAACACTCAAACCGAACCCCTCCTTTGTGCCCAAAACCTAAGGAGTGCGTTCAGGTCGAGGGCTATTCAGGGGGTTTTAGTCTTCCCCCCCATGGTGGGGCCAGGGAAGCTAAACTGCACCTCCTCTGCCCAGTGCGTGCGCTAGCATGTTATGTGGAGCGCATGGCTGCCCTTAGACGCACCGAACAGCTGTTCGTGTGTGTGGGGAGGCGGTGTTATCGGGCAAGCTCTGTCCAAGAAACGCCTGGCAGGCTGGCTCTGCGAGTGCATTGCACATGCCTACGGACAGGCAGGGAGAGCCTGCCCTACGGGGGTTTGTGCGTACTCCACACGGGCTGTGGCTGCGTCGACGACGTCAGCCTTATTCAACGGTGTGAGTGTGGAGGATATATGCACAGCGGCGTCTTGGTCGACGCCAGGCCCCATCATAAGGTTTTATCTCTTGGACATGTCGGATTCTTTCTCCTCGTCTGTGATTGCGGGGGCAACACAGGACTGGTAGGGGGGGGGGATTGTGGGTCAGTTGGCATCTGACCCCATCCCCGGACGTAATGCGCCTTCGCTGTTCTCGGGCCCTCTGAGGGTCCCGGGATGGACGAGGGGCGCGCTGGGCCCTCCACACTTTAGTCCACACACTCTGCACGGGGTCAGTGTTTGAGTGTGGGGCATGGGCTCTGGCGCTCTCCCTGTTATCCTTAGGGATTCAGGGAAGCAGGCGTGTAGTAAGCCCATTCGGGGCTGAGGGAGCTCTCCCCATCCGTCTGTGGGCGGGGGGGGGGTCCCCCGGCACTGTTTTTTTAGCACACTTTCTGCGAGGTAAGCGCAGCAGGGTGTGCTCTGTCAGCCACAGCCCAGATTTCTTCTCGGTTATAACCGGGTTAATGGAGAATGTGGGGCAGCAGCTGCTGACCATAAAAGCCGGTCAGGGGCAGTACGGTGGAATGTTGTTTTTGGACGACAGTGTGCGTATATATCGCGGCTCCACCCACTGTACCCATAGAGTCCAGTAGAGGGCGGAGCCTGTGAGAGATATAACGTTGGGTTACGTATTGTAACCCTTGTTATATTAGCACAGGCGGAGCCCTCTACTCAGGGCACTGTCTGTCCTATTCCGCTCACTGAAGAGAGGTGTAGGATGATAGTCAGGAGGCGAGGCCTCCTTTTATACGGTGTGATGCGCGCGCATTCAGGTAGGCCCGCCCAAGGCTGGGTACATCTATAGAAGTCTCAGTGGGAGAATGCTTGCATAGAGGTTAGTACCCATAGAGTCCAGTAGAGGGCTCCGACTCTGCTAATATATCAAGGGTTACAATACGTAACCCAACGTTACTTTTCTCTCTTATAAATGTAAAGATTGATCAGTGTATATGTAATTTGTTGACTCTCTCCTCATTTAATCTCTCATTTCTTTTTACCAGTTTGGTCGGACAGAAGTGATCGATAACACACTGAACCCAGACTTTGTGAGGAAGTTTGTCCTTGATTTCTTCTTTGAAGAGAAGCAGAACCTTCGCTTTGATGTGTAAGTTGGAACATCTATTTTTTTTCCCTCAACAGCACCAACTTCTCTTTTATTGTGTTATACCAGAGAATGACGTCAATCAAGTCTGCCTTATATTGGATTGCTGACTCATACCAACAATGTTTCCATGCCTCCAATCAGAGCTGATTACCATAGAAATATATTCTCATGTCATTGTTAGACAGTACATATGCATAATTACACAGTATGTTAGCAATGTCTTCATATTTTTGGGTTACCATGGAAAAAGTCCTGAAACATTATGAAATGGAAAACTAGACAAAATAATCTATAAATAATATCTTTATACACTGTCAGTATAAAGTTGTTTTTTTCTTGAATGGACATGTTTAGTAACATTAATAACTTAAGAAAATGTATATATTTATCCGGTGTAATTACTGAGGCATTTTTAAGAGGAAAATTAATTCCGAAAGTCCAAAGTCTAAAAACACAAATGCAATTGTTCTCTTTTCTGGAATCATCTCATGATTTATTGGCCACTTTTTTTCAGGTGTGTTCATCAGGAACTAAACACTGCTCTTATGGTTCCATATCACCACATCCACTGCAGATACTGGATTAAAAAACATCTTTGGGGTGAAAAGGAATCAATATAGCCAGGGCCGTCCCTCCCTACAGGCCGATCATGCAGGCTGCATGGGGCCCCACATTGCGCAGGGGGCCTCGCACAGAGGGCCTCGCTTATGAGCTCGGCTTGTGTGCAGTTCTCCGCGCACCCAATTGCCATATTAAAACATCAGCTGCAATTCACGACATGAAGAAGGCAGTCTCTGCATAGCATATAGGCTAATGGAGATGCAGTTATTTCCAGCAATCTTTATTTAACATTCATTCAAGTATGTTATGCCTCTTATCTGCTAATGTACAGGAGGAAGAGTGATAAACTGTCTGTCTAGTTGGCTTACATAACAGTTAAAGTTTACAACCCAAAAAACATGGAGCATTTTTTCCCCATTTTATTCATTTTTATGTCAATTTGCACATTTCAGCCTCTCCCCCTTAAGGCAAGGCAAGTTTATTTATATAGCGCCTTTCAACACAAGGCAATTCAAGGTGCTTTACAAAAATGAAAGACATTCAGACAAAGGTATTTAAAAACAGTAAAAGATAATAAAAGAAAAATTAAAAGAAAAATACATGAATAAAAAGTACATGAATAAAAAGTAAACTTTTACTCCTAACAGTCATCATCATGTCAACCACAACACAGAGAAATACTGATAGAAATGTGTGTGTAGTTGTTGATACATTGCTGACAAAGGGAACTACATTTGAATACAGATTTAAGAAATATCAGTTTTTGAGCATGTCATAAGCATGTTTTGTCTTGATTATCCATCCATCCATCCATCTTCTTCCGCTTATCCGTGGTCGGGTCGCGGGGGTAGCA
This sequence comes from Harpagifer antarcticus, assembly GCA_902827135.1. NCBI lineage: Eukaryota > Metazoa > Chordata > Actinopteri > Perciformes > Harpagiferidae > Harpagifer > Harpagifer antarcticus. The sequence continues at coordinate 1,595,179 of CADEHL010001226.1, read as the reverse complement.
GTTCCAGCAGAGAGCCCCAAACTTCCTTTTCCCTGGCGACATCAACCAGCTCTGACTGGGGGATCCCAAGGCGCTCCCAGGCCAGCGAAGAGATATAATCCCTCCAACTGGTCCTAGGTCTACCCCTTGGTCTCTTCCCAGCTGGACGTGCCTGGAACACCTCCCTAGGGAGGCGCCCAGGTGGCATCCTAACTAGGTGCCCGAACCACCTCAACTGGCTCCTTTCGACGCGAAGGAGGAGCGGCTCAACTCCGAGTCCCTCCCGGATGACCGCACTTCTCACCTTATCCCTAAGGGAGACACCAGCCACCCTGCGGAGAAAACCCATCTCGGCCGCTTGTATTCGCAATCTCGTTCTTTCGGTCATGACCCATCCTTCATGACCATAGGTGAGGGTAGGAATGAAAATGGCCCGGTAGACAGAGAGCTTTGCCTTCTGGCTCAGCTCCCTTTTCGTCACAACGGTGCGGTAAAGCGACTGCAGTACCGCTCCCGCTGCTCCGATTCTCTGGCCCATCTCACGCTCTATTGTTCCCTCACTCGAGAACAAAACCCAGAGATACTTGAACTCCTTCACTTGGGGTAAGGACTCATCCCCTACTTGGAGTGGACAATCCATCGGTTTCCTGCTGAGAACCATGGCCTCAGATTTGGAGGTGCTGATCCTCATCCCAGCCGCTTCACACTCGGTTGCGAACCGATCCAGTGAGTGCTGAAGGTCGCAGACCAATGAAGCCATCAGAACCACATCATCTGCAAAAAGCAGTGGTGCAATCCTTAGTCCACCGAACTGCAGACCCCCTCCCCCATGACTACGCCTCGAAATCCGATCCATGTATATTACAAACAGGATTGGTGACAAAGCGCAGCCCTGGCGGAGGCCAACCCTCACCGGAAATGGGTCCGACTTACTGCCGAGGACCCGGACACAGCTCTCGCTTTGGGAGTACAGAGATTGGATGGCCCTGAGTAGAGACCCCCTCACCCCATACTCCCGCAGCACCTCCCACAGTAACTCCCTGGGAACCCGGTCATACGCCTTCTCCAAGTCCACAAAACACATGTAGACCGGATAAGCGTACTCCCAGGCCCCCTCCAGGATCCTTGCGAGAGTAAAAAGCTGATCCGTCGTTCCACGACCAGGACGGAATCCGCATTGTTCCTCCTCAATCTGAGGTTCGACAATCGGCCTGACCCTCCTTTCGAATACCTTAGAGTAAACTTTCCCGGGGAGGCTGAGTAGTGTGATGCCTCTGTAATTGGCACACACCCTCTGATCCCCCTTTTTAAAAAGGGGAACCACCACCCCGGTCTGCCACTCCTTCGGTACTGTTTCCGACTTCCACGCAATGTTGATGAGACGTGTCAACCATGACAGTCCTTCAACACCCAGAGCCTTCAGCATGTCTGGGCGGATCTCATCCACCCCCGGGGCTTTGCCACTGTGGAGTTCAGTGACCTCCCAACGTCCCATCCTTACTGTACACAGCTTGGATGGTTCCCTGCTTCACCCTCCTGAGGTGTCGGACAGTTTTCCAGAACAACTTTGGTGCCGCCCGAAAGTCCTTCTCCATGTCTTCTCCGAACTTCTCCCACACCCACTGCTTTGCCTCGGCCACGGATGAGGCTGCTGCCCTTCGGGCCTGTCAGTACCTTGCAACTGCCTCGGGAGTCCCCCGGGATAACAAATCCCTGAAGGCCTCCTTCTTCAGTCGGACGGCTTCCCTGACCACCGGTGTCCACCAGGAGGTTCGAGGGTTACTGCCCCTTGAGGCACCTAGGACCTTGAGACCACAGCTCCCCGCCGCGGCTTCGGCAATAGAGGCTTTGAACACCGACCACTCTGGTTCATTGTCCCCAACCTCCACAGGAATGCCTGAAAAGCTCCGCCGGAGGTGTGAGTTGAAGGCCTCCTGAACTTGGGCCTCCTCCAGACGTTCCCAGTTCACCCGAACTACACGTTTGGGCTTACCAGGTCTATCCAGAGGCTTCCCCCGCCACTCGACCCAACTCACCACCAGATGGTGATCAGTTGACAACTCCGCCCCTCTCTTTACCCGAGTGTCCAAAACATACGGCCTCAGGTCCGATGATACGATATCGAAATCGATCATGGACCTTCTGCCTAGGGTGCTCTGGTACCACGTACACTTATGAGCATCCTTATGTTCGAACATGGTGTTTGTTATGGCCAATCCATGACTAGCACAGAAGTCCAGTAACAAACCACCACTCCGGTTCAGATCAGGGGGGCCGTTCCTCCCAATCACGCCCCTCCAAGTGTCTCCATCATTGCCCACATGTGCGTTGAAGTCTCCCAGCAAGACTAAAGAGTCCCCTTCAGGAGCCCCATACAGGACTCTTTCCAGGGTCTCCAAGAAGGCCGTATACTCTGAACTGCTGTTGGGTGCATAGGCACACACAACAGTCAGAGTTTTCCCCCCCATAACCCGTAAACTCCAACAACGAAGCACCCAACCGGGGACTTGTGAGTATCCCCACACCCGCCCGGCGCCTCACACCTTGAGCAACTCCGGAGAAGAATAGAGTCCAACCCCTATCCAGAAGTAAGGTTCCAGAGCCGACGCTGTGCGTAGAGGCGAGCCCAACCAGATCCAACTGGTAACGCTCCACCTCCCGCACAAGCTCCGGCTCCTTCCCCCCCAGAGAGGTGACTTTCCACGTCCCCAAAGCCAGCTTCTGTCGCCCGGGTCTGGTCCGTCGAGACCCTCCGCTTTCACTGCCACCCTTCTGGCAGCGCACCCGACCCCATCGCTGTTTCCCGTAGGTGGTGGGCCCGCGGGACGGAGAAGCGGAGGTGTTGCCCACGTTGCCTTTTCGGGCTGGGCCCGGCCGGGCCCCGTGGCAAGCCCGGCCACCAGACGCTCGCCGACGAGTCCTCCTTCTGGGCCTGGCTCCAGAAAGGGACCCCGGGCTTCCTCCGGGCCGGGTATCCTCACTTCCTCTTGTTTTCTTCATGAAGTCTTTTGAACCAATCTTAGTCTGGCCCCTTGCCTGAGACCAATTTGCCATGGGAGACTCTACCAGGAACACAAGGTTCCAGACAACACAGCCCCCAGGTTCATCAGGGCACACAAACCTCTCTACACCTCTTTTGATTATATTACAACTATATTATAATGAAATAATATAGTATTTATATTATTGAATTGATTATGATTATTATTATTGGTAGAAGTAGTTTATTTGCAACCCTCATCTCACAATGTCGCCTGGGGCCCCAAGTTGGTCAGGGACGGCCCTGAATATAGCTTTGTGATCTAAATTCAACATGAGGTAATGTGTACTTACTGCGTCAGTGTGTCTGCTTCACTCCATAAAGGTCTGCTGAGTTCAATGTTATCAGAGGATTCCGTTTGGAAGTACTTGATTTTAGCATTTTCTTAAACTAACTGCTGCACGTGGTCCATTTATAATTGGCCCGCAGCACATTCTAAAATGATAATGGATTATGGCCCACACATGACAAACCAGTTTGAAATATACCCTTTGCTACAGGGCTGTGAAGGGAGAAGGAGCTGCCAACACTTTTAGTAACAAAATAAATGAATCCCTATGGGGAGCTGTATTGTGTTTTCTTTTCATAAAGCATATTCAATTATCAAGAATAATGTACCTATATTTGATTGATTCTGCAAATGTTTAACTTATGAGACAATAAACCTCATCGCTAGTGATTGGCCCAGCCCTTCGTATGCTTTTCTGTATGAGGCCCTGAGTGAGAAAAGTTTGTTGTAAACCAATGTATTATTTACTGAGCAGCTCCTGCCTCACACATCCCCTCTTGCCCCCCTCTCAGCCCTTTCCCACATTTGATCATTTTTCTAAATGACTGGAGTCATCTGGGCTTTAATGTGAAGAGACTCACAGAGGAGGCTGCAGGTAAAGAAAGACACGATAGGGCAAACTTAGAACTTCACCACCTTCATTCTTTCATAGAATCGAAAGACCTAGAGGGGGGTCAGAGCAGAGACCAGCGAGGGGCCAGGTTAAAGAAGAGGCTATCACACCCCTCCTATTGATCAGAGCTGCTCTATACTCGGAAGTCCAACGACCAGCCCCATGTTGCTACGGTACACACAGCACTATGCAAAGAAAGTTAGGAATGTGGGTTTTCTAGTTCACTTTTTAAGTCATGTGCCAATATTCTGGTGCTGTTTCATTTGTTTAATTGAGCAGTCTGTAGCAATATGTCGTTGATAAGTAGCTGGCTAGCTAGCTAGTTAACTGCGGTGATACTATTTCCGTTGAGGGCACAGCAGCTTTCAGCGATTTGTGATAACAATACAGTAAATATATGTAAATAACATCATGCCTGCCCTCACATTTCTATACAGCTTGTTAAATTAGTTTATCAGCTTAAGTCTTTACGGACCTGAAACGCGCCAATGTACAATGCAAAGCAAGCAAATACCCAGACAAACAATACAAACACCTAGCCATGAGTGCTGATAGCATATCTTTCCATAACACTTCAACTTATTGTTGATAACACGTCATTAAGACTGTTCTACATTTTGTTTCTGCACCCTAAAGGAATGAATCAGACCGAACACAGCGTGCACTGGTGTGTAATGAGGTTTTATATTTTCACTGCACTCTGCAGTTTCAGACCGAGACTGTGATTAAGAGACGCTTCATCCATGATGCAAACTAAATATGTACATCACATCACGCAAAACCTCACATTTCCATACACAGCTTAAATTATCATGAGCTTCTACAGACCAAATTCAATGTAGTGTATGCAAGGCAAGTATACAATGTAGTTATAAATATATAAAGTACAGTGGGAATTCCTCAAATGAGAAAAGGTTTAAAATGGGTCATGTGATTTTTATAATACTGTCCATGGTCTGGGATTTTAAAATGTCATTAAAGGTTAATGACATTGTAACAAAGTCATTATAATGTCCTGCCATATATATATAATTTCTCAATTCAAGGCAAGAACATTTTATTTTCTACAACTCAATATCACAAATCACCTATTTGCCACAAGAGGTTTTACAATCTCATGTCAACATGTTTGACTGGTTGTGACGTAATGTTCCTCAGGGTGGGAAAATCATTACTGACCCGATACTCCCATGTCCAATGTCCAGTTCTTCTGCATCTACACATATTCTCTCTGTGGAGAATCCCTGAGCTGTACTCTGAGTGGTTATGATGAGAGGAGGATTTCTTAACAGTGCACGAAACCCCTGGCTCTGAAATCATAACAAAGAGAGGGAAAAGCAGGCTGATGATAATGGTAAACAAAAACAATGAGATGAGACATGAATATCAGTAACAAATCAGTGGCGACGGTGCATGCATACGTGTGTACCACATCTCTATAAAACAGTGAATTATTCGTCTTTTAGTCAAGATGTGATGCAAGGCTTAGATCAATCAACCAACCAATCAGTCAATCAATCAATCAATTGGCCAATCAACCAATCAATCATTTCAGTGTATTCCAAAACTCAAGTCCAATTTTAAGAATGAATAGAGATATGTAATACCCTGATAAGCTATATGAATATTGAGGAATAGGGACCCAGAACCTTCAGTCGTAGGCAAGTATTATTAAAAAAAAAAATAGGTTTACAAAATAATAGCTAATAATGAGTTAACAGAACATCTTTGGTCTCAAAACAAAGTCGCCAAAGATTACAAAATAATCATCCAAAGGATTGTGGCAATAATATGAACACTGGCTGAATACGTTGTTTGCATAACAGCCATGTTCATATATATGAATATTAATTTTCTATTTTTAAAAGCGGCTCCTCACTGTAATTCACCATAACAGTGCATGCACTTTAAGTTCTGCCTTAAGGGCTAAAGCCATAGACAGTAAACAAAGAAGGTACATATATAAATCCTAAAATGGATCTGAAAGGATGCCAGTCTGAGTCAACCTCCTCTCATTGTCACATGAAAGTATAGGACAGACAAGCCGAATAATCAAAAGTGAAGCACATATTGTATTACAGACACACATCACATGTCATTTCTTTAATCAATAATGATTTTATGTGCTTTTTTAACGATAAAATTGTTACTCTTAGAAACAAAATTAATGACCTCTTGCCTTTAACCAGTATAGTGTTATCAACAGCTCCCGGAAACATAAGTTCTAATATTACACTAGATAGTAAACTAGAATGCTTTTCAGCCATTAACCTTGAACAATTAAATTCAATGATTCTCTCTTCTAAACCATCAACGTGCATGTTATGGCGCGTTTCCACTGCAGGCCTCGCTCGGCCTTGCTCGGCCTCGCTCGGTTTGGTTAGGCCTTATTAGGCCCGGCTCACTTTAATGCTGCGCTTCCATTACAGTTTAGGAACTGGGGTAGTTACTATAGTAACGCAGTGTAGGCGGAGCCGTGACGTCATCTTCAATGAGCGCCCCAAAAAACAACACAGCCGTTAGCTGTTAGCACTCAGAGCTCACAGCTCCTCATATCTGTTCAGAAACTAGACAAAAGTTAAACAAGTACAAACCACAGACTGCCTGTGTCATGGCGAATACAGTCGCTGGTTTATTTATGTCTGTAGGCCATTGTTGTGAGTGTGGACGGTCGGAGCATATATAACGTTAGCTTAGCCAAGCTCCATTTAGAAAGCACGCATTTTAAAAGGGTTTTTCGCCTGCCGTCTGTCTGTAGACTTGTCAAAGCATTAATTCATGGTTTTTACTAACCGGTATCAGTATGTTGTTACTTCGGCATCATTTAGAAACGTGTATTACAATTAAATCAAGGTCAAATATGTTCATCTTGTTGTAGTTGTAGCCCCCTTGCCAGCAATTCTCTCTCTAGTTTAGCATACTCAGCCCAACTCAGCCTGGTTGTTCCTGGCCCTAGAACCACGATTTAGTCGGGCCAGAAAAAAGGTGAAAAAGTAGCCCCGGGCCAAAACTAGGCCAAGTGGAAACGCAACCAAAAACGGGCCCCGCACGGCTCGGCACGCTTAAAGCGAGCTACCTGCTGCAGTGGAAACGCACCATTAGACCCAATTCCAACTAAGCTGTTGAAGGAAGTTTTTCCATTAATTAGCACTTCTTTATTAAATATTATGAATATGTCTTTATTATCAGGCTATGTTCCACAATCATTCAAAGTAGCAGTGATAAAACCGCTTCTTAAAAAGCACAACCTCGATCCAGAGGTTTTAGCCAACTATAGACCTATTTCTAATCTTCCGTTCCTCTCAAACATTCTTGAGAAAGCGTCGCAAAACAGTTGTGTGATTACCAGGGTGGGATTTTCACGGCGGCCACGACGGCCATGACCGTCGTAGCCCCTCGGTCTGGCCGTTATGCCCCACAAATAATTGTACGTCCTACGGCCACCATGGCCTTTGGGCCCCTCGCACTGTTAAAAGTTGCTTTAAAAGCGTCAGAACAGGTTTCTGAACTGCATTATGCTGCATTCACAACGTACGCGATGCGAATACTCGCATTGCACTAACCGCTGGAGTTTCACTACGGCTGTCAGCTGTGTTTACTCCAGGTTTACTCCTGTCATTCAAACGGGACGCGTTGGAGAGGGGGCGGGGTGTATCTCCATGTAAATACTGTGGTGGAAACCAACTACGACCAAATTAACCTATTTTATCGTGATTTCATTGTAATACACGTTTCAAAATGATGCCGAAGTAACTAAATACTGATAACGATTAGTAAAAAACATGCTTTAATGCTTTGACAAGTGTGCAGACAAGACAGCATTCGAAAAACCTTTTGAAATGCGTGTTTTGATGATCGATCAGGCTAAACTAACGTTGTAGCTGCTCCGTCCACACTCACAACAACGTCCTAAAGACAGAATTAAAGCAGCGACTGTATTCGTCATGACAGAGACAGTCTGTGGTTTGTACATCTTTAACTTTTGTCCAGTTTCTGAACAGATAGAAGGAGCTGTGAGGAGTTGATTAAAGAGACGCACGCGCGCACACACACACATGCACACACACACACACACACACACACACACACACACACACACACACACACACACACACACACACACACACAATTTTGCATTTCAAAGTATTGCTTGTTCATACAGTTGGATGTTGGAGCTTCACTGTGCACTGCTGAATGATGTATGTGCAGAGTTGGACCCTTGAAGGCTGTTTCTTCTGCTCTGAAATGGAATATATTCGTTACATATTAATAGAATTTTTGATTTTTAGATTTCATTTCGGATTTGTGAATGGGAGTAGTAGTAGATGGAAAACATACCAAACACTAATTATTCAAAGTAAAGTATTTCATTTTATATACGGTAATACTAAGGAGGCATAGGCCTATATGATGATGATACGATTATTGATATTAAAAAAGCGATTTGTTTTTTGTCATTAGAAAGAGAAGTTATTTATTTGTAAGCTCCAAATCGTAATTTCTCCCTCAATGGCCTTTGTGCCCTGGCATGTGGCCTTTCCGCCCTGAAAAACCGTGTGACAGCAAAGGCCAAATGGCCTTGCCCCTCAAATGACGAAAATCCAAGCCTGGTGATTACTTAAAAATCAATGATTTATTTGAAGATTTTCAGTCTGGCTTTAGAACACATCATAGCACAGAGACAGCTCTTGTTAAAGTCACAAATGACATTCTAATAGCCTCTGACAAGGGACTTGTCTCTATTCTTGTCTTGCTCGATCTCAGTGCTGCATTTGATACTATCGACCATGATATCCTATTGCAAAGACTAGAGCACTTAGTTGGCAATTCAGAGATGGAGTACTGGAGTCCTGGACTCGGACTCGAGTCGGACTTGTGAATTATCGCGTACGCTGACTTGGACTCGGACTCGTGAATTCCTCCCCCCCCCCCCCCCACGGTGACTCGGACTTGACTTGTACATTGACGCTCCGACTCGGACTCGAGCACATTTTCTCTGGAGTCTGATGTCCTCTATCCTGGCGTGTGCACCTGCATGTGCCATCCGACCTAGACTACTGCAACTCCCTCCTGGCTGGTCTACCCACATGTGCCATCCGACCTCTGCAGCTCATCCAGAATGCAGCGGCTCGTCTGGTCTTCAACCTTCCTAAATTCTCCCACACCACGCCGCTCCTCCGCTCCCTCCACTGGCTTCCGGTAACTGCTAGAATCCACTTCAAGACAATGGTACTTGCATACCATGCTGCGAATGGATCTGGCCCTTCCTACATCCAGGACATGGTTAAACCGTACACCCCAGCGCGTGCACTATGCTCTGCATCAGCCAAACGGCTCGCTGCACCCTCGCAGCGAAGGGGACCCAAGTTCCCATCAGCAAAAACACGTGGGTTTGCTAACCTGGCTCCAAAATGGTGGAATGAGCTCCCCATTGACATCAGGACATCAGATAGCTTACACACCTTCCGGCGCAGATTGAAAACTCATCTCTTTCCACTCCACTTTGAGCAATAGAACTATTAACAAAGCACTTATATACTAATAAAGGACTGGCTTCTCTAAAGCCAGTTGAGTAGCACTTGAAATGTTTTTGCTCTATGAAACTTGATGTACTATATGATTCTGTTTTTCTTCAAGTTTGTATTTTGTTAGTCGAACGCACTTATTGTAAGTCGCTTTGGATAAAAGCGTCAGCTAAATGCAATGTAATGTAATGTAATGTAATTGGAAAAGAGCAGCGCAAAATGCTCGTTATGTGGGAACAATATTGAAGAGAAGGCTCCGTAACACATTACTCTAAGGATCGAGTTCAGACATATAGGCTGTCTTGAACACTATCATCAGAGTAACATGATCTAATCAATAAATAAAGATTCAGCTGATAACACGAAAGCACATGGCTACTTAACATGCAGAATGACTTCATGTTGCATGCTAAGTAGCCATGTGCTTTCTGGGGCTAAATCTTTATCAGTAAACCGATTTAACTGGTAAACGTTCCTTCAAAATAAGTCCCGATCTTATTACTATCAAAATAAAAGTGCAAAACGAAAACTTTACCATTTTAAATATAGTTTATTTATATTTAATAATAATAATATTAGTAATAAGATTTATATTTGTATAGCACCTATTACAAGAATTGGAGCCAAACTCACTTCACAGCAGTTCAATAGACAGATTAGTATAACATGACAGGATAAAAGCAATGAAGAGGAGCAGCTACATTTCAACACATATATCCACAAAGATTAATAAATGAAGACTTGTGACTCGGACTTGACTTGGACTCTTCTTAGGTGACTCGGACTTGGACTCGGACTCGAACACAGGTAATGATGACTCGGACTCGACTCGGACACTCCTTGGGTGACTCGGACTTGGACTCGACTACGACTCTCCCTTGGTGACTCGGACTTGGACTCGAAGAGTGGTGACTCGAGAGTGACTTGGTCTCGTGAATTGGTGACTTGACTACAACATTGGTAGATGGTAATTAATGTCATACGTTATGTGTAAATAAATTGGAGAAGGAGGAAAAAACAGCAGGTTTCAGCGCTCAGTGTCTTCTCCTTAGAAAGATGCTGACGGCAGAAGAGCGCAGAGATCCACAGCGATGAGGAGCAGAAGAATACATGATATAAGTGTAATGTCACTCGACACACCAGAAGATTGCCTTTTTCAAACATGAGCAAAAGCCTTTTCAAAGATGAAAGCTCTTAAGAGGAGGTCCTTGGGTAGGCATTAGCTGTAAGAAAGAGAAAGAAGCTGCAGAGAGGAAGTGGCTTCTATCTGCACGCTAATCCCAGAGTTCCTTATATAACAATGCTGCTCCAGATCCATACATTTATCCTTCATCACTCTTCTCTGCGCAGCATGTCTAAGTATTTAATCAGCACACTCCAGGAGGGCTGCACATTATCTCTGTGCTGCCTGTCAAAGAATATAGGTTAAAATAAGGTTGTTTTTTCATTAAGACTATATTTTGTTGTCCTCTTTATATCTAAAAGTCTGTTACAATACTGTAAGGTATAGCAGTGCGTATTCCAAATGAAAATATGTCAAATTCGTTTTTTCTTTGTTAAATTGCAGGTACAATGTGGATACCAGGAGCTCCAACCTTTCAAAACATGTAAGCAGCCTTCAAGATGTGAATATGTTATTTTATGCAAGCTGGTATTGAGACCTGAAAAAGACAAGAAGCAGTGAAATTAATAATGCCTTTATCTGAAAAATGAAAAATCCCTACCTTTGCTTTGGAAGTTATTTTTTATTATTAACTTAATCTGTTAAAGCCCATGGGGAGAAACCACAACATCTGCAAGCAACAGTGTCTGAGGGCTTCTTAAGATTTAATAAACTATGAATGTTTCATATCCCTGTAACGGGACGAAACTCAGCTAACGGATGATGTGAACCATGTTTAGCAGAAAAAAACACAAGACTAACGCTGAGCCTCTGAATTAGCCCTGAGCGAAAAAATGCTAACGCCGTTAGCACAGAACTCACGGTATAAAACCCTTATTACTTATTGTAAATGCACATCCAACCCATCGATTAGCATCGTGAGATTACACAGATTCGATAGGTATCTGTATCATCACTGATCAAAACTCGCAACATGAGAAACAAAAACAGACATCACACCACGTAGCATTAGGTAGCAAACACGGCAATATGTCTTACCTTTGTTGTTGTCTGATCGGAAGTTGTCCTCAATGGCATTAAAACGATAAAAACGCTGCTGAAGGTTAATCCATAGGTTAATCCAATGTGTCTGTGTCACTTTGAAATGATTTCTGATAATCCATCAGCAATAAACCTAGTTTTAAGTTTTCAGATTTCAGAGCGTAAGATAGGTGCGCTCTGGGCAAACTGTGTGCGCATAGCTCTCATTTCTCAATGGTAACGTTGGTGTGTATATGGAAATTCCACTTCGATTCTATTGGCTCTCACGGTTCAAAAGAGATGTCAATCATCAAAATCGACCAATGGGTTCCAGAGAAACGGCAAAAACGCCCATTTCCACCCAAATGACCCCAGAGGTGGAGTTTTTTTTGCTAAATCTCTCTAAAAAAGTCAAATGTCACTTGTTTTGCATCAATCCTGATACAGGGTACTTATGTTATGTTGTACTTTGGATTCCTAAAGCTTTTAGTCTACCTTACCATCATCCAAGGGTAGTTTTCACTATAAGTAAAAAAGAACTTTTGGACGGACACTATAATTTACATTTTTTTACTATGTTCAATCTGAATTTTCTTTAAAATAAAAAACATCTATATTGATTCTGACCTTTCTATATCCAACTCACAGGTTTATCATTACTATGAGAAAAAAGATTATTAATTTTCCTCTTTTAGAAGTGTAGTTATGGTCATTTGTTCTGGAAATGTCATTTTCGAGCGTGAGACCTGAAAAACAGGCTTGGGGCTTAACAGGTTAATGATGTTTTTATTGTGTCTTACAGCTTTTACTCTAACTTGTGTCTGACTTTTCTTACTGCATACCCTCCTGGATGAGCAGAAGGTAAGCTGACATTACGCACTTTACCTTAAGTGAATTTCTCTCTGAAGACTTGTCATGCTGTTCCTGCAGCTGGTTTCAAAATACAGCATCTTCACTGTTCCACAGATTAAACATCATCTGGGTTTGTAAATGGAACCGCTAATCTGCAAGACTGTGACTGTTATCTCAAAACACAATCTATCTATCTAATCTGATCCTGGTACCATCCCCTTCAGACATGCAAAGCAAAACAGTCTCTTCTCTGATAAAATAGCAATAGCAAATTCCAGCGGATTTGCCCCAAATGACCCTTGTCCTCCAGTTGTACTGATGTGCAGTACTGACTGTGTGCTGCTGCTCTCCTCTGTGAAGGACTTCCTGGGTCAGATGTTCTGTACGCTGGGGGAGATCATCGGATCGACGGGCAGCAGGCTGGAGCGGACGCTCTCGTAAGTACAACTACATCAACCTGCACCAAGGATCTCTGTGAAGACTGTGCAGGACATTGATCTGAAAGAGGCCCTATTCTGCTTTTTGGGTTGTTCCCAATTCCTGTAGTGTGTTCTATAGTTTTTTTTTGCATGTAAATGGTTTGCAAAGACTAAAATCCCAAAGTTCAAGCCACATGCTAAGTCTGAGTTTCAAACATGCAACTCATTGTTTTTATTTTTTTATTTGCATCTGAGCTTGTTGCAGGTTTAAATATCATGTCCATCATATAATCCTGTTGTATTATTATTCCAAGTTGAGATTTATCTCCAAAAAGGTCAGTCATTTATAGTAGCCAGAATATTTATACTCTCTGTGGGCTGATTTTGGTACATTTTGGGTACATTTGGAATCATTTTTGCCAGGTTATTTGGAATAGAATACAATAAGATGATACTTTATTGTAAGATTAAGTTTGAAATGTTTCTTGCAGCAAAGTAGCTTCATTAGCTAAATCAAATCAAACAGACACGATACAAGGAAACAGACATTTACCATAACATCACGATCGATTAATCAACAACTTTTTCAAGACCCTCTAGCGTACAACTGACCTGGATTTAACTCTGTGTTTGATTTGAGGATTGACTGGGGCACATAAGAGTTCTTCTGTCAACGTGCATTTATCGTGGGACCCTGTACCTCTGATTTGATGGTAACAATTACATTTTTGACTCACACTGCTGAAAACTGATGAAAGACTATTTTGTGTAATATTACATTTTCCGGTAATTACTGCATGTATCCTAAATATGAATATAATTCATCTGTAAAAAACCAACAGGTAAAATGAAAAACTAAATTAACTCAACAGTCATGGAACACTCTTAATGATGGGCCACGTATTCATCATATTCCCAATTTGAGCCCCTCCTTTTAAAGCGGATTGGGTTTCTCCTTCGTATCACATTAATCAATCTTTGTTGAGCGTGTCCTTCGTCAGACAGCCTGTCAATGTGAGCAAAGGCTAAGGGGCGCGAGTGCTGTATTCTGGCAACTTTGGTGTATGTGTGTGAAGAGGGTTCACTGAAAAAGTAAAACTTTGACTTGAATTAAATGTAATAATCAACAAATCACACATAATTGTATTAGGTTAGTTGAAAGCAATAATATTAAATTGAACTTTTACAATTATGTGTAATTTGTTGACGTAGTACATTTAATTAAAGTTAACGTTTTGTTGCCTGGTTCTCGTCAAGTGAAGCTATATCAAGAACTTAAGAAGCAAAGTGGGGTCAGGAGACTTCAATCTGGACCCACAGCTACATGTATAAAAGCAGCTAGGGTTCACTTCAAAGCCACAACACGCTCTATGGATAGACATGTTGAATCTTATCAGTGAGACAATTGTGTTAGCTGTCTGTTTGCTATCTTAACTGAGGTAGATTAAAAGATTGAAATCAATGTTTTGCATGTGTAAGAACTTCAGAGACTAAAACATTTCACCTTACATTACAGTCAATGAAGATGTTATGTTCGAGACCCTTCAACCAACCTTTGATCTTTAATTCAAGTTTATATCAAGGGTCTGAGCAAGGCAACGTAGGTAGGACCTTAATTGTTGGAATTTCTGGCGATCTAAAGTTGCTTTTGATTTGAATTATTATTAGCAAAACATTCAGAAATAGAGAATAATTAGGTCAAATGTGCATCTAGTGCATGGGCTTGTTAAAATGGCTCAAATGCAACCCTATAACTCACATGTATGAAACTTTGTGAGTAGAGATGTACAAAAAAGTCTATTCGAGGTATACCGTAGACCAGGGGTCAGCAACCTTTTATATATGAAGTGCCATTTAAAAAGAAAATTGATCAGTGGGCCTAATCCACTTCAAGATTATCATTAATTGCAATTATGACATCACATCAACATTTCCAACGGGTCTGTAATTGTATTACATCAAGTGCATAGCAACATTTCAAAGAGAACAGCCATCCTTATGAAAACACTCACATCTGAGTTGAAATCACTAATCACCAATGATGATTAAGCACCAATCTTCAGCAATAAACTTGCCATGTGTTAACAGCAAATGTCAAAACGGGTGAATTAAATGTAACAAACAGAAACATGAGCACCAAGTATGCTCCCATCCGAACACATCCACATCCGATTCATCACACAACAGGCAGGCTTTTTTTATATTGAAGTTGAAAGCATCAATCTGGTGTATTTTGAGAGCAAAATTAATAGATCTATGGATACATCTCTCAACACCCATATGAAACAGAACTGTAAACAGATTTTCTTTTTCTTTATGGATATTTTACAAATCACTCCCCTTTTAAACTCTATTCTTGTTTTTCTGTCATAGTATTTCATACCTGTTTTTCATTTATTCTCTTATTTTTTTATAACTATAATGATCATATAAACGTGTGCCTTTACTTTACCTGAGCTGAGGTTATTTGAGCCTCTCTTGCTCATTCATACACAATGCGCTCGTGCCACACACACAGAGGCCCAGTCTCAGGTCGACTATTTTCATTTCCTCGCTCCTCGGTCTCACCGGAAGTTGATTTGTCTGCGCCATCTTGAGTACCGTCCCATGGCTCTTATTTCTGCCGGAGGACCGAGGATCGAGGAGCGGTAATGGAGGAGCGATAATGGAGGAACCACCGATCCATCCTCCGATTAAATCCTCAGATACTCGCCCCGCCCCCTTACTGTGTATCGCTCACTGATTGGACGATGCAGTGCATGCACTGATCTCATGCTTCTTGACATGAGAGCAGTTTCCCAGCGGAGTGAAGAAAATAAATGAACCTCACGAGAGTCACTCCTCAGTTTATTCTGTGTTTTGTTTCAATGAATGTTAATCTAACTGGGTTTTGATAGATAACATATCTCTTTTTCTTCTCTCAATTATTTTTTATTTCTATTGTGCACTCTAATCAATATTAATCAAACTATTGTTTGTTTATACATTTTAAGAATGGTGTTTATCTTTTTTAAGAATGAGTTCTTATTTTATTTAACCTCTTAAGCCCTGAGCCTGTTTTTCAGGTTTCAGGCTCGAAAATGCCACTAACACAACAAAGACTATATCTTCACTTCTAAAAGTGGTACATTAATAATCATTTCTCTCAAAGCAAGGTTACATCTATGAGTTGGATGTAGAAGTGTCAGAATCAATATAGATGTTTATATTTTAAAATAAATTCAGATGGAACATAGTAAAAACATGTAAATTCTAATGTCCGCCTAAAAAAACCCATTACTTATAGTGAAACCCACCCTTGAATGATGGGTTAGTAGACTAAAAGCTTTAGGAATCCAAACTATAACATATAATAAGTACTCTGTATCAAGATTGATGCAAAACAAGTGGAATTTGACCTTTGTAGAGAGGTTTAGAAAAATAAAGTCCACCTCTGGGTAATTTGGGAACCATCAGTTCCATTTGTACTTTTTCACTGTAAAAATCATTTTATTACTTTGAATTATCACTATAGGTATTCATTCCATCCAAATACAACTGTTGTGAAAAAAATAAAATAAAAAAATAAAATATAAAAACATACTCTGTTATCCTCTTAGACTTAGACTATTAAATCGCGTCATTTGCAGGAAACAACGTCTAAGGAACCTTAATATTTAATAAACTATGAATATTTTATATCCATATAACAGGAAAAAACTAATTTAACTGATCTTTTTCATTTATTTTTTCAAAAAAACACACAATGCTAACAGTGAGCCTCTGAATTAGCCCAGAGCGAAAAAAATGCTAACCTATTACTGCACCGAAAATCACTCCTAGCTCTCTTATTACTTATCCTAGCTGCACATCCAACACATTGTTTATGATCGTAAAGACACAGAATCTAACGGTGCCCACCTCAACACTGAAAGATACAAACTCGCGAGGTTATCAACAAAAACGTACATCAAAACAAGTGGCGCTAGCTACTAACATGCATGGCTTACCTTCCTCTTTGTCTGGTCTAAACTGGTCTTCAATGGCATTAAAACGATAAAAACGATGATGTAGTTAATCCATAGGTTAATATCCAATGGGGCTGTGTCCCCTTTGAAATGTTCTGATAATCCATAAGCAATAAAACTGCAATTCCGTTATCTGCTGTCCGCTCTGTGCTCCGTGCGCTCTGGGTCCTGCTGCAATTCCTGCTTCCTGCTTCCTTCTTCCTTCCATAGTAAACAATAAATGAAGTCGGCTGCGTAATGTACTTAAACTGGCTGGCATTCTTTATACTTTACGCAGGACTATATCTCTGGAACCCATTGGTCGATTCGTGTGATTTACACCTTTTTCTTAACCATCAGAACCAATAGAATCGATGGGCAGTTCCCAAATCCACGTAAACATTACCATAGCGGACGTAATAGAGAAGCAAACTAAGCATATCTGAAAGTACAAGCCTGGACGACAAAACTTTATACCCAGTATATTGCCATAAATATGATGATGGATTATCAGTCAAAATTTCTACGTGACACAAAGACATTGGATTAACCTTGAGTGGCGTTTTTATTCCGGTGAACACAACTTTTGATCACAAATCAAAAAAGGTAAGACTAAATTATTGTAATATTTATTAAACCGGATGTTGTTTACTTTCTATTTTCTGGCTGATAGCTCCGCAATTCGGGGTCGTACAGTGATGACATTACATGTGTGGAATCTGTGGAGTCTCAGCTTTAAATCGTATATCTTGTTTGTGCAGTTAAAATATTAATAAGGGCATTTCTACCGTGAGTTCTGTGTAAAAAAGCGTTAGCATTAGTTAGCATTTTTTCGCTCAATGCTAATTCAAAGGCTTGGTATTACTCTTGTGTTTTTTTAGCTAAAAATTGTTCTTATTGTCAGTTAGCGGAGTTTCTTACCTTTAAAAGAGTATGAAACATTAATAGTTTCATAAATGTTAAGAAGCCCTGAGACATAGTCTCGAAAAAAAACTGTGGGGGGGGTCCACCGGAGGGACCTTCGGGCTTAAGAGGTTAATGTATTTGGGTCTACAACAGATGATACAAATGTTTGTGTCAGTAAATGTGTACTAACAGAGGCGGGGGTGTGTGTCGAAATAACGGGGACAGAGCTGCTGTCAGACGATCAGCTGTGCGGCGTCATCACAAATGGACGTCGCTTCACGTGACGCTCCGGAGGAAAGGACGTCCCATTGCTCTTTAAAGTAATTTCCCTGCTTCTCGTGGTTTCCTTGCGTCCCTCCATGCTTCCCTGGTGAGAGGGACTAGACGCAGGGAAACAACGCAAGTGAGTGAAGCAAGGATTTAATTTAACCGACCTGAGACGGGGCCAGAGCCGAGCTTGAATGACACACAGAGACCCAGAAGTAGTTGTTCTGCAGTGACGTGCGGTGAGGTTCATGGCTGGTGAGGCACTGACTCTTTCAGAGTCAGATTTACAAATATTATATTTTGACCTTAATCGAAATATTCGGTTATTTTCAAAAGCTTTTTTGGTCTGATGCTTCGATTCATTTAAAACAGACCGTTCAACAAAAGGATACCCAAAATCTAAATATTGGATTGTTCTCTCTTAGTAAGATCCCATTTTCATTACAATTGGGGTCTTACCTTGACTTGAAGATGAAGTCCATGCTATCCTTCTGGACAACAATCTCTATTACTTTTTTGTAAAAGTCCTCCTTATCTTCCTCTAGTTTCAAAAGTCTAGTTTGTTGTTTGCGTCTACCGTCTCTGCGTAGAATAACAGTAGCAACAAGAACCTGTGGGCTCACTTGCGCCCCCTTCAGTGCGGCAGAGGTTATGGCTGCCTCCCCTGGTGCTTTTTTCATTGGCGTTGTATGATGAGACCAGCGAGCCTAAATATCATATATACGTGAAATAAGTTATTTAGAGACTATGGATGGCGAGGACACATGTCTCATCGCTACCCGTAGTTGTAGCGGAGCTCGGCAAATTTGCTGATTTTGACTATAAAAAGCGATTGGAATCAAACATAAATCACATTTACAACACAGATCAGTGGAGAGAGACATGTTATTATTATTACTATTTAGTTTTTCTTTAGTTTATTTTTCCGTTACATTGGAGTATGACAGGGGAGGCCTCCCCTCACTGCACGTCGCTGTTGTACTGTAATGTAGCATATTATTTTCGATGGCGTTTTTGTATGATCAGTATGACAGATGAGCAGATCGCCACTGGGCTTTCAACTAAAGACACAGCCACGCAAAAACTGCGGCTCCTTATGGGTACTGCAATTTGTGAAGTGCCGGCGCGGCGTTCCGGTGCACTCCGGCAGCACTACACCTCTGATCGTTTCACCATGGAGGAAAGCAGCAGAAAGTCGACTGGAGTTAAAGAGAGCGGGGCCTAGAAGTTATCCTTCTGCGCTGCGTTGTGTGCATGGCTTCCTTCTGCAGGTAACAGGCTCTTGCGGCAGTCTCGTTCAGGATACGAAAATACAATTTAAATATTTTGCACACTTATTCCACTTATTCCGAGTGTGCCACTGGTTACGCTACCTGGGGTTGCCGACCCCTGCCGTAGACCCAACAGGAAGTTGGCCATTTTGAATTTAACAGCAATTTATTTTTTTAACATTGAAGTGGGCTGTACTTAAAGAAGCTCATCCTACTGATTTATTCCGACAGACTTCAAATGTTGTACCTTAAAAGATTGGACTGCATTTTATATAGCACCTGTCCAGTCTTGTGATGTGAACACTCAAAGTGATTTTACATCATGTCAGTGGCATTGCAGTCACGGGCACTTCCTCCAAAAACAGAGAGTTGTTGTAACTGAAGAGTTTAGAGTCAGAGCCTAAAGACATCCACACGCCAATATTGACTTGAAGTCATATCTCACACCTAACCTGGCAACAGGAAGTTACAGGTTGTGTACTTTTATGACCTGCTCATTGCAGATTTAGCACATCCATTTGAAATTGGTCCAAAAAGCCTTAAGAGGTGGATGATGCTATACAAGGTGAAAGTTGTGCGTCTTCGTTAATTGCTTTTCAAGGCTTTGCCATGAACAAATGAATTGGAGTAAGTGCACTCTCCTCTACAACATGGTGTGTGTGTGTGTGTGTGTGTGTGCGTGTGTACTGTATACAAAGTTTGCCAAACATCTAAAACTTGGTTTATATCAGAAATGCTGAGAAGAATGATAACTAAGACAGGAGGATACCCAGCACACAACGTGATGTACTGGAAGAAGTTCAAGTTTAAAGCATGGAAGAGTTTCCAAGGCAACTGAGAGCTTGAAGTGTACTTCATTCTCTGTACTGCTGAAATATCCAATTGGGTGAGCCATTGCCTCCATGCTGCTCTATTCTCCTGTGCTCAAGATGACATCAGAACCACAGCATGGATCTATTTTCATACGTTGGGTGGGGAGAGGAAGCCCTTTGGCATTTAGTGCGTGGAAGACAGGATTACCAGGGAAACCCACCTTATGAGTTACAAAGTTACGACTCACACTGTGTTTAGGCATTTTGTGAGTCCTCGCAGGCTGAAGAGTGGGTCTGTCACATTATTCATCGCCTGCTGACCTGACCTGCACCGCCGCCTGAGCCTTGGTAATGTACTCGACCATCAGGCTCTGCAGAAAGCACGATGGCTGCTGTGATACATAACCAAGACTCACTGGAAAACAGACCATAATATACCCGCCTTGGGTTGACATGGATGTTAGAACACCAATTACCCATAAATTACTTGGCTCTGATGCCCTTCTGTGTTTTGTAAAATAAACCATTGACTAGAAAGTCAATCCCAGCCTGTGGACAGCAGGGACATACAGACAGTAAAGGTATACCGACATAGAGTTCTGGAAAAAATGAAGAGACCACTGCAAAGTTATCAGTTTCTCTGATTTCAGTATTTATAGGAATGAGTCAAATAAAAAAATACATATTCTATTCTATAAACTACAGACAACATTTTTCTGTGTTTGAATTAAACAGACACTGGAATGGAATCGCTGCCATACATGTAGAGATTCAGATTTAAAGGTCCCATTATACTATATTTAAACAAAATATTAAAGGGCCATATCTATACAAAACATGTCTCTGAAATGTTTTGCTCAAAATACCAATGCTTGCTAATGTACACACAGACCATATTACTTCCAAAACTCGTCACATATGACGAGAGAGAGGTTTGTATTTTATGACATTTTGTGAGTGTCCTTACACACCAGGGACATATTTATGTATAAAAGACATCAAAAAGTGCATTTTGCATAATAGGTGACCATTTCTACTGATCATAATTCCATTGTTGAAGTCTACTAGAATAGATTTAAATTGTGCAATTTTCCAAAATCACATTGGTTTCTCATACAGCATCTCTGTATCAGGGTTTCCGTTAGCCGGTAATTACCGGTTTTTAGCTGGTAAAATTTAATAAAAACCGGTAAATTCATAACATTCATAACAAAATGTCCGATGCTCCGATCGATCATTATCGGCCGATATTCACTCTTAATAGTTTGATCTGTGCTCTCTGAAGGCCGATCAGGAGAGCTGGGTCTGATTGATATGGACATAAACGCGAGTGAAGTGTACCCGGACCCGAGAGAGAGATCAGATCAGCTGCTGAGTCAGACAGAGACACGCAGCTCTGTATAATCCCCTGAAGCCCCGCCCACTGTTTAGCGCGCTGCATGAGAAACTGACGGGCTGTCAGGAGAGAGAGGGAGAGGGGAAAAGAGAGGATCCGTTTCTCCCGTGTTATCATTCAAAGTTAATGTAAACTTTTGAATAATGTACTTCATCTACTACAAGTAGTTTCTTTGAATGTAATAATTATGTTGTTTGATGTTTGTGGAATCATTTATTGAAAAATGAATCTGAATTTTTTGATCTGTTATAAAATGTGCGATTATAAACTGAAGCAATATAAAAATGAGCCCCATCAACTGCGTTTTAAACATCAGCATATCCGGTCCTAGTCCGGTGATTACCTGCTAACGGAAACTCTGCTACACAATTCTTATTATTATTATTGAAACATGACCGGTAAGTTTCAAATTTGTCCGGTAAAATAAATTCTGTTCGGACATTTGACCGGCGAGAAAAAATCCTAGCGGAAACCCTGCTCTGTATGTGTATTCACCAGGTATTCACTCTGTCCTCAACGGCTTGTTGAGCTCCTGCCCCCCCTCCCTGCGAGCCCAGTGTGCTCTGATTGGTCGGGACGTTGAGAGGCTCGTTACTGCGATCTGTTGTGAGGCTTCCGGGTCGGCGATACAGCGAAAACAAGCAAAACTCATCCTGAGCACACACAAACACTCACAGCCGAAGTAAAAACAATAAGTGTGGCTTGATATTGAGAAAGAAAAAGGTTTATAACGCTGTGAGAATGGGTCTGCGGAGAGCATTTCTCCGCCATCCCAACTCGTCTATTACCAGCGTTCAGGGACTCCCTGTTAGTTAGCCAAGGGATCCTGGTGTGTGAGGTGCTCCGTGGATTGGTCCATTTGAGTCTCTGAAAAGGTCAAATTGGTTACTTTAATTAAGTAGCGTGGTAATGAAGCAAACAGAGGAGTAGTGGGAGAGACAGAGCAGCTGTTTGTCTCGCAGTTGCAGGGGTGAAGAGAGGGCGAACTACGCTCGCCCACTATCTATATATCCTCCGTTGGCTCCTCCTCTCATGGCTCCCGCTGGTGCCGGGGTTCCTCCCACCGCTATCTTCTATGTCCGATATCGCGTAAAACAGAGGATTTAGACGTAGTGTCGTCATTGTATAACTCCACATGCCTTTTCTCCTCATACTCTCTTTCATGACTTTTTATGTAATGCATTTTAACGGCTGTAATCGTTGTTATCATAAAACCGGAAGTTAAGCTCACTGTTGATATCCGGAGACTTCTTCTGGTAAAGCTTTTCAAAATAAACTTTAGCAACAACGTTAGCCACAGACGAATGCTAACCGGAAATGTTTTCAGAATAAAACAGTTTTAAGCTTACTGTATGTTTAAACTAAATTACGTCATTAAACATAGATTTTAATTTCTTACAGTACCCAGGTAATGTTAAACCTGTGAGTTGGATGTAGAAAAGTCAGAATCAATATAGATTAGACCCTCCAGAAAAACGCGGGCTAAAATCCTTGATTTAAGCAATCATACACGAGAGGCCGTTCTTGAACGTCATTATTGGTACGACAGTAGTGCGGCAGGACCGAGGCGCTTGCGCCGAGGTCCGTACGCCTGACATCAAGAGAAGTATCAGAGAGCCGTGGCCTGCAATGATTGAATGGTACCTAGCAACCAGCATCGTCGGGTCCACCAGCAAAGCAGGTGTCTATAACGCAGAAGAAGAAGTGCAATAATACTGTTTTATATATAAATAAATCTATATTATACATCTGTCGCAGCGGGTTGCTTTTCAAACTAGTATTACTACAATTGTACTCTCGGCAGTCAGATAGAGTCAGATTAAATATACAAAAGATTGCACATGAACATATGCATGACTTACATTTTCCCCTTCATTATTTTTCCAATTACCGGTACCAACTACAACTACTACTACTTTCCTACTTTCATCGAGAAGTAGCTTTTGTTCTCTCCTCCGCTGCCTCACACATCACACATGTGGAGAGACCCCAGCCTGACATTTACACTGCAGCGAGTGTGAAGCTCTCTGTGCTCTCAGATGTGAAGGGGTGCATGTTGGGGGGGGGGGGGGGGGTGCTCTCTGCCCTCCTGCACTGTGTGCTGTGGCTCTGCAGATATCTGTTGACATAGGTTGTGCCATTAATCCATGCAAAGCCAAACACTTCACACAGTATATTCATCTGAGGCTCACAAACGGGCTATTAATGAGCAGCTGGTACACTTTATTAACTTTTGTGCTTAATTAGGACTTCTCACAGATGTAAATCTCTTTCTATTTGCAGTCCATCTGATTAAATATTAAAAAGCCATATGCAGATGGAGGCTTGATGTTTTGCCACTGATACAGCAGACTGGCATGACCTCAGCTCTTTGATCAATCCCATGATTCCTGCCTACTAACAGACCCTCACATGTATTTGTCACTCCATGGCATCACTGTTTTTGGCCCACCCGGTGTTTAACATCAGATCTTCTGACATGAACGTGACGATTCCCTTCCCTCTGAAAGCTTCTCATTACAATCTAAAAGTAGCATCAAAGTGTGTAGCTCTGCCTTTGATATGTTGGATGAGTTTCGACAGAGCAGGAAGTTTGTGTTATGATCTGAATGTTGTCCTTGTGCCGGTCTGACTCCTATTTATTTTTGAGCTGCTCAGAAACGGTGCTGCTGTGTAGAGAGAATGTGTCCCTGCGTTCACACACTCCTGCTGCCTGGAGTTATGATGGAGCAACTCCTCAGGGCCATGGAAATAAGATGAGCTTTACATTCTGCCTGTAGGGACTCTTGGGAGTAGATTATGTGGGAAATGGTTTCAGGGTGCTGATGAACCCTGACAGAACTTCTAAAAGGCTGAGACCAGGTTTCTAATTTCTTTACCATATTTTCTGTTTTGCATTTTGCCATATTTTCCAGCTTCTATGCCACTCCCAGGTAGATATAGAGCTTACGAGGGTATTTTATTTGTCGGTTAAAGACATATCCACAGTATCAGTCTTCTCAAAGCAGAAACACAAGTAAAAGAGGCCCTATTATGCTTATAAGATAAGATAAGATGGACCTTTATTAATCCCCGAGGGGAAATTCAGTTGTACAAGCAGCAACAGGGTAAGCGTGAAAAACAGGACAGCACAGATTCACACAGATTAATAAAATCAAAAATTAAATCAAGAAAAAAAAATTAAAATAATAATAAAAGACTATGAAATAGGAGATGAGTAAAAATAAGAGTAAAATAACTGTCAACATATATACATATTTGGTCATATAAATTATGAAGTACGAATGGTTATGTTATATAACCATTCATACTTCATAATCATACATACTAATATAACTTATATTAGTATGTATAGTGTCTCTACTGGGTCTCCATGCTATAATGTTCAAAAAGCACTTTATTTTTCTCATACTGCATGTGCTTCAGCACCTATTTTGAAACCAGACCGAAAACGTAAAAGGCGTCTTTGTATAGTTTATACAGTATACAGTATTGTAGCGAGCCCTGGGTTCAGAGGGAGGGGCTTGCATAGGGGGGGGGGGGGGGGGGGGGTTTGCAGGGAAATGGGGTTCAGGGGGAGTGGCTGTACCCCTAGGATAGAAAAGGGGGAAGTGACGTCTGACTCAGGTCACGCGGCTGTGGAGAAGAACGTGTTGCCCACATTCTGTTACTGAGTTTAGGCTAGTTAGCTAGCAGGTTTATTGTTTTGGGTGCAGTCACTTTTGCCTCCACTTGCTGTTCAAATACATTTTGAAAGAAAAAGTACATTTGTTTACAGCTCTGTTTCATATGGGTGTTGAGAGATGTATCCATAGATCTAGTCCCTAATTTTTCTCTCAAAGTGCACCAGATTAATGCATTTAACTTCAACATTTAAAAAAAAAAATCCCGGGGGGGCATGCCCCCAGACCCCCCTAGAGGAGGTGAGGTCCACCACCTGCCCACACCCCCTGTTAAATTCTCTCACCCACATTGAGTATGCTTCCTACGCCCATGTTTTTTTCCATGGGTCAAGTCAGGCAAATTGGGTCCAAATGTTATTGCATCAATGATCTGTTAACATTAAAATCACTAAATATATGCTGTAACTATTTAGCTAGGGTTGGGTTCCCGAGAACCGGTTCCAACATTTCGATTCCAACGGCATCATTTAGAAATGTGAATTTCGGTTCCGCTTTTCGATGCCTGAGGAAATGTTTCTCGCCTCTCTCCGTAGCCTACTGTATGACTGCGGCGGGGCGGGAAATGTAGCGTTGTACCTACACTTCCTACAGCGTAACCTGAGACCAGGGCTGGCCCGTCGCACTGGCGTTATAGATGTTCGCCTATGGCGCCAGATCTGTGGAGGCGCTGCGCTGACAGCTCTGGGAGGAAAAACAAATGTTTTGACCGTTGGGGCTCATCCTAATTTTCGGCCTTGATGTAACAACATTCATAATTAAGTAAATGTAACACCCTCTTCATTTGCCCTGTACAATGGGCGCTGTAAGTGATGAAAATGGGGGATGTTGGCTTATCTGGCACCCGCAGCTCACAGCCAAAGTGCGAGTGAGCGTGGGAGCGAGCGAGGGAGAGAGGGAGGGCACTGTTGTTATTAGCATCTGGTGCTAGCTGCTCTAACGGAAGAAGAAGATGTTTCTACAATGATGTGGAGGGAGCGTCCTCTCCTGTCAGACTGAGAGGCTGATAACTACAGCTCAGTGAGGTAAAGGACTCTGAGTGTTTAGATAGTTCACTTTAGTCTAAGTTATCTCAGTGGGTCTCAAACGTTTTGATCACAATGTATGTAAACACATATTTCCAAGGCACTCCTTTATAATTATTGGGATAAAACAGGTTTGAAATCATTCCAATGTATACTATAGGACAGTAAACCAGACATATCGTTTTAAACTGGAGATAAAAAAATATGCATAAATAAAATAGTAAAATAAGATATGAATGAACAACAAAAATAAAATACGTTACTTGTTATTGGCTATGGTAAGTTATTGGTTATGTTCACATACTTATTTAATTATTAAAATGTAAACCGATCTTTTTCATATGGGTGTTTAGAGTTGTACCCCCTAGATCTAGTCTCTAGTAATTCTGCTTAAAGTGCACCAGATTGAAGCATTTCACTTTAAAATGTTCAAACATTTCTTCCCGGTATGCCTGAGAAGGCAGATATGCTTGTTTTTCTCAACAAGAACTGTTCTTTAAAAGTTGGACTGTTGCACTGTTGTAGCTTCAGTGGTTCTCAGGTTACAGTTACATAGCAGTGAATATAAACAGACTGATTAAATGTGAATATTACTGTAAACTAACCTGTGTAAACGTTTCTCGAATAAATGTAATTTTTTTGGTGGAAGAAGCATGTATCATTTTTTTACCCTGCCCCTCAAAGAATCGGAATTGAGAACCGTTAAGAACCGGAATCGAAAAGTAGAATCGGAATCGGAATCAGAATCGTGGAAATTCAAACGAAACCCAACCCTATATTTAGCTCTAGGCAACTCAAGGGCTCAGGTAATGTGATTACTATATCACAGACACACACGCTGGCCATTTATTCTATCCCAAATCCCACTAGAATTTACATTCAAAGTCACAGTCTAGTCTGTCCTTTTCTGGATCCAATTATTAGTGAGTCAGTATAGTGAGTCATAGAAAATATAACAGAGAGTCATAGACAATAAAACGTAAAAGACTGGTGCAGGATGGGTCCTAAACCCCGGAAATTAGCATTTTACTACATCCGTTCCCTCGTCTCAAATGTTTTTTGAACATGTTTTTGGTTAGTAGCCGGAGATTATATCTGTGGTTAACACAAGCTGAAGAGATTTTTACATTTTACGCCTTCTAACAAGTTAGCTGCACGTTAGCTGCCTTTAGCTTAGCGGTGGTTATGCGCAGCCATGTGATGTTGTTTGTTTACACTGTAGCCTAATGTTAGCATTTTACATCTGTTGATTACATTTGAACTTCAAAAATCATGATGTGGAGTGTATCCTTTTGAACAAAACATCATCAACATGTTTTTGCCAATAATCTTATACTCTTCGTCGCTTTATATCAAGAGAGCCCTTGCAATACTAACTTCCTCGTACGTCTATAAAAAGACATCATGAATGCACCACTCTATTCTCCTCCAGCTTCTGTGCAATATCACTAAGACCATGTTTGCTCTGCTAGTTTCCATCATGGAGTATTTTACTTTCATATGAATCTTTTCTCCCTCCCTCTGTTTCAATATCTCCAAGCCCATCAATAGGTCACTGTACCACTGTTTATTTTATATACATGCATAATTAAATCTCTCCCAGTACAGAAGATAGAGCCACATTCCAAAACTAAATTAAATCCAGCAAACATCAATTTACAGCAGGAAGAAGCTGTCGAGGGGCTTTATTGAGATGTATGAGCCGGGGGTTCCCAGCTAAATCAGAGGAGGAGGAAGGTGACAGGATACACCATCACCACCACCCGATCCACCCACCTACTACCACCGTGTTTCAACAATACTTTTCAACTGCTACAATATGAGAATAACCTGAACAAATGATTAAGCTTTTTAATTTCTCTGTTTCTGTTTCATTGTCATTTTTGATTTGAACACTTATGCTTTGGTCTTATTCAGCTCATTCATGTAGATTGTCGGTTAAATTAATAATGCAGCGCTGGACTGAAGCCTTTTAGAAAGTTATTACTCTGACAGACTGAGACAAACAGGTGAATCACTTCTGGGCACAATAGTCTGATTTCAAATGTCTGGTGTTTTATTAGCTTCTTTGTCCTTCCTCTCCTGCTCTCAGTTAGACGTGCATGCAGCTTTGTTGAGACTTGCTGCCTCTTAAATTCCTGTAATTATATTCCACATAGTGAGCGCCTTTTATCCCTGATAAATTAACATTCAGGTGAAATATGTGTTTCCTCGTTCATATCTTCCTCCCCCTCAGCCTTTCCTACATCTCCTCACTGACCTCTGGCTTCAACAATCAATTAAAACGTACCCTCCAAATTTAGTAGAAGACCTTATAAATATCAATGTGGAGGAAACGTTCATTTCATGCTCTCTGTTCTCTGCAACTCTATTACTAAATGCAATACTGCACAAAAAGGTGCGTCTCTCAGACATTAAGACACCCAACTGTAGACTGCACTATTTAGGACACAGTTTAATTTTGAATGATGACTTTCATCATAAATAATAAAACACAGGAAGCCAGAGAGGAAAGTGGATACAACTGGGGAAGGTGACAGGAGGACAACTGGCGGAGTTTGGAAAACTTTAAGACAATAATTCAACTGATAGGAAGTACTTACAGATCATTCAGTAAGCCCCGCCCAGTTCCACTAGTGCTCCAATCACAGCCAAGTATTAATTTTTCCAATCACTGAGTTTATTTTGAAAACTGCATGTACTTCAAGAAAAATAATCATCTATTACACTGTAAAGTGTTCCCTCCCTGATTTGCTTCCATTTCATATACCGTATTTTCCGGACTACAAGTCGCACCTGATTATAAGTCGCTTTTGTCAAAAAACTTGTCGTTAAGAGAAAAAAAACATAATATAAGTCGCTTCGGCCATCCATCCAGTTAAACACTTTCAAAGAAACTCCGGCAAGTGCGCAAGTGCGCCGGACTCTGTGCCCAAAATTCGCAGTGTCCAAACGGCAGGACTGCAACTTCCATATCAGTCCGTGACGTCACCCGGCCCAGAAAGACTTTTTCCCATTGACTAACATGGGGAAAGAGACGTCTGTAAATCAGCGGATAATTTAAAAAAAAACTAAATAAACTACCCATTATGAACTATTTTCAGACAGTGGGGGGGGCAGACATCTTGCAGGTAATGGAGGCAGTGATTGCTGAAGGTGAGATGGATTTGAGATTTCTGTAGGTTATTGTGCGTTTTTGCTTTTGGGCGGAGATGGGGATGTTGATGTCCATGATGATGGCCAGGGGATCAGAGATGTGGAGATTGAGGCTGGACAGATGATGGATGGTGAGACCAGTGGAGCAAACCAAGTCCAGGATGTGACCACGGCTGTGTGTTGGGAAGTTGATGTGTTGAGAGAAGTTGCAGCAGTGAAGGTTTTCCTTAAATTCAGAGGCATATTTGCAGGTCGGGTCGTCAACATGAATATGATGGCTGTGACCAGGGGAGTGGGACCAGATAGTTTAAAGATCAGGTGTTCAAATGAAGAAACATCAGGGACGGGGATTATGGTAGCTTTTATTTCCTTTCTGATAATAGCAGCTATACCATCTTGTGGGCGAGGTTTGTCAATGTAGGCAAGGCAAGTTTATTTATATAGCACTTTTCAACACAAGGCAATTCAAAGTGCTTTACAAAAAACGAAAGACATTAAGAAAATGGCATTTAAAATCATTAAAAAGAAAAGCGAATAAAATAACATTAAAAGAAAAAATACATGGATAAAAGTTACAATGCCGTCTAAGATATGAATAGTTCAATTAAAATCAGCGACAAAAAGAAAAGTCTTCAACCTGGATTTAAAAGTAGTCAGAGTGGCAGCGGACCTGCAGGTTTCTGGGAGTTTGTTCCAGATATTTGGAGCATAATAACTAAACGCTGCTGTAAATGTATGTGAATCCTGCTGGGGTGATTTGATTTAAAGAAAAATAGTCCAGGGGTTTTTGCCATGTTTCGGTCAGATACAGAAAGTCCAGGTTATTGTCTTTAATGAATTCATTTAGAATGTGGCTTTTATTGTGGATGGAGCGTGTGTTGAGCAGGGCTGCTCTGAGGTGGCGTTGCATTGGGGGGGGTTGTGTGGACCGGGGGAGTGGAAGGAGATTGGTCAGATTCACGTGTTGTTTGTTGTGATGGCGTAGTGTGGGCGTGTGACAGGACCGAATGGACGGGATGGAGTGTGGAGACGTGGAATGAAATAAAAACCACCACCCGATCCACCCACCTACTACCACCGTGTTTCAACAATACTTTTCAACTGCTACAATATGAGAATAACCTGAACAAATGATTAAGCTTTTTAATTTCTCTGTTTCTGTTTCATTGTCATTTTTGATTTGAACACTTATGCTTTGGTCTTATTCAGCTCATTCATGTAGATTGTCGGTTAAATTAATAATGCAGCGCTGGACTGAAGCCTTTTAGAAAGTTATTACTCTGACAGACTGAGACAAACAGGTGAATCACTTCTGGGCACAATAGTCTGATTTCAAATGTCTGGTGTTTTATTAGCTTCTTTGTCCTTCCTCTCCTGCTCTCAGTTAGACGTGCATGCAGCTTTGTTGAGACTTGCTGCCTCTTAAATTCCTGTAATTATATTCCACATAGTGAGCGCCTTTTATCCCTGATAAATTAACATTCAGGTGAAATATGTGTTTCCTCGTTCATATCTTCCTCCCCCTCAGCCTTTCCTACATCTCCTCACTGACCTCTGGCTTCAACAATCAATTAAAACGTACCCTCCAAATTTAGTAGAAGACCTTATAAATATCAATGTGGAGGAAACGTTCATTTCATGCTCTCTGTTCTCTGCAACTCTATTACTAAATGCAATACTGCACAAAAAGGTGCGTCTCTCAGACATTAAGACACCCAACTGTAGACTGCACTATTTAGGACACAGTTTAATTTTGAATGATGACTTTCATCATAAATAATAAAACACAGGAAGCCAGAGAGGAAAGTGGATACAACTGGGAAGGTGACAGGAGGACAACTGGCGGAGTTTGGAAAACTTTAAGACAATAATTCAACTGATAGGAAGTACTTACAGATCATTCAGTAAGCCCCGCCCAGTTCCACTAGTGCTCCAATCACAGCCAAGTATTAATTTTTCCAATCACTGAGTTTATTTTGAAAACTGCATGTACTTCAAGAAAAATAATCATCTATTACACTGTAAAGTGTTCCCTCCCTGATTTGCTTCCATTTCATATACCGTATTTTCCGGACTACAAGTCGCACCTGATTATAAGTCGCTTTTGTCAAAAAACTTGTCGTTAAGAGAAAAAAAACATAATATAAGTCGCTTCGGCCATCCATCCAGTTAAACACTTTCAAAGAAACTCCGGCAAGTGCGCAAGTGCGCCGGACTCTGTGCCCAAAATTCGCAGTGTCCAAACGGCAGGACTGCAACTTCCATATCAGTCCGTGACGTCACCCGGCCCAGAAAGACTTTTTCCCATTGACTAACATGGGGAAAGAGACGTCTGTAAATCAGCGGATAATTTAAAAAAAAACTAAATAAACTACCCATTATGAACTATTTTCAGACAGTGGGGGGGGCAGACATCTTGCAGGTAATGGAGGCAGTGATTGCTGAAGGTGAGATGGATTTGATATTTCTGTAGGTTATTGTGCGTTTTTGCTTTTGGGCGGAGATGGGGATGTTGATGTCCATGATGATGGCCAGGTGATCAGAGATGTGGAGATTGAGGCTGGACAGATGATGGATGGTGAGACCAGTGGAGCAGACCAAGTCCAGGATGTGATCAAGGCTGTGTGTTGGGAAGTTGATGTGTTGAGAGAAGTTGCAGCAGTGAAGGTTTTCCTTAAATTCAGAGGCATATTTGCAGGTCGGGTCGTCAACATGAATATGATGGCTGTGACCAGGGGAGTGGGACCAGAGAGTTTGAAGATCAGGTGTTCAAATGAAGAAACATCAGGGACGGGGATTATGGTAGCTTTTATTTCCTTTCTGATAATAGCAGCTATACCATCTTGTGGGCGAGGTTTGTCAATGTAGGCAAGGCAAGTTTATTTATATAGCACTTTTCAACACAAGGCAATTCAAAGTGCTTTACAAAAAACGAAAGACATTAAGAAAATGGCATTTAAAATCAGTCATTAAAAAGAAAAGCTAATAAAATAAACATTAAAAGAAAAAATACATGGATAAAAGTTACAATGCCGTCTAAGATATGAATAGTTCAATTAAAATCAGCGACAAAAAGAAAAGTCTTCAACCTGGATTTAAAAGTAGTCAGAGTGGCAGCGGACCTGCAGGTTTCTGGGAGTTTGTTCCAGATATTTGGAGCATAATAACTAAACGCTGCTGTAAATGTATGTGAATCCTGCTGGGGTGATTTGATTTAAAGAAAAATAGTCCAGGGGTTTTTGCCATGTTTCGGTCAGATACAGAAAGTCCAGGTTATTGTCTTTAATGAATTCATTTAGAATGTGGCTTTTATTGTGGATGGAGCGTGTGTTGAGCAGGGCTGCTCTGAGGTGGCGTTGCATTGGGGGGGGGTTGTGTGGACCGGGGGAGTGGAAGGAGATTGGTCAGATTCACGTGTTGTTTGTTGTGATGGCGTAGTGTGGGCGTGTGACAGGACCGAATGGACGGGATGGAGTGTGGAGACGTGGAATGAAATAAAAACTTACGGCCAGAGCCTCTGTGTGAAGGACGGCGTTTGCGGAGTATTTCATAATCTGCGAGGATGTCCATGCAGTCCGGATGCAGGCGGTTATTGAAGGAGTGGAGATCTGACAGGGAGTAGAGCGGCGGCATGATCCGGTGAAGTGGCGCTAGCACGGAGCTAGCTAATGCTGGGGACCCGGGCAGCAGAGACCAGGAGCCGGATGACCGTGGAAGAAGGAGCGGTGTGAGTCCAGATAAAATGAGAAGGATAATCCACAGCATATCAATATATATTTTTTAATGTATAGCCCTTATTAGAATCATTAAGTCCTTAAAGTTGTAAAATGCACTAAAAGCACTAAAAGCCGAATCTAGATTTATTTTCTCTCTCCATTCATTTTAGTGAGCCGAGAGTGGGAGCTCGGGGGGCGGGGCTTAAGGGGTGCGTGCTCTGTGAGCGCACATACGGGTTCTTCTGCTCTGACAGCCGCCATGATGGGTAATCTGTGATGTTTCGCCAGGGCCGCCCCTCCCTTCAGGACAATCACGCAGACTGCATGGGGCCCCGCCTTGTGCAGGGGGCCCCGCCCAGAAGGCCTCAGCTGCTGTGCGCAGTTCGCCGCACCCCCCCCTCTACTTTCAAAAAATAAAACAAGTCGAGGGCTACTTTTACTCCTCTTTTTTTGTTTTTTGCAGTGTATATATTTAGCACATTTTAACATTATTATATGCTACCTTTAACCTTTGTGCCGTTTGGGTCTGTGGGACTCCGGTGGCGGCTCACTCTCTTTAGAGTTCACCTTTAGGAATGTTAAAAGGAAGCTTTGGATGTAGCTTTGTAAACCCTTTCAGTGTTTACTAAAAGAACATGTATTCAATTTAATTAATGTAACCTGCTTTATTTGGGGGTGGACCTCACCTCCTCTAGGGGGGTTCGGGGGCATGCTTGGAAGATTTTTTTTTAAATGTTGAAGTGAAATGCATCAATCTGGTGCACTTAGAGCACAACATGAATGTATGGATACAGCTCTCAACACTCAGATGAAAGAGAGCTATATACTTTTTAATAATCCAATCATCTTTAGAATATGATCACAACCAATAACAAATCGTTTAAACTTGTTTATTCTTATCTTATGTTACCTAGTTAGCATTCTTTCTTTTTCTTTATGCATATTTTACTAATCACTCCCCTTAGTACACATTGGAATTATTTCTTACTTTATTTACACTGAACAAAAATATAAACGGAACTCTTTTGTTTTTGCTCCCATTTTTCACAATAAAAGGCCACTCTTTAACGTGCAGTTTTGCTTTATTGGGGGGGTCTGAAAACCAGTCAGTATCTGGTGTGAGGGGTAGGGTTAGGGGTAGGGTTAGGGTAATGATGTGAATCGAGTGGCCCATGGTGGTGGTGGGGTTATGGTATGGGCAGGCGTATGTTATGGACGACGAACCCAGGCCACTCGATTCACAACATTACTGTACCCTAACCCTAACACGGTTATTTTGTGTATATAGAAAATGTTTTAGATCTTTGAGTTCATCTCATGAAAAATGGGAGCAAAAACAAAAGTGTTGCGTTTATATTTTTGTTCAGTGTAGCTTCTGATGCGCAGAAGAAAAATCTGGCCCTCCCTATTTTTTACAGGCCCACCCTAAAATACATTTCTGCCTACGCTACTGAAAAGGACTAAAACAATATATTTCCCCACTGGCTAACTTGAGGCCTGATTTTTGTTGACAGCTAGTGTGAGCACACTTTATCTTGAGTGTTTGTTATATTTTGTGTATAAAAGTATTTTTACACCTTGCTAATCCGCCTTTTTCTCCTGGCTTTTCTCCACTCCATAAGCAAACTTTTTGGCACATTGAATGCTCCGACTTTAATAAACAATGAACATAATTTTCAGTAGGATGTTTGATGCTTGTCCAAATAGATAATTAGCTAGAGATGCTAAAGCCACCCACTGTCTTCCTGTCTCAGAGGTGCTGAGAGGAGGTGCTGGCGGAGCGGTTCTGAGGGGTTTCTGCAGGGTTTTTGTGTGGAGGATTTTACTGGCTGGGGTTATTAATAGCAGCATTTACCCTGCAGGTGATCAGCATATTTATTGAGGCTCACTAACTGACTGACTGTGTGGCATTCAGAGTGTTCCTTGTTGTATTTTTGTATCTTTGGTTTGGAAGATAGACATTTTTTTTTTCTGGGGGACAAAAGTTCAACAAACGATCCATCTATTAATCCATGCATTCTCTATCTCCGGTATATCCTGTTTGCAAGGTCATGGTGGCAGGCTTTTCCCCAGTTATCATGGTAAATGGGTTGTATCTATATATTACTTTTCCTGTTTTTTCAACCCCTCAAAGCACTTTTACATGTACGAGTCAGCATTCACCCACTCACACACATTCATACTGGAGAGCAGAGGCCTAGGGGTGGAGGCGTGACCTTCTTGTCCTCAAATGTTGATGTGTGGAGAACATCAAAGAGGTGTCCAGGAGGCATCCTGATCAGAAGCCTGAACAACCTATGCAAATTGAGCAGAAACAGATGATCGCAGAAAGATCGTACAGCAGTGATCTTCTGAAAATACTGTGAGACCTTTGACTCTCTCCCTTGGCTTTGTCCCGATACATTTCCAGTTTTGAAACAAACCACATCTCACATTTTTCTGATGGTTGATCACAATCCCGATTTAAACACAGAGGATTACAATTATTATTGATGCCCTCAACTTGTAATGTTGATTTATGTCTGAATGTGTCTTTAGTCTTGTATGGTGGGCATTGCGGTGGAATTGTTTCGCAATAAAGTAAAGTATTCATGTTCATTAAAGGAACATCTCATCCATTGCAACAGTGGGGCTCATTGGTGTGTTTTCATACGTGCAAAGTGTAGTTCTGAGTCACCTGCCCCAAAAATAGGGGTACCTTTCCATCAGCCAATCAATCATTAAGATGGCAAGAATGTTCTGAATTCAAAGATTCAAGGTCCAAAGGCTTTATTGTCTTTTGAACAACAGTTAAAGCGTAGTTCTTGGCAATGAAAATCTTAAGTCCCAGGCTCCTCCATAATTGCAACATACAATTGACTCAAGATGAAAAGAAAGAGACATACAATAGTGCGATACAATTGTGCAAATTTAAATAATTGTGCATGCAAAATCAAGGAATAAGTTACATGTAAGATTGAAAGAGATAATGCAAGATGACAAAATACACAGAAATGAAATGCTGCTTGTTATAATTATTTATAAAAACAAATGTGGACTATCAACACATGTATGCCTAATAAAGATATGAAGGTGAAGAGTCTTCACAGAGCTCATAACTTCGAAAAACTGAAATAACTGAAATAATAGACAAACATTAACTTGGACATGTTTGTGGATGCAAAAGCTGCACTTACACTTTCTACAAAAGGTCCGACATCTTTTTTTTTCTATGCAAGTCGAGGGGCTGGGACTTAATATTTAGATGTCCCTCTCCGGTCATGTGAGATCAATATCCAACCTGCCAATGTTTTTTAATACTGGGGTGAAGCAGTTAGAACATTTGATCTTTGACTGACTGATAAAGACAGATGTAATTAACAGGAGGATTGAATTAATGTCTAAGCTTTTGAGCAGTCGTGGAATCAGAGTGAATATGTCTCTGAAATATTGAGAAGAATGGATGACTAAAGCAGAACGAAATAGCAGGAGCAAGAATGAATAGCAATGAAGGAAAACGATTTGTGTGAAATCAAAGACAAGCATCAGAAAAAGGAATACAAATACTTTTTAAAGAGAGTTCTTGAAGACCTTCAAGTTTCTGTTGTGCAAAGTGATATTTCTCTTTCCCGCAAGCTGCCACATAGCTCACCTGTTATTATCAGCTTCAGTCTGGAGGTTTGCGTGCCCCCCCCGTGAAAAATGTTGAGATTTTTTTTCTCAATTCCTGCATTCTAGTGAATTTTCATAGTAACACTGCACTTCAGACAACCTACAACTGGTGATGGTGTCTAGGTCTTTAAGTGTTAAACAGCTGAGAGCAGTCACTGCTGTTTTTTGTGGTCTTCTTTCACACACACATCTTACCAAGTGTGTATGAACATACTCACAAACCAACAAAGAACATGATCTATATCAAATTTAAGACAGAAAACTCCACACTGGTATCTGATCGTCAATCACCGGATAACTTTATTTTAACTATATACAAACTGGTGAATGAAATGAGCAACAAACTTAATGGTTGCACAGACGGCACAGCCTGTTTGAGCAGTGGATCCGTCGCGGCTTGTCAAAAAACCTCTCCAGAGCTTTCTGGTATGGAAAGTGTTCCGATTCCGGTCCATCTATGGATATTCGGAGGCAATTAGCGTTTTTTATGCTAACTAGCTTTATGGCTATTTTGTAAGTTGCACCCACCTTTATTTCTCTACAAAAATATGAAAAATCTCCAAAAAAAATCTCCTCAGAAATCTCTCAAAAATGTAGGAGCGGGGCTAGTCCTGGTGGGCTACCCAGGCTGAGTGACAAGGTGGCATCCAGGAAACTGAAATTTGCAGGTCACTGCCATCGACACCAGGAACTTCCAGCTGGCAAGTTAGTACTCTGGGAGCCAACACACGGGCACCGACCAAGAGGGCGCCCCACGCCAACATACGTGGAGGTGCTGAGGAAGGATGTGGGGGTGGAAAGCTCCACAGAGCTGGCCGGGTGTATTGAGGACCGTGAGGATTGGCGAACCCGTTGGCAAACTCGTCTAAGGACGACCTAGTAGTAGTAGTCCTTGATTGTCCCCCCAAAGTATTAACATGCTGTGGGAATCACTGACTTATGTCTACTCCCCTATCTGCGTTTATCAGACCACTGCATCTATAACCAAGTCAACTGATGTCTGGCTCTGAGACCCATCAATCTGGACAAGCTAATACACGTAAAGTAAATTACAGCCATATAGGTGTTTCCAATGTGACTGCAACATGAAAGGTACAGTAAAAGGTGGCCTATTAAAATAATCCTAAACCTAATTAATAATGATAATATAAAAAAAAAACATTTCAAATAATAGATTATAGCACTTTTTTAATGAAATTATGGGTTTAAGTGGGTTGCCTTTATTCGGTCCAAGCAAACCAACAAATGGTGAAATGGTTGATGCAATGGGACACTTTTTAGACTCAAGAATAATGCAATGGGATCTGTGGTGCCACAGGGTAGTAACTTGGGGCCATCTTTATTTAATTTTTCTTTTTTAAACCCTCATGTAATCTTTCTTTATATGCTGACAATGCAGGTTTTTTTTGTAGCACATGAATACAATGCAGTAGTTTAGAATACTGCCAGTAAGGTTTTTCAAAATGTAAGTAAGTGGCTTGAAGGTAATAAATTATCCCCACAATTTAAGCAATACAGGAAGCCACATGTTTGGGTTTACATTACATTAGTCCTTAATTGTTACTTCTAAGAGAAAATCCTAGCTACTTGACTAGAGGTAACTTGACAGACTTCAAACCCTTTCGATAAAATAGCCTAAAGGGTAAAAACACATTTTTCTAGTACAGCACACTGAAACTGAGCATTTCAAAAGGCATGTTCAAAATGGCCCCAAATACATTGTTACAAAGTAAAACCTCTTATGGTTACAATAATAACAGCATGTTGATGTTCCCACACTATTGCTTTTATTCTTTTCTTATACGCTGATTTTATTGACTGGATTGCTGTTAATGCGGCCAGATGATGATTATGAATTATGATTAAGTGTAATACAAGAGAAGCATAATGGAAATAAGCCTTCAAGCTATATTGTGTTTTAACAATGTATCTTTTTGTTATTTAATCATCAAATAAGTCCAATCAACCAATTAATATATAGTTAGTCACCTGACACATACATAAACATAAAAATGGTTATATGTGAATATGAATGTATAATAATACTAGATAATAAAATATATTATTATCACAAATCCTTCATAGCTAGCTACCACTTCTCACAATGGAAAAGTATATTGATAGAGCAGATAGGCATACAAAGCGATATTTTTAACCTGTTAAGCCCCAAGCCTGTTTTTCAGGTCTCAGGCTCGAAAATGACATGCCCAGAACAAATGACTATAACTTCCCTTCTAAAAGGGGTAAATTAATCATATTTTTTCTCAAAGTAATGATAAACCTGTGAGTTGGATGTAGAAAAGTCAGAATCAATATAGATGTTTTTATTTTAAAGAAAATTCAGATTGAACATAGTAAAACAATTTAAATGATAGTGTCCGTCCAAAAAAAAACATTACTTATAGTGAAAACCACCCTTGAATGATGGGATCGGAGACTAAAAGCTTTAGGAATCCAAACTATAACATATAATAAGTACCCTGTATCAAGAGTGATGCAAAACAAGTGACATTTGACCTTTTTAAGAGAAGTTTAGCAAAAAAAAAACACTTCTGGGGTCATTTGGGTGGATTTGCCATATCACTGGCCCCCCTCAGTCTATGTTGATGATTGACACCTCTTTTAAACAGTTAGAGGCAATAGAATCGAGGGGAAGTTCCTAAAATCCATCTAAACATTTCCATTGAGGAGTGAAAGTGATGCCCACGCAGTTTGCCCAAAACCGGAAGCTGGGTTGTAGCTCTCATAGCAGCTAATATGAAATCTCAGTTTTTGACAAAAATTGAATGATGGATTATCAGTAATCATTTCAAAGTGACACAGACACATTGGATTAACCTTCACCAGCGTTTCTATCGTTTCAATGCCATTGAACACAACTTTTGATCAGAAAAACAGCAAAGGTAAGACATTTGCCGTTTTGGCTCTGTAAAGCTACGTTGTGTGTTATCTGGGTTTGCCTGAGCTGCCACGAGTTCTGGTCGCTCAGTGATGATACTTATACCTCTAGAATCTGTGGAATCTCAGCTTTAATCTGATATTTTGTTTGTGCAGATACGATAAGTAATAAAGTATTTCTACCCTGAGTTCTGTGCTAAATGCGTTAGCATTTTTTCGCTCAGGGCTAATTCAGAGGCTTGGTAATACCCTTGTGTTTTGTTTAGCTAAAAATGGTTCATATCGTCAGTTAGCTGAGTTTCTTCCCGTTAAGTGGGTATGACACATTAATAGGTTGTTAATCTGTTATACACCGCCGCCCCCCCCCCCTCCCCCCATACCAGGGGGAAAAACGTGTCATCTGCAGAAAACAGCGTCTGAGGGCATCTTAATATTCAATAAACTATGAATGTTTTATATCCATGTAACGGGAAGAAACTAAGCTAACTGACGATATGAACCACTTTTAGCTAAACAAAACATCACCCTCTGAAGGGCTTTCCTGGCCTTTTGATCTTTTTTTTTTCTTTTTTCAAACAAACCCACAAAGCTAGCGCTGAGCCTTTGAATTAGCCATGAGCGAAAAAAATGCTAACAGCGTTTTGCACAGACATTCACTCATAACACCCTTATTACTTATCGTAGCTGCACCCCCAACCCATCAATTCGCATTGTCAGATGACACAGAATCGATTGGTACATACATCATCACTCCATGATAAGAACTCGCGAAGATATTAACAAGAACAGACATCAAAACATGTGGCGCTAGGTAGCTAAAAACGGCAACATGGCTCACCTTGGTCGTTGTCTGGTCAAAAATGGTCTTCAATGGCATTAAAACGATAAAAACGCTGCTGAAGTTAATCCATAGGTTAATCCAATGTGTCTGTGTCCCTTTGAAATGATTTCTGATAATCCATAAGCAATAAACCTGCTTTTCCGTTTCCAGATATCAGAGCGAGAGATAGGTTCACTCTGATGCAAAACTGGGTGCGCATAGCTCTCATTTCTCAATGGTAAGGTGTGTGTGTATGTGGAAATTCCCCTTCGATTCTATTGGCTCTAACGGTCAAAAATAGATGTCAATCACCCAAATCGTCGGTTTTTTTTGTAGTTATGGTCATTTGTTCTGGAAATGTCATTTTCGAGCCTGAGACCTGAAAAACAGGCTCAGTGCTTAGCAGGTTAAATGTTATGTAGCCCTGAGACACAGTTTCGTGAAACAGGTTTGAGACTATGCTGCTGGAGTGTTTTGAATCCATTTTCTATTAAGTTTAGAATGACATCCAATGTGCCTCACACTGGGTTAGCAATGGGAAACCCTGTTCTGTATTTTCCTCTGTCACTCTTTCCATCAACCCCCTCACATGAACATCAGAAAGAGGTCAGAGTGTCTCTGGAGATTGATTTATGTCTCTTTCTCAGCTACAGACCAGCACTTCTTATAACCCAGTTAGCATGTACACTATATAGTCCATAAATGATTTAATAATCGGTGAGAACCCAACTGCGATATTATATTACAATCACAAGTCATGTTACTGCCTCTCCTCATTGAGATATCCTAGAGCAGTCAGAGTAAATATTCAATAAGCTGAGCCTGACTGAGAATTCAAATGATCTCAAATATCACCAGCTTCCCCCTTCAGGACAGAAATTACACCTCTGTGCTCCTTTTCTCAACTCAGTCTTATGCTTGCAGCCATCGCTATTAGCACTTTCCTTTAGTGTAATAAGGGGTAATAAGTACGGCAGGGATTGCACAACTCACTAATGAACAAGTTCCTCAGTATTTCACATCTCCTCCTAGATGCTCAACCTAAGTCCTACTGGCCATTATTTATTAACGGCAACCTAATAGCTAGGCTGTGGGTCTAACCTAGATAGGTCTGTCTTAACCAGTGCTCTGTACATACCACCACTCTGGATCTGAAGTGACACCATGCATATTGCAATGTGGATGCTGCACTGTTAATTGTGGCATTTCTTTGGGATTTGTACCTTGCAAGCTGCAAGGGTCTAAAGACAGAGGGTGTGTATGCTGTATTTCTGTAAAGCCTCCAATATTTACTAACAAATATTTGATTTGGATATGCAAGACATTTTGTACTGTGCCACTGCATGGACATGACTCAAAGTCACTGTTCTTGAGTCTGTTTGTACAGCTTTTGATGGATCTGTACCGTTCACCAGAGGGCAGAAGAGCAAACAGATTGTGTCCAGGGTGGGACGAGTCCTTTACTATTTTTGCCTGCTCTGCTCAGGCAGCGTTGCCTGAAGAGGACCTCTAAAGAAAAGCAGGGAGCAGCCTATTGTCCTCTGGCCGTGTTCATCACCCTCTGAAGGGCTTTCCTGTCCTTTTCTGAACTGCTGGCATACCATGTGGTTACACAGTATGCCAGCACACGCCAGTTACTCCTGCAGGTTGTTGTCATGAAGTCTCTGCTGGGCTTTTCTGACCATGGTGGTTGTGTTTGTAGTCCAGGAGGGATCCTCAGAGATGTGTGTGCCCAAGAACCTGAAAGCCGGTACCCTTTCCACACAGTTGCCATTGATGAATAGTGGCTCTGGTTGTGCACAGATTTTTCGGAAGTGTATGAGTTATTTCATTTTTGGGGAGTTGAGGGCAAGATTTTTCACTGAATATCACACTGACAGTTTCTGGATTCCTCTCTGACGGCTGTCTCATCTCCTCCTGAGATGAGTCCAACCACAGTTGTGTCGTCCGTGAACTTAATGAGGGTGTTGGTGGGATGGGGGCACAGACGTGAGTGTAGAGTGAGTAGAGGATGGGGCTCAGTTTTTAAACCAGTCTGCCTGGGATGACTGTGTTGAAGACAGAACAAACGTCTATAAAGAGCATCCTCACATGGTGGGTCAGTGCAGTATGAAGAGCAG
Source organism: Harpagifer antarcticus (assembly GCA_902827135.1). Taxonomy (NCBI): domain Eukaryota; kingdom Metazoa; phylum Chordata; class Actinopteri; order Perciformes; family Harpagiferidae; genus Harpagifer; species Harpagifer antarcticus. The sequence goes on along the minus strand of CADEHL010001226.1, from coordinate 1,552,615 downwards.
TGACCATGGCATCCTCTGTAATGAAGATCTGATCAAATAGGCAGGTTAAAATACCATTGTAGCTGTTACGTCCACTCTCACAATAACATCATAGAGACATAAATAAAATGTCTATCTGCATTGATTTAAAATGTAATGACAAGGCGTGAACAATTAGCTTTATGTCCTGTTATGAATGCACCATAATACATTTAACATTTTCACTCACCAGCATCACAGGTTTCACAAAAGGGCAAGTTGAACCCTACACAGCTATCCTGTCTTTTTTAGCACATTTATTCCGCTTAGCTATAAAAGAGCGTCCTTTTTAAATTAGCTATTTGAAGCAAAGCTAGTTTGTCGGAACTGAGACGTAACGTGGAGCGAGATTCCTTTTTCCTGACAAAAGCAAGGGTCGCTGCTTTCGGATGCACAAATTGGGTAGGTGTTTCTCCTTTTGGGCAACTGTAATGATGACACTATATTGATTGCATGAACATTTGATAATCACACCAATTTATTTTATACAGCAGCTAAATCTACATGCATGTTAATAGAATTGAAAAGTGTCTGGTGACTGGTTTGATTCCAAACATTTTTTTCCAGGGTTTCTTTTCATGGAACGTTAAGAATGTAGGCCAAACCAGCACAACACTAAAAAGCTTCTACTTCCTGTTGCTTATTGCTCTACAACTCCTCAATAATCCACTTAAGTACCAGTGCAAAGCCCCACAGTGCCTACTCACTGCTGATGACAAGCTCTCTACTCATCCTGTGAAACATTTCTTTAGACATGTTGCAGGAGGGAGTATGAAGCAAGAAACACAAACATGCATAATGAATCGTCCTCCTTTCCATGAAAAAGGCCAATAGACGTGTTTTATCTTTCATTACTGTCTCTAGGGGGGTTATGATTTAACCCAGGGATTTAACCTACTTTAATCCCTTTTTTTTCTCCTCCCATTTACTAGTAACCCACATACGAACAAAACAGAGAAGCTGATGCCAGTTAGGGTTAGGGTTAGACAATAAGATGATTAAAGCAATTAATCACATGACCTTCTTTTTTGTCTTTGAGCAGTTACCCTATATCAGTTTCTTGTTTGTTTTTTCTCAATGTCAGTTTAGTTTTTGGTGCTGTTGGAAAATGTGTCTGTTCTGTAATGATGGCTGTCACTGCTAATGTTTAATCCCCAGTAATTGTACTTCCTCTGTAATTTAGAATAACCTAATCAGTGAGTGATAAGCTGATTTTTTAGCCTTGTTACTGGTCGTGTAGTCCAGTGGTTCTCAACTGGTGGGTCGCGGACCCGTTTCGAGTAGGTCGCGGAAAAAGTGAAGAAAAAAAATTGAAAAAAGAAATTGGAATTTTTTTTTTTTTTTTTGGAAAAAAATCAAACTTTTATTTTGAAGCCCCGATTTTCTAACGCTGTGCATGCAGTAGGCGTTGGACAGGAAGTACCGGAGGCCATAAACAGCTTTGAAAACGTCTGTCACGTAGTGATCATCCTCTTAATAAAACATCTTTGCTGATGTTTTTTGAGTCTTCTGGCCTTTGATCAGAATCAATATTGTTGCCGGAAGTCCCCACGGAGAATAACTTTGCGGTAGAACTATTCTTTATACATCCATGGGTACAACTTCAGATGAAAATGAACGCGTAATGAAATATGACCCTCGGTTTGATGCTTGACAGGTCACAGAACAATGGGAGTTATCTACCCTAACCCACAATTTAAAGTAAGTCACACAGACTATCTCCTCTTTGCTCTTCTCTCTGTGAGGAGCAGCAAGTTCAGCTTCAGAACAAAGTGAAAAACAAACAATGGCATAACATACTATTAATATGTCAGGTAGTGATAGATTTATTTATTTTCTTCTCAGAGTGTACCAGAATGCGTAGTTTATGTTAGTATTTCTAAAAATCTCCTGGTGACAATCCCCCCAGACCCCCCTTCTGGGGTTGGGTTTTCCAGCATGTGTGCCTTTTTATACAGTTCAGCTTTGATTCCATCAACTCATTAACTTTTTTAAAAGCATACTTTAGTTCTGTGAAGGGATATAAGGGATATATGCACTGTATTTCACTTTAATTAATATGTAGGCTGAAAAGCGTATATATTACAGCACGATTTTTGTTGAATAAATTTGAGTGCTTCAAAATGTTGGGTCGCGATTTACTGACCAAGTAAAAAGTGGGTCCCGAGGCCTGACCAGTTGAGAACCACTGGTGTAGTTAGACCTCCACTTTTATTAAAAACAGTTTGAAATATTGAAAAGGTCTAATATTGTATGGTTAGTGTATTAGTTAAATATCCCTTTATTCCATTAAACATAGCTGTGTAGCTTTTCTAATACTGAAACAAATGCAAATTCAAGCTTGGGAAGATGTAATTGAACCATGATCCAAGACACTGCTCTATTATTCCACTGTTTTTAAGCGTAGAAGCGTAGGGGACTTTCAATGCTATTGCTCTGTCCTCGCCTAGCAAACCAAATGAAGTAAACAATTCAAAATGAAATTGATTATGTTTTGAATAGCAAACAAGACACTTTTTGCGAACATGCACTTGTTGTATCCTGAAAAGAAGTCCCTTCTGTGCTTCTCACTTAACGTTACTCTGATTCACATTCCCTCTATTCCCAAACACTTCCCTTCTCTCCTCGCTGCTTCCCTCCGTCCTCCGCTCTCTTGAGAACATGAAAGCTTTTCATCAGAGAGTGTAATTGACTGAGCTGCCACCCTGTCTTCCCATCAGTAGGTGACAGGAGGGAAAGGGACGGAGGGTGTGTGTGTTTGGAAGAGGCCAGCGTTATCATTTACCCTTCCCCCCTTCTACGCATATCCCCTGCCCTGTAATCCAAATGAACATCAGCGCTCCCATGCAGAAAGCCCCATGGGGAGGGATACTTTGACAGAGGGACAACCTCACACACTGTCAGAATATGGACCTGGACGCACACTTGTGATGCTGTACACTCATAGCTGCATGCATATATTCATGTGAGCACACACTCAAACACCAATGTACTCTTGCATCTCTCCTTCATGTTCACTTCTCCATGAGCAGCAGTAAATCGGTGTTGCCGGGCAGAATGGTGTTAGTCTTCTTGTGATTTGCTAGTTCTAAATGTATCTGTTTCCTGTTCATCCAGCCATTTTAATGTATATACTTTCACAATGGGTTTGGAGAAGAATAAATCAAAGTAAAAAAATATGAGGATACAATGAAGTTCAAATAAAAAAGAAAGCTATGACACCTTTCAGTTTGAGGTTTAATCTACTGCAGCCGAGCAAACACTGAGGTTAAGAGAACACTTGTGCTTCACAGAGATTCAGAGGACCTGCAGGCACTTACCATATCTAAAAACAAGACATTTAAGTTGTACAGCAGTAAGCCATGGATGATGTGAATATTGTAATGGCTGTAGAATAATCACACCATCCATGTTTAGTTTGGTTCTCTAAGGGGTTAAGAGTTGGTCAGTGTTAATGTGCTCTGCAAAGCATTCTCTGTTCTATGCTGTGGCTGTCAACATGAAACTATGATGTTTTTTTGACGGCTGGAATTATTTTCTTTAGTAGTATAAAAAAAACAATAGTCGAAATGCAATAATAATTATGACCTAATGCAAGCACTTGCCTAAAGAACTTCCAGTTTGCCAGCAATGCTAATCACAATAATCAAGTTTAATGCTTGCAGTGGCTTACCACAACTAGCTACAGAGGTATTTTGAGTGGGGGTGCTGAGGTGCTGGACTCCAGTGAACACTATTACGGGCACTATAGAGCACGCACAAAAGCACGCACAAAAGCACTCCTCACACGCAAACACACAGTACACCCGCGACTGTTACAATGAAGGCTCGATAATCAGCTCACGGCATATAGGCAGGGGTAAAGTGCTATTTTTTTACGAGTGGGGAGCGGACCTCACCTCCTTTAGGGGGGTCCGGGGGGATGCTCCCCCTGGAAGATTTTTTTTAAATATTGAAGTTGAAAGCATCAATCTGGTGCACTTTGAGAGCAACATTAAGAGATCTATGGATACATCTCTCAACACCCAGATGAAACAGAACTGTAAACAGATGTTCTTTTCTTTATGGATACTGCCATATAGTATTTCATAATTGTTTGTCCTTTATTCTCTTATTTTTTTATATAACGATAATGATCATATGAAGGTGTGCCGCGGAAATAATCTTTTGAATAATTTGTGACCAAACCATTTGAGACCCACTGAGATAACGTAGACTAAAGTTAACTATCTAAACACTCAGAGAGCCGTTTAGCTCACCTGAGCCTCTCAGTCTGAGAGGAGGACTCTCCTCCAGCTTGTTGTGGAACCAACAGCTCCGTATGTCCGTTGGTGCAGCTAGCTAACCAGATGCTAACAACACGGTCCCTGCTGCTGGCACCGGTCCCTCTCTCTCTCTCCCTCTCTCTCTCTTTCTCACACACACACACACACACAACACACTAAATGAGCGCTATTTCCGCACACACACAAACACACACACGCACACACACACCACACACACACAGCACACACACACACACACACACACACACACACACACACACACACACCACACACACACACACACACACACACACACACACACACACACACACAGAGCCGAGCTTGAATGACACAAGCACACTTTTATTTCCATGCAACTCTCTGATTGGTCTGGTGTCTTGCCTCTGTTGCATTCACTGAACACGGTCAATTACAGTCCTGTCATCCTCTCTTGTGTCATGATGAGGTTCACGTAAAGCACGGTTAATGTATTATATTATTGAGGTAGAATTGTCCGGGGCTACAGAAAACACATTCAGGCAGGCCAACATATTATTTTACCAACATGTGAAATGTATTGGCTACATATTACACACAGATTATTCACAGCGGGAGCAGCAATAACCGTCAAATAATAATTCAGACAGGGGAGCTCCGCACCCCCTGCCTGCCGCTAGGGGGTGCTGCAGCGCCCTCAGCACCCCCCTTCCCGCGCCCATGACTAGCTATACTTCACAATAGGAGCAACAGTAGGCTACTGTAGTAGCTTGGTCTCATCGGCCATGAACACAGCTTACATGTTAGGGTTAGAGCACAACAAAAAGACTCAACAACCAGCACGCCGCATCAAAAAAGACAGCAGCCTGTTTTTCTTAATCACAAAGGATTTGCTAGCTAAGCTAACAAGCTATCAGCAGTAGTAGCATTTGCGATCAGGGACTGAACATCTACTGGACATAGTATATTATTTGATATACATTAACTTAACAAATATACTATTGTAAATACATGTGTTGATTTGGTTTTATTTAGGGCTGTCAAACGATTACAATTTTTAATCAGATTAATCACAGCCTTAAAAATTAATTAATCATGATTAATCACCATTCGAACTATGTCCAAAATATGCCATTTCTTTATGTATATTGTTGTGGGAATGGAAAGATAAATGAAAGAAGGCGGATATATCCATTTAAAATACAGTATGTATGTTTATTATAACATTGTTCTGTGTGTCAAAGTGAAAGACAGCCCACACACCTATCAATCATCAAACCGTGGGGTCTTATTTCATTACGTGTTGATTTCTATCAACACGTAATGTTGTATCGATGTAGGCCTATATAGAGGTGCACTATCGCAAAAGTATTCTCCGTCGGGACTTCCTGCAACAACACCACGCCGTTATCTTGATTCTGATTGGCCAGAAGACATTATCAAAGATGTTCTATTGAGAAGACGATCACTACGTGACAAAAGTTTTCAAAACCGTTTCTGGTCTTCGGTATTTCCAGACAAGTGGCTGAATTCAATCTGACTAACTGCTGTCTGTGCAATTTACTCTGCGCGAGTTGGCGGACTTTATTTAGCTTACTTTAACATCATTTTTCCATGGTGGGGCTAAGCCATTTCTTGGTATGGCTGTAGCCTACCCCAGCGCTGCCACTGGTGGGATTGTATGGGGCGGGCAATCCTGCACATGCGTTAAATGCGTTAAATATTTTTAACGCAGTTAATTCAAAAACTTAATTACGGCCGTTAACGCGATAATTTTGACAGCATTAATATATATACAGTGCAATCATTCTTTCATGCTAAATGAAGCTCTGTTGCTTGGATATCACTAGATCCTGTTACAGCGTAATATAAGTACATAACGATTGATGTTTTAATTAGCATAATTACTAGCTAGCCGCTAGCTGCTAACTGCCGCCTCGTTAATATCAAATCCATCATAATAACAAATCATTACCATGCTGTCATGAACGTGCGGTGCTGTTACGTGTACACAACTTGACGTGCTTGATGTGAACGAGCATTTTGGTTAAAGTTGCGCATGCGCTATGAGTGCACATACGGGTACTTCTCAGGCATGCTGGGTAATCTGTGACGTTTCACTCTCTCAAAAGTTGGGCTATTTTATCTTCATGCGCTAATGAGCAACTCTCATAGGAATGAATGAGGCCCCGCCTCCCACGCTGTATCCAGTCTTATTATACATCCATGGTACTACAGCAAAGTATTCTCCGTCGGGACTTCCTGCAACAACACCACGCCGTTATCTTGATTCTGATTGGCCAGAAGACATTATCAAAGATGTTCTATTGAGAAGACGATTGTCACTACCCGATCTGCAGCTCTGCCCGATCTGCAGTGCGCATGTGCGAGATGGTCCGCCATATTGGACAAGTCCGGACGGCAACCCAAGTAGGACAACATTGACACAGTGGCTTTTGGCAAAGCTCAAAAAGAAGAGAGAGATGAGTTATTGTTATTACAACGTGACTTCACTATTATTTAACAACTCTTTTTATTGGGTTCTTTTATTTGGTTTTAAGTACATTGTCAGAATAAGTGAGAAATGAATGTAACTTCTGTAAGACAGCTATAGGCCATACATTTTTGCACACATTCACAGTAAATATGTATTCAGTATGATAGCTGTCTAACAGAAGTTACATTTATTTCTCACTTATTCTGACAATGTACTTAACCCCAAATGAAAGAAACCCATAAAAAGAGTTGTTAAATAATAGTGAAGTCACGTTGTAATAACAATAACTCATCTCTCTCGAGTTTTCTTTTTGAGCTTTGCCAAAAGCCACTGTGTCAAGTGTCCATCTTGGGTTGCCGTCCGAGTTGTCCAATATGGCGGACCATCTCGCACATGCGCACTGCAGATCGGGCAGAGCTGCAGATCGGGGTAGTGACAACGATCACTACGTGACAAAAGTTTTCAAAACCGTTTCTGGTCTTCGGTATTTGCAGACAAGTGGCTACTGAAATCAATCTGACTAACTGCTGTCTCTGCAATTTACTCTGCGCGAGTTGGCGGACTTTATTTTGCTTACTTTAACATCATTTTTCATGGTGGGGCTAAGCCATTTCTTGGTATGGGTGTAGCCTACCCCAGCCATACCCTGGCGCTGCCACTGGTGGGACGTATGGGGCGGGCCATTCTGCACATGCGTTAAATGTGTTAAATATTTTAACGCAATTAATTCAAAAAATGTATTACCGCCGTTAACGCGATAATTTTGACAGCATTAGTATTAACACCTATTTAGGTTTTTTATAAATATGAATAGATGGATTATTTGTTATTGTCATGAATACATGTTACCAACCAGACTTGCTCTAACCCCAACCTAACATCAGATACATGTATTAAACTGCTCTGCTTTTCCATGTCACTTTGACCTCTATTTTATTTTGGTGCTCATCAAAATGAATATGTTGATGCTGCTTGTCGTGACCTGGTTTTCGCTAAAATGCTTTTTATAATCTTACTGGGACTATCTGGGGAGGAATGAAGGCAATAAATGAATGTAAATTCTCTCATGATGATTAAAAGTAGAATATCTAACTTATTGAAGCGCATTACATCAGTAATAACTTTAGTGTAGAAAAAGGAGTCATACAACCCTTTAGAAAAGAATGTTAAGAGAAGAGCCAAAGTCAAAGTTATCTTTTAAACACTATAACAGTTTCCCTCCAATACTAAAGTAAAACTTCAAGTTGTACTTTATTCAAAGTTACAACTTTATTCCATTGTTAATGATCTGCTGTGTGATGTCTTTGCAAATATATTAATTATTAAAATAATTGTATATTTGCCAAACGAATGTTAAGTGTTATTGAAATGATTTTAGCAGCTTAGGTCTAAAAGTCTTAAGACGCACTGAGTTCAGTTTCCTCAGATAAAAGCCCGTATTTTTTTGTCATAAAGCCATGGATCTGATTTAAAAAAAAAAAATTGAATATGTTTTGTGACCTGCACTTCAATGTAAAGTTATTTAAAAGTACTTTAATTATTTGGGAACCTGAAACTGTCGTACTGTCCTTAGGAACCTGGTACTCGACTACATGCATTTGCCGTGTTGCTGTGTTCCAGGAGCAGCAGATCTCAATAAAATGTATGGTGATTAGTAACATCAGAGGACATACAGTATACATGTAGTGAACTATATTCTTTAAACTATTCATGACTTTGGCTACGAGGGAGTGAAGTCGTTTTCAATCAGAAGGTTGTGGGTTGTCAATTGATCATTAGGCAAGATACTTACCCTGAGTGGCCCTGTAAGAATGTGTTGTATGAATGTTAGCTTTCATGAGAAAAAAGTGGCATATTGCTCTGCATGAATGAGGTGTGAATGGGTGAATGATGAATGGTAGTATGTAAAGCGCTTTGAGGGGTCGTAGAGATTGGATAAAGCGCTATATAAGTACAGTCCATTTAACATTTATTCATCAAAATACCAGTAAAACAGTATATAGACAGATGAAAAGGGAAAGGCTTCAAAACTTCTGGAGCCTACTTTTCCCATAATGCAGCTCCATGATGTCCTATTGGTCCCTGTGTGCCTGGTACGCACATCTTTCTTCACCACAGTTTGTAATGCCGGCTTTCCTGTTTTCTTTAGACTTCAGAGTCTATCCATGCCCAAGCGGGGACAGACTCTATTTTCTCAGGCTCAACAAAGCTCCTCCAGAGCCACCACAAAGACATATTACAGAGTTTTCACAGCGGAATTCCTGTTACAAGAGTACACTTAAAAGAGAAAACATCAGTGTAGTTCCTTGTAAATAGATTATTTACATTACATTGCATTTAGCTGACGCTTTTATCCAAAGCGACTTACAATAAGTGCGTTCGACCAACAAAATACAAACTTGAAGAAAACAGAATCATATAAGTACATCAGGTTCATAGAGCAATAACATTTCAAGTGCTACTCAACTGGCTTTAGGTAATTTAGGTATTTGATACTTTCAACAGCTATTCACACATGGATGAATACATCCTTTGACCATCTCACACAGTAGTCACAGCCCAATGTAGTCACAGTAGTCACAGCCCCCCCCCCCCCCAGCCAAAGGAGCCATCAGATCCCCTGATCCACAGTGCATTCATCTCTAGTAGTGACAGGGATCCCTAGCACTGAGCTGCCGACATTCTCTGGTGAGAGCCCTGCTTACTCATGTGTACAAGTACTTGATGTACGTGGCCACAAAGAGGTTATATATATGCATGTAACTCCAAAGACTCAGATTTCCATAACTCCACATCATCTGATATTCCCAATAGATTTACTACAGCAGTGGAGTGACTGTTAGAGATGTCTGATGAAATAGAGTTCAATACTCTCTGAGGCACCGGAGGGACTTATATTCTTTGGTGTAGTAAAGTAGAAGCTTTCGAGTTTTCTGAACAGTCCACCTTTGGCAGTTGTCTTGACAACTGTAGTATTTGCAGATTTTTATATCCTATTTTTTTATATTTATGTTGCAGATTGGTCTAATATAGAGTATTCTAACGTATTATGCTTATTTTATATTGTGTGTTTTTTAGATTGATATATCTTTTTCTATTATTTATTTTATTATATATTGTTTGGTAATGTGTTGCTGTGACAATAAATCAATATCAATATGGGATTAATAAAGTATATCTAATCTAATCAAATTATTTTATGAACAAGTCCCTGAAAGCAAAATCTGCAGAATGTGTAGCTGTTATATAAATGCAGAGAATTCAAAATACAGCATGTCTCTCGTAAAAGTAGTATAGTAAATGGACTTCTGAGAAATGACACAAGTGACCATCTGCCCATCTTTGTAACCATGCAGAGCGTGGGTACAGAGGACGGCAAATCATCCAACAAAATACAAGATACAGTCAAATATTTTAACAAACTCTAAATTAGACGAGTACTGGAGTAATAGTCTATGTCGAAGATTTAAATAACACAAAGAACAATTTTTCATTTGATAAAATGTTTGTTAAAAATCAAAAGAAGCCACACAGTAAAATGTATAAAAACACACACCTTAGAAGTACTATAACTTCTATTATTATTATTTTTTCCTTCATGTCTTGACAATCAATCAATCAATCAATCAATCAATCAGATGTGGAAGGATGATAAGAAATGTGTGGGAAAACTCCTGACTTGATTTTTCCTCGGTGACCTGCCATCCTTAAAGAGCCTGTGACAGCATCCCAACAACTGTTGTGCAATGAAATATTGGGCTACTAGTCATCTCGAACCCGTCAGTTTAAAAAAAGAAGGTGCGATACCATTCCGATAAATATCCAATCATTTCGAAACATCGCGGGGAAATTCCTTCGACTCATTTTGAAGTTTTTGGGGGGAAGCCGGAAGAGTGACGTCAATGCGGGAACGCTTCAGTGTGGGGCGAGAGAGCCAAAACACGGACAAAGTGTGTTGTCATGCGTAGAAGTAGATAATGGTGAATGACTGAGTTAGGCACGTTAATAACGTTGTAATGAAGTTGACTACAGTATATTCATATTTTTTCCGTGCTTTCATGTCAATTCGGCGAACATAAACATAATGATCGTGGTTGAAGATGATGATTAAATTAGGATTACAAATCGGTAGTGAGAGCTGCTTAATTTCCTCCCGTCGGATGTGATATAAAACAAATCGATTATTTTTGTAGTTGTAAACTCAAGTGGATTAACTACATTATTAGTTCTTTCATGTCAATTCGGCGAACATATGATACATTAAATGATGGTGGAATGATTGATTAAATAATCGTTTGTTTGAGCCGGTCTGCATTTCCTGATGAGAAAAACAACCGATTGCTTTTTGTAGTTGTAGTACACCAACGTGGATTAAACGTGTTTTTTTACCACAATGTTGGGAAATTAATGGATAAAATGCACGGATTATTATTATTATTATTATTATTCCCACTCATCGGGACACGAGCTGTCCACCGTTTCCCCGCAGCAGGCTCCCCCGTTGACAGTTGACGTGGGCTGGGTGCAGTGGCGGACTGTACCATTGGGCTGGTACCGAAGTGGGCGGTCGGATAAGTCACAAGCACATCCCCCACTCCCCCCGTTGACAACTACTAACGGTACCGAAGTGGGCCTGTCGAGAGTCCCGGCTGATTTTTAGTCCCAGTCCCAGTCACTACATGACCGTATGATCGCCCATATTGACGCACCTAATTCCTAAACTTCTAACAGATACAACATAATAAAGCGATCCTTCCGCCTCATATGAGCTCTCAGACACGTCAAAATTAAACTGTCATCGCTGTCTGAGCTTGCTGCTGTGTGCGCCTCGTGCGTTTTACATGCAGATGGCTTGGAGATCTGAACGGTGCTAGCTGGACGGCTGGGCCCGCAATGACGTCACACATCATTTGGCGGGACTTGAAGAATCCCCGAGAAGCTCCAGAAAATGGTCAACATTGAAGGGCAGATTAATTAATCAAAGTACAAATATCCAAAATCAGTTCAGTAACGGTTTTCAAGGGGACATATTTACTCAAATGTATGTGTTTTGATGGGGAAACTCGTGTCACAAGCTCTTTAAGTTATTTTTCTCATCTTTGTTTTATTGATTTCTACCATCATGCTCCTGTCAGCTAGCTGCAGCTTTATCAGCACTGAGTGTTAGTAGTGTTGCAGAAGGAATGCGAATAGGACTATGTATGTGTATGTGTGTGTGTGTGTGTGTGTGTGTGTGTGTGTGTGTGTGTGTGTTGTGTTGTGGTATGGTGTGTGTGTGCGTGCGTGCTGCGTGCGCGCTGTGTGTGTGTGTGTGTTGTGTGTGTGTGTGTGTGTTGTTGTTGTGTGTTGTGTTGTTTTTGTACATATTGCCATCTCCCCACAAGACCATTATGGTCATTATGGGCGGGATGGCAGCATGCACAAGCTCATTCATCATTGTTAGCATTGTTTTTAATGGAGGTTCAGCAGAGATTGATTAAAAAGACATCCAAACTGAGAGGAAGTTAGAGGTGTAGGAATTAATTATTGTTCATGTGAGGAGCTTTGCTTGCTGGAATGGATAATAAAGTGACTGACTGAGGTGAAGCCATGGGTCAAGGTTTCAGCAAACAGCCTCCCCAGGAGAATATATAGTGTGTTTGTGCAATAGTATCATCCCTTCAGCATAAGGGGTTGTGTGCATGTGTTGTAGGGTGTTTGTGCCTTCATGTGTCACAGATGCCGAAAATCCTTGGATGTTTTTTAGGCTTCAGTGCTAAACCCAGCTTGTAATAGATCCTGAAGCCTGGATGGCCTGCAAGCCCGTAAGTGCCTTTATACTGTAACGTTGCATTAGACGGCAAAATGTAACTAGACTTCCTCTGGGCGAATAAAACCATTCCTGTCTGGTGGGGGGTTCTGTTGACTCGCAGCACTGATTTGGCCCCTGACCAGCTCACTGGGGTCGACTCGAGCGTCTCCTCGGATACAGATCATCAGACCAGTTGGTTTTTCATTGAATTAAACATGACATTTCAAGTTGTACACTGACATGCAACAAGGTCACACCATTTTTTCACCATTCATTTCCAATGGCTGGCGTCTATGTCACTTGATCCTTCAAAACTTTTCAAACAGACAAAAAACAAAACATGGCCGACCTTCATTTATTTCTCGTGTAAAATGCCTATTTTAAAGTTAGTTTGGCCATTAAAATGCGTTTTTGATGTCATTTGATTGCGAGAAATATGAGTTGTTATTTCAGATTATGTGTGCAGTGGATGTACATGATCTTTAGTTTGCTAGTTATTACGAAGATTAACTTCAAGGAAATTGTGTCCTTCAACGTTTTCATTGTTACCAAGGTGGTTGCTAGGGACGCTGCTATCGATATATTTCTGTTTATGTTGTGTAACTGTTTAATGGTGTTATCTTTATTGCTACCCCCCCCTCCCCATCAATGTATAGTGTTGGTCCACAGCGCAAACATATTAGTTTAACAAAATCTGCATCTAAAATTGTGGCATAGAAACGTTATTTTCCCCTGTGCAATTCTCCAACCCAGTCTCACATCTCACAGCACATCGTCATTAACAAATACCAGAAACACACGTAGGCAAGATCATAAATATTTCAGCCATTAAACAACATCTTACATTTCTTTTCACACAATACGTCTCCTTGCAGTATCAACATTAATTCGGCTTGACTTTTATATTTGATCCAATTGGTAGATAGGCTGTATTTACACCATAAAGGTGCACAGCTGATATAAAGGGACACCTAGTGGTTAAAGCATGTTATTGAATTTCATTATTTTTATTATTAGATATTAATAGGATCCCTATAAAGTATGTTCATTACTTGTTATTCTCTACTATAGTTAATTAAAGACTGTATATAATGACTATTTTGCACATCCCTTTCAAGATTTCAAGATTTTCTAAGGTTTATTGACATATCATATTCACAAACGGTGTAGCTATGCAATGAATGAAAACCTTGGGTCGCAGGTTCCTCAAAGTGCATTACATGACATCTATCAATATGTGTGTATACTTTCACCATTAAACTGTCATATTCTGCACATTTCTTATACTATCTACATACATCTTATATAAGAGTATAATACATGATGTACAATATCAGTTAAAATAAGTGCTTCAACATAGTTAACATTGCTGGAGGTATACACACATATTGATAGATGTCTGCAGCCTATCTACCAATTGGATCAAATATAAAAGTCAGCCGAATTAGTGTTGATACTGCAAGGAGACGTATTGTGTGAAAAGAAATGTAAGATGTTGTTTAATTACTGATATATTTATGATCCACGTCACGTTTTCAGTTTTGGCGGCAGTTCCTCATGTTTGTCTAGAAGTCTTCTCAGCAGGGCTCTATAAACAGGGCCACCTTAATGCACGGGCGGACCTGGGCTGAAGCCCAGGGGCATACGGAGATCGGGGGCCTATCATGAGCCAATACAAAAAATATATATATATATATATTTTTTTTTTTTCGAGTGTTTTAAAAAAAAATTAAATAAACAAAGTCTTGGCTTTCAGAATATGACACTTTTATTTCCAAAACACACGATAAATACATGTTTGAAGCTTGTAAAGGGAAGAAGACAGCTCTCACTCGCCACTCTGCTCTTCCACAGCGTCGCCCCCATCCCTCCGGCTGAAATTATGAATGTAAGGTGTATAGTAACTCATAGATAACACGGCAGGTCCGTTACAGTTTGGTTTTCATCTTGCTTCAGAATATTAAACTTCTTCAGCAAATTCAGATGATAATACAGCTTTGAAGCTAATGGCATAATTACAAGCGGAGAACGGAGTAACTTAACGTCACAGCAGGCATAACAACAGCCGGTGTTTCTCGTGAGTGTTTTCCCGGGAAACAAACACAATACACACAAATGCAAAAATACACAACACACACCACACGTATACACACCACACACACACACACACACACACACACACACACACACACACACCCACACACACACACACACAACACACACACCACACCCTCGTGAGCTTCCCCAGACCAGTAATCCACACGCAAATATCTTCCCTACCGTAGTATTTTGATCATTTGCTCCGCTAATCAATCAGATCGATGGATTCCAGAGATTTGTCTCCAAAATTATGACTCCGAAACAGTCAGTGGGCACACTTAACAGCCAATCAGAATGAGAATATGTTTCACATGTGACTTATTCAAATTGCGAGTGATTGAGTGACAGATGAAGGTTGTTTAGGAGAAAGAAATGTCGGAGAAGAAAATGTTTGAGAGTGGCGCTCGGAAAAGGAAATTGTTGAGGGAAAAGGAGTTTCGAGACAAGCAGCTATTACAAACATGCCGAAGCCTACAGGTTTAAACCTGTAGGCCAGGATGAGGAGGAAGGACAGATGAGTCTGTACCGAGCGGCAGCGGTGCCGGACGCGGGGCTTCGGAGCCAAGTAGGCCGTTTGGTTCTGATAGCGATGGAGTAGCGGGAGAGGAAAAACAGACAGGAGGGACATTATCTGTTGGAGGAGATGGGAGGACGGCGAGGACTTGCTACGTGAAGGGGAGCCAACGGCAACCGGACAGATACATGAGGGAGGCCCGATACGTCACTCATCTGGAGGAGAGGACCAGGCGCGTAGAGCAGTGGAGAAGTGCGATCACAGAGCCTGCCGAGGCTATAAATGACTTTGATTTGTTGTTTAAATAGGGGGCCTACAAAAACTATCAGCCCCAGGGCCTGATGGCAGGTTAAGGTGGGCTTGTCTATAGAACTACGGCAGATATGTAATATTTAGTGCAGCCGAACCGTGTATTACAATGCCGTTATGTGATGACCTCCAAAGAGAAAAGCAAGCACACTCGGAATAAAGTATTATTTTATTTTTAAAAAATGTTTTGGGATTTCACATCACATAAACACCATCTCCCAACGTGCATTAACCATCTCACCGAGCTGTTTCCGGTATTTGTTAATGACGATGTGCTGTGAGATGTGAGACTGGAATTGCACAGGGGAAAATAACGTATCTTTAGATGCGGATTTTGTTAAACTAATGTTTGCGCTGTGGACCAACACTATACATTGACGGGGAATGGGGTAGCAATAAAGATAACACCATTAAACAGTTACACAACATAACAGTAATAATATCGATAGCAGCGTCCCTAGCAACCACCTTGGTAACAATGAAAACGTTGTATGGACACAATTTCCTGAAGTAATCTTCGTAATAACTAGCGAACTAAAGATCATGTACATCCACTGCACACATCATCTGAAATAACAACTCATATTCTCGCATCAAATGACATCAAAACGTATTTTAAAGCCAAACTAAATTTAAATAGGCATTTTCCACCGAGAATAAAAACGAATGTCGGCCATGTTTTTTTTTTCTGCAGGGAGAAATGTGAAGATCACGTGACATAGACGCCAGCCATTGGAATGAATGGTGAAAAAAAAACGTAGGGATCTTACAATTTCAGAGGCGTTTTTGTAGAAATACTACGTCCTGTGGACCAACGTAGTCATTACACACGTTTAGATGTGAGACTGGTTGGTTCTACAGTGCCAGTCAGTCCCTTGCTAACAAATGTAAAATGTATAATTTAATTGGAATATGGCCTACATCTGAAACATGTGCTTTTCTTATATTGTATGTCCTAAATATATATGTGGACATACATTATACAGTAGTATTCATGTGTTAATAAGCCCCTTTTCAAATAAATGTTGTCAATTAAAGTTGAAAACTTGTTCTAAACAAATCTTGATAAACAAACGATTTGCATAATAAGCTTGAAGTATACCCTTCTTACTTTCCCTTATTATAATCAATCTGAGGCTTTTGCTTTTAGGAATGAGCTGCCAACACCTTTTCTAGCAAAATAAATGAACCCTATCGAGAGCTGGGATGTAGGCTGTTTTTACATAACCAGCGCCAGCAGTAAATAATAAAAAAGAAAATGAATGAAGTTGACCATCTGGAGCACACATTTGAGACGATTACTTAGAAAAACTGGAGGTAAAGTAAATGTATGTGCCGACAGTTTTGCTCTGTGTCGTTAATTCACTGCTTCCGGCAGTATGTCATTTGTCGCTCACATTCTCCCTCTCTCTCTCTCACACAATCACACAGCCCCCCTCTCTCGCTCTCTCTTTGTATGACACGATCAGCTAGCTGTTGCCTCGAACCCATGGATAGCCTACACTGTGTTGTATTAAAAAAGCACCATTAGGCTATATCTAAATATCTAAGTTTCGTGCCCCAGCAGTTTGTACATATAAAACGGGAGATAAACGTTTTTTTTTTGCCCCAAATGTTCTCAACCTAGTGTCTTCCTCATGCGGGTCGATCCAGCTCCCAGAGTCCAACTATATATCTCACACAGCTGCTAATAACAGTCGAAGGCAACACACACCCGAAAGGAGTGACATCAGTTTTGACCTGCCTCCTCCCACCTGCCTAAAGCAGACTCATGCTTTCTGTACCACGGCTGTGTTTGGGAAGTTGATGTGTTGAAGAAGTTGCAGCAGTGAAGGTTTTCCTTAAATTCAGAGGCATATTTGCAGGTCGGGTCGTCAACATGAATATGATGGCTGTGACCAGGGGAGTGGGACCAGATAGTTTAAAGATCAGGTGTTCAAATGAAGAAACATCAGGGACGGGGATTATGGTAGCTTTTATTTCCTTTCTGATAATAGCAGCTATACCATCTTGTGGGCGAGGTTTGTCAATGTAGGCAAGGCAAGTTTATTTATATAGCACTTTTCAACACAAGGCAATTCAAAGTGCTTTACAAAAAACGAAAGACATTAAAAAATGGCATTTAAAATCATTAAAAAGAAAAGCGAATAAAATAACATTAAAAGAAAAAATACATGGATAAAAGTTACAATGCCGTCTAAGATATGAATAGTTCAATTAAAATCAGCGACAAAAAGAAAAGTCTTCAACCTGGATTTAAAAGTAGTCAGAGTGGCAGCGGACCTGCAGGTTTCTGGGAGTTTGTTCCAGATATTTGGAGCATAATAACTAAACGCTGCTGTAAATGTATGTGAATCCTGCTGGGGTGATTTGATTTAAAGAAAAATAGTCCAGGGGTTTTTGCCATGTTTCGGTCAGATACAGAAAGTCCAGGTTATTGTCTTTAATGAATTCATTTAGAATGTGGCTTTTATTGTGGATGGAGCGTGTGTTGAGCAGGGCTGCTCTGAGGTGGCGTTGCATTGGGGGGGTTGTGTGGACCGGGGGAGTGGAAGGAGATTGGTCAGATTCACGTGTTGTTTGTTGTGATGGCGTAGTGTGGGCGTGTGACAGGACCGAATGGACGGGATGGAGTGTGGAGACGTGGAATGAAATAAAAACCACCACCCGATCCACCCACCTACTACCACCGTGTTTCAACAATACTTTTCAACTGCTACAATATGAGAATAACCTGAACAAATGATTAAGCTTTTTAATTTCTCTGTTTCTGTTTCATTGTCATTTTGATTTGAACACTTATGCTTTGGTCTTATTCAGCTCATTCATGTAGATTGTCGGTTAAATTAATAATGCAGCGCTGGACTGAAGCCTTTTAGAAAGTTATTACTCTGACAGACTGAGACAAACAGGTGAATCACTTCTGGGCACAATAGTCTGATTTCAAATGTCTGGTGTTTTATTAGCTTCTTTGTCCTTCCTCTCCTGCTCTCAGTTAGACGTGCATGCAGCTTTGTTGAGACTTGCTGCCTCTTAAATTCCTGTAATTTATTCCACATAGTGAGCGCCTTTTATCCCTGATAAATTAACATTCAGGTGAAATATGTGTTTCCTCGTTCATATCTTCCTCCCCCTCAGCCTTTCCTACATCTCCTCACTGACCTCTGGCTTCAACAATCAATTAAAACGTACCCTCCAAATTTAGTAGAAGACCTTATAAATATCAATGTGGAGGAAACGTTCATTTCATGCTCTCTGTTCTCTGCAACTCTATTACTAAATGCAATACTGCACAAAAAGGTGCGTCTCTCAGACATTAAGACACCCAACTGTAGACTGCACTATTTAGGACACAGTTTAATTTTGAATGATGACTTTCATCATAAATAATAAAACACAGGAAGCCAGAGAGGAAAGTGGATACAACTGGGAAGGTGACAGGAGGACAACTGGCGGAGTTTGGAAAACTTTAAGACAATAATTCAACTGATAGGAAGTACTTACAGATCATTCAGTAAGCCCCGCCCAGTTCCACTAGTGCTCCAATCACAGCCAAGTATTAATTTTTCCAATCACTGAGTTTATTTTGAAAACTGCATGTACTTCAAGAAAAATAATCATCTATTACACTGTAAAGTGTTCCCTCCCTGATTTGCTTCCATTTCATATACCGTATTTTCCGGACTACAAGTCGCACCTGATTATAAGTCGCTTTTGTCAAAAAACTTGTCGTTAAGAGAAAAAAAACATAATATAAGTCGCTTCGGCCATCCATCCAGTTAAACACTTTCAAAGAAACTCCGGCAAGTGCGCAAGTGCGCCGGACTCTGTGCCCAAAATTCGCAGTGTCCAAACGGCAGGACTGCAACTTCCATATCAGTCCGTGACGTCACCCGGCCCAGAAAGACTTTTTCCCATTGACTAACATGGGGAAAGAGACGTCTGTAAATCAGCGGATAATTTAAAAAAAAACTAAATAAACTACTACCCATTATGAACTATTTTCAGACAGTGGGGGGGGCAGACATCTTGCAGGTAATGGAGGCAGTGATTGCTGAAGGTGATGGATTTGATATTTCTGTAGGTTATTGTGCGTTTTTGCTTTTGGGCGGAGATGGGGATGTTGATGTCCATGATGATGGCCAGGTGATCAGAGATGTGGAGATTGAGGCTGGACAGATGATGGTGAGACCAGTGGAGCAGACCAAGTCCAGGATGTGATCAAGGCTGTGTGTTGGGAAGTTGATGTGTTGAGAGAAGTTGCAGCAGTGAAGGTTTTCCTTAAATTCAGAGGCATATTTGCAGGTCGGGTCGTCAACATGAATATGATGGCTGTGACCAGGGGAGTGGGACCAGAGAGTTTGAAGATCAGGTGTTCAAATGAAGAACATCAGGGACGGGGATTATGGTAGCTTTTATTTCCTTTCTGATAATAGCAGCTATACCATCTTGTGGGCGAGGTTTGTCAATGTAGGCAAGGCAAGTTTATTTATATAGCACTTTTCAACACAAGGCAATTCAAAGTGCTTTACAAAAAACGAAAGACATTAAGAAAATGGCATTTAAAATCAGTCATTAAAAAGAAAAGCTAATAAAATAAACATTAAAAGAAAAAATACATGGATAAAAGTTACAATGCCGTCTAAGATATGAATAGTTCAATTAAAATCAGCGACAAAAGAAAAGTCTTCAACCTGGATTTAAAAGTAGTCAGAGTGGCAGCGGACCTGCAGGTTTCTGGGAGTTTGTTCCAGATATTTGGAGCATAATAACTAAACGCTGCTGTAAATGTATGTGAATCCTGCTGGGGTGATTTGATTTAAAGAAAAATAGTCCAGGGGTTTTTGCCATGTTTCGGTCAGATACAGAAAGTCCAGGTTATTGTCTTTAATGAATTCATTTAGAATGTGGCTTTTATTGTGGATGGAGCGTGTGTTGAGCAGGGCTGCTCTGAGGTGGCGTTGCATTGGGGGGGGGTTGTGTGGACCGGGGGAGTGGAAGGAGATTGGTCAGATTCACGTGTTGTTTGTTGTGATGGCGTAGTGTGGGCGTGTGACAGGACCGAATGGACGGGATGGAGTGTGGAGACGTGGAATGAAATAAAAACTTACGGCCAGAGCCTCTGTGTGAAGGACGGCGTTTGCGGAGTATTTCATAATCTGCGAGGATGTCCATGCAGTCCGGATGCAGGCGGTTATTGAAGGAGTGGAGATCTGACAGGGAGTAGAGCGGCGGCATGATCCGGTGTGGCGCTAGCACGGAGCTAGCTAATGCTGGGGACCCGGGCAGCAGAGACCAGGAGCCGGATGACCGTGGAAGAAGGAGCGGTGTGAGTCCAGATAAAATGAGAAGGATAATCCACAGCATATCAATATATATTTTTTAATGTATAGCCCTTATTAGAATCATTAAGTCCTTAAAGTTGTAAAATGCACTAAAGCACTAAAAGCCGAATCTAGATTTATTTTCTCTCTCCATTCATTTTAGTGAGCCGAGAGTGGGAGCTCGGGGGGCGGGGCTTAAGGGGTGCGTGCTCTGTGAGCGCACATACGGGTTCTTCTGCTCTGACAGCCGCCATGATGGGTAATCTGATGTTTCGCCAGGGCCGCCCCTCCCTTCAGGACAATCACGCAGACTGCATGGGGCCCCGCCTTGTGCAGGGGGCCCCGCCCAGAAGGCCTCAGCTGCTGTGCGCAGTTCGCCGCACCCCCCCCTCTACTTTCAAAAAATAAAACAAGTCGAGGGCTACTTTTACTCCTCTTTTTTTGTTTTTTGCAGTGTATATTTAGCACATTTTAACATTATTATATGCTACCTTTAACCTTGTGCCGTTTGGGTCTGTGGGACTCCGGTGGCGGCTCACTCTCTTTAGAGTTCACCTTTAGGAATGTTAAAAGGAGCTTTGGATGTAGCTTTGTAAACCCTTTCAGTGTTTACTAAAAGAACATGTATTCAATTTAATTAATGTAACCTGCTTATTTGGGGGTGGACCTCACCTCCTCTAGGGGGGGTTCGGGGCCATGCTTGGAAGATTTTTTTTAAATGTTGAAGTGAAATGCATCAATCTGGTGCACTTAGAGCACAACATGAATGTATGGATACAGCTCTCAACACTCAGATGAAAGAGAGCTATATACTTTTTTAATAATCCAATCATCTTTAGAATATGATCACAACCAATAACAAATCGTTTAAACTTGTTTATTCTTATCTTATGTTACCTAGTTAGCATTCTTTCTTTTTCTTTATGCATATTTTACTAATCACTCCCCTTAGTACACATTGGAATTATTTCTTACTTTATTTACACTGAACAAAAATATAAACGGAACTCTTTTGTTTTTGCTCCCATTTTTCACAATAAAAGGCCACTCTTTAACGTGCAGTTTTGCTTTATTGGGGGGGTCTGAAAACCAGTCAGTATCTGGTGTGAGGGGGTAGGGTTAGGGGTAGGGTTAGGGTAATGATGTGAATCGAGTGGCCCATGGTGGTGGTGGGGTTATGGTATGGGCAGGCGTATGTTATGGACGACGAACCCAGGCCACTCGATTCACAACATTACTGTACCCTACCCTAACACGGTTATTTTGTGTATATAGAAAATGTTTTAGATCTTTGAGTTCATCTCATGAAAAATGGGAGCAAAAACAAAAGTGTTGCGTTTATATTTTTGTTCAGTGTAGCTTCTGATGCGCAGAAGAAAAATCTGGCCCTCCCTATTTTTTACAGGCCCACCCTAAAATACATTCTGCCTACGCTACTGGAAAAGGACTAAAACATATATTTCCCCACTGGCTAACTTGAGGCCTGATTTTTGTTGACAGCTAGTGTGAGCACACTTTATCTTGAGTGTTTGTTATATTTGTGTATAAAAGTATTTTTACACCTTGCTAATCCGCCTTTTTCTCCTGGCTTTTCTCCACTCCATAAGCAAACTTTTTTGGCACATTGAATGCTCCGACTTTAATAAACAATGAACATAATTTTCAGTAGGATGTTTGATGCTTGTCCAAATAGATAATTAGCTAGAGATGCTAAAGCCACCCACTGTCTTCCTGTCTCAGAGGTGCTGAGAGGAGGTGCTGGCGGAGCGGTTCTGAGGGTGTTTCTGCAGGGTTTTTGTGTGGAGGATTTTACTGGCTGGGGTTATTAATAGCAGCATTTACCCTGCAGGTGATCAGCATATTTATTGAGGATCACTAACTGACTGACTGTAGGGCATTCAGAGTGTTCCTTGTGTATTTTGTATCTTTGGTTTGGAAGATAGACATTTTTTTTTTCTGGGGGACAAAGTTCAACAAACGATCCATCTATTAATCCATGCATTCTCTATCTCCGGTATATCCTGTTGCAAGGTCATGGTGGCAGGCTTTTCCCCAGTTATCATGGTAAATGGGTTGTATCTATATATTACTTTTTCCTGTTTTTTTCAACCCCTCAAGCACTTTTACATGTACGAGTCAGCATTCACCCACTCACACACATTCATACTGGAGAGCAGAGGCCTAGGGGTGGAGGCGTGACCTTCTTGTCCTCAAATGTTGATGTGTGGAGAACATCAAAGAGGTGTCCAGGAGGCATCCTGATCAGAAGCCTGAACAACCTATGCAAATTGAGCAGAAACAGATGATCGCAGAAAGATCGTACAGCAGTGATCTTCTGAAAATACTGTGAGACCTTTGACTCTCTCCTTGGCTTTGTCCCGATACATTTCCAGTTTTGAAACAAACCACATCTCACCATTTTTCTGATGGTTGATCACAATCCCGATTTAAACACAGAGGATTACAATTATTATTGATGCCCTCAACTTGTAATGTTGATTTATGTCTGAATGTGTCTTTAGTCTTGTATGGTGGGCATTGCGGTGGAATTGTTTCGCAATAAAGTAAAGTATTCATGTTCATTAAAGGAACATCTCATCCATTGCAACAGTGGGGCTCATTGGTGTGTTTTCATACGTGCAAAGTGTAGTTCTGAGTTCACCTGCCCCAAAAATAGGGGTACCTTTCCATCAGCCAATCAATCATTAAGATGGCAAGAATGTTCTGAATTCAAAGATTCAAGGTCCAAAGAGCTTTATTGTCTTTTGAACAACAGTTAAAGCGTAGTTCTTGCAATGAAAATCTTAAGTCCAGGCTCCTCATAATTGCAACATACAATTGACTCAAGATGAAAAGAAAGAGACATACAATAGTGCGATACAATTGTGCAAATTTAAATAATTGTGCATGCAAAATCAAGGAATAAGTTACATGTAAGATTGAAAGAGATAATGCAAGATGACAAAATACACAGAAATGAAATGCTGCTTGTTATAATTATTTATAAAACAAATGTGGACTATCAACACATGTATGCCTAATAAAGATATGAAGGTGAAGAGTCTTCACAGAGCTCATAACTTCGAAAAACTGAAATAACTGAAATAATAGACAAACATTAACTTGGACATGTTTGTGGATGCAAAAGCTGCACTTACACTTTCTACAAAAGGTCCGACATCTTTTTTTTTCTATGCAAGTCGAGGGGCTGGGACTTAATATTTAGATGTCCCTCTCCGGTCATGTGAGATCAATATCCAACCTGCCAATGTTTTTTAATACTGGGGTGAAGCAGTTAGAACATTTGATCTTTGACTGACTGATAAAGACAGATGTAATTAACAGGAGGATTGAATTAATGTCTAAGCTTTTGAGCAGTCGTGGAATCAGAGTGAATATGTCTCTGAAATATTGAGAAGAATGGATGACTAAAGCAGAACGAAATAGCAGGAGCAAGAATGAATAGCAATGAAGGAAAACGATTTGTGTGAAATCAAAGACAAGCATCAGAAAAAGGAATACAAATACTTTTTAAAGAGAGTTCTTGAAGACCTTCAAGTTTCTGTTGTGCAAAGTGATATTTCTCTTTCCCGCAAGCTGCCACATAGCTCACCTGTTATTATCAGCTTCAGTCTGGAGGTTTGCGTGCCCCCCCGTGAAAAATGTTGAGATTTTTTTTCTCAATTCCTGCATTCTAGTGAATTTTCATAGTAACACTGCACTTCAGACAACCTACAACTGGTGATGGTGTCTAGGTCTTTAAGTGTTAAACAGCTGAGAGCAGTCACTGCTGTTTTTTGTGGTCTTCTTTCACACACACATCTTACCAAGTGTGTATGAACATACTCACAAACCAACAAAGAACATGATCTATATCAAATTTAAGACAGAAAACTCCACACTGGTATCTGATCGTCAATCACCGGATAACTTTATTTTAACTATATACAAACTGGTGAATGAAATGAGCAACAAACTTAATGGTTGCACAGACGGCACAGCCTGTTTGAGCAGTGGATCCGTCGCGGCTTGTCAAAAAACCTCTCCAGAGCTTTCTGGTATGGAAAGTGTTCCGATTCCGGTCCATCTATGGATATTCGGAGGCAATTAGCGTTTTTTATGCTAACTAGCTTTATGGCTATTTTGTAAGTTGCACCCACCTTTATTTCTCTACAAAAATATGAAAAATCTCCAGAAAAAATCTCCTCAGAAATCTCTCAAAAATGTAGGAGCGGGGCTAGTCCTGGTGGGCTACCCAGGCTGAGTGACAAGGTGGCATCCAGGAAACTGAAATTTGCAGGTCACTGCCATCGACACCAGGAACTTCCAGCTGGCAAGTTAGTACTCTGGGAGCCAACACACGGGCACCGACCAAGAGGGCGCCCCACGCCAACATACGTGGAGGTGCTGAGGAAGGATGTGGGGGTGGAAAGCTCCACAGAGCTGGCCGGGTGTATTGAGGACCGTGAGGATTGGCGAACCCGTTGGCAAACTCGTCTAAGGACGACCTAGTAGTAGTAGTCCTTGATTGTCCCCCCAAAGTATTAACATGCTGTGGGAATCACTGACTTATGTCTACTCCCCTATCTGCGTTTATCAGACCACTGCATCTATAACCAAGTCAACTGATGTCTGGCTCTGAGACCCATCAATCTGGACAAGCTAATACACGTAAAGTAAATTACAGCCATATAGGTGTTTCCAATGTGACTGCAACATGAAAGGTACAGTAAAAGGTGGCCTATTAAAATAATCCTAAACCTAATTAATAATGATAATATAAAAAAAAAACATTTCAAATAATAGATTATAGCACTTTTTTAATGAAATTATGGGTTTAAGTGGGTTGCCTTTATTCGGTCCAAGCAAACCAACAAATGGTGAAATGGTTGATGCAATGGGACACTTTTTAGACTCAAGAATAATGCAATGGGATCTGTGGTGCCACAGGGTAGTAACTTGGGGCCATCTTTATTTAATTTTTCTTTTTAAACCCTCATGTAATCTTTCTTTATATGCTGACAATGCAGGTTTTTTTTGTAGCACATGAATACAATGCAGTAGTTTAGAATACTGCCAGTAAGGTTTTTCAAAATGTAAGTAAGTGGCTTGAAGGTAATAAATTATCCCCACAATTTAAGCAATACAGGAAGCCACATGTTTGGGTTTACATTACATTAGTCCTTAATTGTTACTTCTAAGAGAAAATCCTAGCTACTTGACTAGAGGTAACTTGACAGACTTCAAACCCTTTCGATAAAATAGCCTAAAGGGTAAAAACACATTTTTCTAGTACAGCACACTGAAACTGAGCATTTCAAAAGGCATGTTCAAAATGGCCCCAAATACATTGTTACAAAGTAAAACCTCTTATGGTTACAATAATAACAGCATGTTGATGTTCCCACACTATTGCTTTTATTCTTTTCTTATACGCTGATTTTATTGACTGGATTGCTGTTAATGCGGCCAGATGATGATTATGAATTATGATTAAGTGTAATACAAGAGAAGCATAATGGAAATAAGCCTTCAAGCTATATTGTGTTTTAACAATGTATCTTTTTGTTATTTAATCATCAAATAAGTCCAATCAACCAATTAATATATAGTTAGTCACCTGACACATACATAAACATAAAAATGGTTATATGTGAATATGAATGTATAATAATACTAGATAATAAAATATATTATTATCACAAATCCTTCATAGCTAGCTACCACTTCTCACAATGGAAAAGTATATTGATAGAGCAGATAGGCATACAAAGCGATATTTTTAACCTGTTAAGCCCCAAGCCTGTTTTTCAGGTCTCAGGCTCGAAATGACATGCCCAGAACAAATGACTATAACTTCCCTTCTAAAAGGGGTAAATTAATCATATTTTTTCTCAAAGTAATGATAAACCTGTGAGTTGGATGTAGAAAAGTCAGAATCAATATAGATGTTTTTATTTTAAAGAAAATTCAGATTGAACATAGTAAAACAATTTAAATGATAGTGTCCGTCCAAAAAAAAAACATTACTTATAGTGAAAACCACCCTTGAATGATGGGATCGGAGACTAAAAGCTTTAGGAATCCAAACTATAACATATAATAAGTACCCTGTATCAAGAGTGATGCAAAACAAGTGACATTTGACCTTTTTAAGAGAAGTTTAGCAAAAAAAAACACTTCTGGGGTCATTTGGGTGGATTTGCCATATCACTGGCCCCCCTCAGTCTATGTTGATGATTGACACCTCTTTTAAACAGTTAGAGGCAATAGAATCGAGGGGAAGTTCCTAAAATCCATCTAAACATTTCCATTGAGGAGTGAAAGTGATGCCCACGCAGTTTGCCCAAAACCGGAAGCTGGGTTGTAGCTCTCATAGCAGCTAATATGAAATCTCAGTTTTTGACAAAAATTGAATGATGGATTATCAGTAATCATTTCAAAGTGACACAGACACATTGGATTAACCTTCACCAGCGTTTCTATCGTTTCAATGCCATTGAACACAACTTTTGATCAGAAAAACAGCAAAGGTAAGACATTTGCCGTTTTGGCTCTGTAAAGCTACGTTGTGTGTTATCTGGGTTTGCCTGAGCTGCCACGAGTTCTGGTCGCTCAGTGATGATACTTATACCTCTAGAATCTGTGGAATCTCAGCTTTAATCTGATATTTTGTTTGTGCAGATACGATAAGTAATAAAGTATTTCTACCCTGAGTTCTGTGCTAAATGCGTTAGCATTTTTTCGCTCAGGGCTAATTCAGAGGCTTGGTAATACCCTTGTGTTTTGTTTAGCTAAAAATGGTTCATATCGTCAGTTAGCTGAGTTTCTTCCCGTTAAGTGGGTATGACACATTAATAGGTTGTTAATCTGTTATACACCGCCGCCCCCCCCCCCCTCCCCCCATACCAGGGGGAAAAACGTGTCATCTGCAGAAAACAGCGTCTGAGGGCATCTTAATATTCAATAAACTATGAATGTTTTATATCCATGTAACGGGAAGAAACTAAGCTAACTGACGATATGAACCACTTTTAGCTAAACAAAACATCACCCTCTGAAGGGCTTTCCTGGCCTTTTGATCTTTTTTTTTTCTTTTTTCAAACAAACCCACAAAGCTAGCGCTGAGCCTTTGAATTAGCCATGAGCGAAAAAAATGCTAACAGCGTTTTGCACAGACATTCACTCATAACACCCTTATTACTTATCGTAGCTGCACCCCCAACCCATCAATTCGCATTGTCAGATGACACAGAATCGATTGGTACATACATCATCACTCCATGATAAGAACTCGCGAAGATATTAACAAGAACAGACATCAAAACATGTGGCGCTAGGTAGCTAAAAACGGCAACATGGCTCACCTTGGTCGTTGTCTGGTCAAAAATGGTCTTCAATGGCATTAAAACGATAAAAACGCTGCTGAAGTTAATCCATAGGTTAATCCAATGTGTCTGTGTCCCTTTGAAATGATTTCTGATAATCCATAAGCAATAAACCTGCTTTTCCGTTTCCAGATATCAGAGCGAGAGATAGGTTCACTCTGATGCAAAACTGGGTGCGCATAGCTCTCATTTCTCAATGGTAAGGTGTGTGTGTATGTGGAAATTCCCCTTCGATTCTATTGGCTCTAACGGTCAAAAATAGATGTCAATCACCCAAATCGTCGGTTTTTTTTGTAGTTATGGTCATTTGTTCTGGAAATGTCATTTTCGAGCCTGAGACCTGAAAAACAGGCTCAGTGCTTAGCAGGTTAAATGTTATGTAGCCCTGAGACACAGTTTCGTGAAACAGGTTTGAGACTATGCTGCTGGAGTGTTTTGAATCCATTTTCTATTAAGTTTAGAATGACATCCAATGTGCCTCACACTGGGTTAGCAATGGGAAACCCTGTTCTGTATTTTCCTCTGTCACTCTTTCCATCAACCCCCTCACATGAACATCAGAAAGAGGTCAGAGTGTCTCTGGAGATTGATTTATGTCTCTTTCTCAGCTACAGACCAGCACTTCTTATAACCCAGTTAGCATGTACACTATATAGTCCATAAATGATTTAATAATCGGTGAGAACCCAACTGCGATATTATATTACAATCACAAGTCATGTTACTGCCTCTCCTCATTGAGATATCCTAGAGCAGTCAGAGTAAATATTCAATAAGCTGAGCCTGACTGAGAATTCAAATGATCTCAAATATCACCAGCTTCCCCCTTCAGGACAGAAATTACACCTCTGTGCTCCTTTTCTCAACTCAGTCTTATGCTTGCAGCCATCGCTATTAGCACTTTCCTTTAGTGTAATAAGGGGTAATAAGTACGGCAGGGATTGCACAACTCACTAATGAACAAGTTCCTCAGTATTTCACATCTCCTCCTAGATGCTCAACCTAAGTCCTACTGGCCATTATTTATTAACGGCAACCTAATAGCTAGGCTGTGGGTCTAACCTAGATAGGTCTGTCTTAACCAGTGCTCTGTACATACCACCACTCTGGATCTGAAGTGACACCATGCATATTGCAATGTGGATGCTGCACTGTTAATTGTGGCATTTCTTTGGGATTTGTACCTTGCAAGCTGCAAGGGTCTAAAGACAGAGGGTGTGTATGCTGTATTTCTGTAAAGCCTCCAATATTTACTAACAAATATTTGATTTGGATATGCAGACATTTTGTACTGTGCCACTGCATGGACATGACTCAAAGTCACTGTTCTTGAGTCTGTTTGTACAGCTTTTGATGGATCTGTACCGTTCACCAGAGGGCAGAAGAGCAAACAGATTGTGTCCAGGGTGGGACGAGTCCTTTACTATTTTTGCCTGCTCTGCTCAGGCAGCGTTGCCTGAAGAGGACCTCTAAAGAAAAGCAGGGAGCAGCCTATTGTCCTCTGGCCGTGTTCATCACCCTCTGAAGGGCTTTCCTGTCCTTTTCTGAACTGCTGGCATACCATGTGGTTACACAGTATGCCAGCACACGCCAGTTACTCCTGCAGGTTTGTTGTCATGAAGTCTCTGCTGGGCTTTTCTGACCATGGTGGTTGTGTTTGTAGTCCAGGAGGGATCCTCAGAGATGTGTGTGCCCAAGAACCTGAAAGCCGGTACCCTTTCCACACAGTTGCCATTGATGAATAGTGGCTCTGGTTGTGCACAGATTTTTCGGAAGTGTATGAGTTATTTCATTTTTGGGGAGTTGAGGGCAAGATTTTTCACTGAATATCACACTGACAGTTTCTGGATTTCCTCTCTGACGGCTGTCTCATCTCCTCCTGAGATGAGTCCAACCACAGTTGTGTCGTCCGTGAACTTAATGAGGGTGTTGGTGGGATGGGGGCACAGACGTGAGTGTAGAGTGAGTAGAGGATGGGGCTCAGTTTTTAAACCAGTCTGCCTGGGATGACTGTGTTGAAGACAGAACAAACGTCTATAAAGAGCATCCTCACATGGTGGGTCAGTGCAGTATGAAGAGCAGTGACCATGGCATCCTCTGTAATGAAGATCTGATCAAATAGGCAGGTTAAAATACCATTGTAGCTGTTACGTCCACTCTCACAATAACATCATAGAGACATAAATAAAATGTCTATCTGCATTGATTTAAAATGTAATGACAAGGCGTGAACAATTAGCTTTATGTCCTGTTATGAATGCACCATAATACATTTAACATTTTCACTCACCAGCATCACAGGTTTCACAAAAGGGCAAGTTGAACCCTACACAGCTATCCTGTCTTTTTTAGCACATTTATTCCGCTTAGCTATAAAAGAGCGTCCTTTTTTAAATTAGCTATTTGAAGCAAAGCTAGTTTGTCGGAACTGAGACGTAACGTGGAGCGAGATTCCTTTTTCCTGACAAAAAGCAAGGGTCGCTGCTTTCGGATGCACAAATTGGGTAGGTGTTTCTCCTTTTGGGCAACTGTAATGATGACACTATATTGATTGCATGAACATTTGATAATCACACCAATTTATTTTATACAGCAGCTAAATCTACATGCATGTTAATAGAATTGAAAAGTGTCTGGTGACTGGTTTGATTCCAAACATTTTTTTCCAGGGTTTCTTTTCATGGAACGTTAAGAATGTAGGCCAAACCAGCACAACACTAAAAAGCTTCTACTTCCTGTTGCTTATTGCTCTACAACTCCTCAATAATCCACTTAAGTACCAGTGCAAAGCCCCACAGTGCCTACTCACTGCTGATGACAAGCTCTCTACTCATCCTGTGAAACATTTCTTTAGACATGTTGCAGGAGGGAGTATGAAGCAAGAAACACAAACATGCATAATGAATCGTCCTCCTTTCCATGAAAAAGGCCAATAGACGTGTTTTATCTTTCATTACTGTCTCTAGGGGGGTTATGATTTAACCCAGGGATTTAACCTACTTTAATCCCTTTTTTTTCTCCTCCCATTTACTAGTAACCCACATACGAACAAAACAGAGAAGCTGATGCCAGTTAGGGTTAGGGTTAGACAATAAGATGATTAAAGCAATTAATCACATGACCTTCTTTTTTGTCTTTGAGCAGTTACCCTATATCAGTTTCTTGTTTGTTTTTTCTCAATGTCAGTTTAGTTTTTGGTGCTGTTGGAAAATGTGTCTGTTCTGTAATGATGGCTGTCACTGCTAATGTTTAATCCCCAGTAATTGTACTTCCTCTGTAATTTAGAATAACCTAATCAGTGAGTGATAAGCTGATTTTTTAGCCTTGTTTACTGGTCGTGTAGTCCAGTGGTTCTCAACTGGTGGGTCGCGGACCCGTTTCGAGTAGGTCGCGGAAAAAGTGAAGAAAAAAAATTGAAAAAAGAAATTGGAATTTTTTTTTTTTTTTTGGAAAAAAATCAAACTTTTATTTTGAAGGCCCGATTTTCTAACGCTGTGCATGCAGTAGGCGTTGGACAGGAAGTACCGGAGGCCATAAACAGCTTTGAAAACGTCTGTCACGTAGTGATCATCCTCTTAATAAAACATCTTTGCTGATGTTTTTTGAGTCTTCTGGCCTTTGATCAGAATCAATATTGTTGCCGGAAGTCCCCACGGAGAATAACTTTGCGGTAGAACTATTCTTTATACATCCATGGGTACAACTTCAGATGAAAATGAACGCGTAATGAAATATGACCCTCGGTTTGATGCTTGACAGGTCACAGAACAATGGGAGTTATCTACCCTAACCCACAATTTAAAGTAAGTCACACAGACTATCTCCTCTTTGCTCTTCTCTCTGTGAGGAGCAGCAAGTTCAGCTTCAGAACAAAGTGAAAAACAAACAATGGCATAACATACTATTAATATGTCAGGTAGTGATAGATTTATTTATTTTCTTCTCAGAGTGTACCAGAATGCGTAGTTTATGTTAGTATTTCTAAAAATCTCCTGGTGACAATCCCCCCAGACCCCCCTTCTGGGGTTGGGTTTCCAGCATGTGTGCCTTTTTATACAGTTCAGCTTTGATTCCATCAACTCATTAAACTTTTTTAAAAGCATACTTTAGTTCTGTGAAGGGATATAAGGGATATATGCACTGTATTTCACTTTAATTAATATTGTAGGCTGAAAAGCGTATATATTACAGCACGATTTTTTGTTGAATAAATTTGAGTGCTTCAAAATGTTGGGTCGCGATTTACTGACCAAGTAAAAAGTGGGTCCCGAGGCCTGACCAGTTGAGAACCACTGGTGTAGTTAGACCTCCACTTTTATTAAAAACAGTTTGAAATATTGAAAAGGTCTAATATTGTATGGTTAGTGTATTAGTTAAATATCCCTTTATTCCATTAAACATAGCTGTGTAGCTTTTCTAATACTGAAACAAATGCAAATTCAAGCTTGGGAAGATGTAATTGAACATGATCCAAGACACTGCTCTATTATTCCACTGTTTTTAAGCGTAGAAGCGTAGGGGACTTTCAATGCTATTGCTCTGTCCTCGCCTAGCAAACCAAATGAAGTAAACAATTCAAAATGAAATTGATTATGTTTTGAATAGCAACAAGACACTTTTTGCGAACATGCACTTGTTGTATCCTGAAAAGAAGTCCCTTCTGTGCTTCTCACTTAACGTTACTCTGATTCACATTCCCTCTATTCCCAAACCACTTCCCTTCTCTCCTCGCTGCTTCCCTCCGTCCTCCGCTCTCTTGAGAACATGAAAGCTTTTCATCAGAGAGTGTAATTGACTGAGCTGCCACCCTGTCTTCCCCATCAGTAGGTGACAGGAGGGAAAGGGACGGAGGGTGTGTGTGTTTGGAAGAGGCCAGCGTTATCATTTACCCTTCCCCCCTTCTACGCATATCCCCTGCCCTGTAATCCAAATGAACATCAGCGCTCCCATGCAGAAAGCCCCATGGGGAGGGATACTTTGACAGAGGGACAACCTCACACACTGTCAGAATATGGACCTGGACGCACACTTGTGATGCTGTACACTCATAGCTGCATGCATATATTCATGTGAGCACACACTCAAACACCAATGTACTCTTGCATCTCTCCTTCATGTTCACTTCTCCATGAGCAGCAGTAAATCGGTGTTGCCGGGCAGAATGGTGTTAGTCTTCTTGTGATTTGCTAGTTCTAAATGTATCTGTTTCCTGTTCATCCAGCCATTTTAATGTATATACTTTCACAATGGGTTTGGAGAAGAATAAATCAAAGTAAAAAAATATGAGGATACAATGAAGTTCAAATAAAAAAGAAAGCTATGACACCTTTCAGTTTGAGGTTTAATCTACTGCAGCCGAGCAAACACTGAGGTTAAGAGAACACTTGTGCTTCACAGAGATTCAGAGGACCTGCAGGCACTTACAATATCTAAAAACAAGACATTTAAGTTGTACAGCAGTAAGCCATGGATGATGTGAATATTGTAATGGCTGTAGAATAATCACACCATCCATGTTTAGTTTGGTTCTCTAAGGGGTTAAGAGTTGGTCAGTGTTAATGTGCTCTGCAAAGCATTCTCTGTTCTATGCTGTGGCTGTCAACATGAAACTATGATGTTTTTTTGACGGCTGGAATTATTTTCTTTAGTAGTATAAAAAAAACAATAGTCGAAATGCAATAATAATTATGACCTAATGCAAGCACTTGCCTAAAGAACTTCCAGTTTGCCAGCAATGCTAATCACAATAATCAAGTTTAATGCTTGCAGTGGCTTACCACAACTAGCTACAGAGGTATTTTGAGTGGGGGTGCTGAGGTGCTGGACTCCAGTGAACACTATTACGGGCACTATAGAGCACGCACAAAAGCACGCACAAAAGCACTCCTCACACGCAAACACACAGTACACCCGCGACTGTTACAATGAAGGCTCGATAATCAGCTCACGGCATATAGGCAGGGGTAAAGTGCTATTTTTTTACGAGTGGGGAGCGGACCTCACCTCCTTTAGGGGGGTCCGGGGGGATGCTCCCCCTGGAAGATTTTTTTTAAATATTGAAGTTGAAAGCATCAATCTGGTGCACTTTGAGAGCAACATTAAGAGATCTATGGATACATCTCTCAACACCCAGATGAAACAGAACTGTAAACAGATGTTCTTTTTCTTTATGGATACTGCCATATAGTATTTCATAATTGTTTGTCCTTTATTCTCTTATTTTTTTTATAACGATAATGATCATATGAAGGTGTGCCGCGGAAATAATCTTTTGAATAATTTGTGACCAAACCATTTGAGACCCACTGAGATAACGTAGACTAAAGTTAACTATCTAAACACTCAGAGAGCCGTTTAGCTCACCTGAGCCTCTCAGTCTGAGAGGAGGACTCTCCTCCAGCTTGTTGTGGAACCAACAGCTCCGTATGTCCGTTGGTGCAGCTAGCTAACCAGATGCTAACAACACGGTCCCTGCTGCTGGCACCGGTCCCTCTCTCTCTCTCCCTCTCTCTCTCTTTCTCACACACACACACACACACACACACTAAATGCGCTATTTCCGCACACACACAAACACACACACGCACACACACACACACACACACACACACACACACACACACACACACACACACACACACACACACACACACACACACACACACACACACACACACACACACACACACACACACAGAGCCGAGCTTGAATGACACAAGCACACTTTTATTTCCATGCAACTCTCTGATTGGTCTGGTGTCTTGCCTCTGTTGCATTCACTGAACACGGTCAATTACAGTCCTGTCATCCTCTCTTGTGTCATGATGAGGTTCACGTAAAGCACGGTTAATGTATTATATTATTGAGGTAGAATTGTCCGGGGCTACAGAAAACACATTCAGGGCAGGCCAACATATTATTTTACCAACAATGTGAAATGTATTGGCTACATATTACACAGATTATTCACAGCGGGAGCAGCAATAACCGTCAAATAATAATTCAGACAGGGGAGCTCCGCACCCCCTGCCTGCCGCTAGGGGGTGCTGCAGCGCCCTCAGCACCCCCCTTCCCGCGCCCATGACTAGCTATACTTCACAATAGGAGCAACAAGTAGGCTACTGTAGTAGCTTGGTCTCATCGGCCATGAACACAGCTTACATGTTAGGGTTAGAGCACAACAAAAAGACTCAACAACCAGCACGCCGCATCAAAAAAGACAGCAGCCTGTTTTCTTAATCACAAAGGATTTGCTAGCTAAGCTAACAAGCTATCAGCAGTAGTAGCATTTGCGATCAGGGACTGAACATCTACTGGACATAGTATATTATTTGATATACATTAACTTAACAAATATACTATTGTAAATACATGTGTTGATTTGGTTTTATTTAGGGCTGTCAAACGATTACAATTTTTAATCAGATTAATCACAGCTTAAAAATTAATTAATCATGATTAATCACCATTCGAACTATGTCCAAAATATGCCATTTCTTTATGTATATTGTTGTGGGAATGGAAAGATAAATGAAAGAAGGCGGATATATCCATTTAAAATACAGTATGTATGTTTATTATAACATTGTTCTGTGTGTCAAAGTGAAAGACAGCCCACACACCTATCAATCATCAAACCGTGGGGTCTTATTTCATTACGTGTTGATTTCTATCAACACGTAATGTTGTATCGATGTAGGCCTATATAGAGGTGCACTATCGCAAAAGTATTCTCCGTCGGGACTTCCTGCAACAACACCACGCCGTTATCTTGATTCTGATTGGCCAGAAGACATTATCAAAGATGTTCTATTGAGAAGACGATCACTACGTGACAAAAGTTTTCAAAACCGTTTCTGGTCTTCGGTATTTCCAGACAAGTGGCTGAATTCAATCTGACTAACTGCTGTCTGTGCAATTTACTCTGCGCGAGTTGGCGGACTTTATTTAGCTTACTTTAACATCATTTTTCCATGGTGGGGCTAAGCCATTTCTTGGTATGGCTGTAGCCTACCCCAGCGCTGCCACTGGTGGGATGTATGGGGCGGGCAATCCTGCACATGCGTTAAATGCGTTAAATATTTTTAACGCAGTTAATTCAAAAACTTAATTACGGCCGTTAACGCGATAATTTTGACAGCATTAATATATATACAGTGCAATCATTCTTTCATGCTAAATGAAGCTCTGTTGCTTGGATATCACTAGATCCTGTTACAGCGTAATATAAGTACATAACGATTGATGTTTTAATTAGCATAATTACTAGCTAGCCGCTAGCTGCTAACTGCCGCCTCGTTAATATCAAATCCATCATAATAACAAATCATTACCATGCTGTCATGAACGTGCGGTGCTGTTACGTGTACACAACTTGACGTGCTTGATGTGAACGAGCATTTTGGTTAAAGTTGCGCATGCGCTATGAGTGCACATACGGGTACTTCTCAGGCATGCTGGGTAATCTGTGACGTTTCACTCTCTCAAAAGTTGGGCTATTTTATCTTCATGCGCTAATGAGCAACTCTCATAGGAATGAATGAGGCCCCGCCTCCCACGCTGTATCCAGTTCTTATTATACATCCATGGTACTACAGCAAAAGTATTCTCCGTCGGGACTTCCTGCAACAACACCACGCCGTTATCTTGATTCTGATTGGCCAGAAGACATTATCAAAGATGTTCTATTGAGAAGACGATTGTCACTACCCGATCTGCAGCTCTGCCCGATCTGCAGTGCGCATGTGCGAGATGGTCCGCCATATTGGACAAGTCCGGACGGCAACCCAAGTAGGACAACATTGACACAGTGGCTTTTGGCAAAGCTCAAAAAGAAGAGAGAGATGAGTTATTGTTATTACAACGTGACTTCACTATTATTTAACAACTCTTTTTATTGGGTTCTTTTATTTGGTTTTAAGTACATTGTCAGAATAAGTGAGAAATGAATGTAACTTCTGTAAGACAGCTATAGGCCATACATTTTTGCACACATTCACAGTAAATATGTATTCAGTATGATAGCTGTCTAACAGAAGTTACATTTATTTCTCACTTATTCTGACAATGTACTTAACCCCAAATGAAAGAAACCCATAAAAAGAGTTGTTAAATAATAGTGAAGTCACGTTGTAATAACAATAACTCATCTCTCTCGAGTTTTCTTTTTGAGCTTTGCCAAAAGCCACTGTGTCAAGTGTCCATCTTGGGTTGCCGTCCGAGTTGTCCAATATGGCGGACCATCTCGCACATGCGCACTGCAGATCGGGCAGAGCTGCAGATCGGGTAGTGACAACGATCACTACGTGACAAAAGTTTTCAAAACCGTTTCTGGTCTTCGGTATTTGCAGACAAGTGGCTACTGAAATCAATCTGACTAACTGCTGTCTCTGCAATTTACTCTGCGCGAGTTGGCGGACTTTATTTTGCTTACTTTAACATCATTTTTCATGGTGGGGCTAAGCCATTTCTTGGTATGGGTGTAGCCTACCCCAGCCATACCCTGGCGCTGCCACTGGTGGGACGTATGGGGCGGGCCATTCTGCACATGCGTTAAATGTGTTAAATATTTTAACGCAATTAATTCAAAAAATGTATTACCGCCGTTAACGCGATAATTTTGACAGCATTAGTATTAACACCTATTTAGGTTTTTATAAATATGAATAGATGGATTATTTGTTATTGTCATGAATACATGTTACCAACCAGACTTGCTCTAACCCCAACCTAACATCAGATACATGTATTAAACTGCTCTGCTTTTCCATGTCACTTTGACCTCTATTTTATTTTGGTGCTCATCAAAATGAATATGTTGATGCTGCTGTCGTGACCTGGTTTTCGCTAAAATGCTTTTTATAATCTTACTGGGACTATCTGGGGAGGAATGAAGGCAATAAATGAATGTAAATTCTCTCATGATGATTAAAAGTAGAATATCTAACTTATTGAAGCGCATTACATCAGTAATAACTTTAGTGTAGAAAAAGGAGTCATACAACCCTTTAGAAAAGAATGTTAAGAGAAGAGCCAAAGTCAAAGTTATCTTTTAAACACTATAACAGTTTCCCTCAATACTAAAGTAAAACTTCAAGTTGTACTTTATTCAAAGTACAACTTTATTCCATTGTTAATGATCTGCTGTGTGATGTCTTTGCAAATATATTAATTATTAAAATAATTGTATATTTGCCAAACGAATGTTAAGTGTTATTGAAATGATTTTAGCAGCTTAGGTCTAAAAGTCTTAAGACGCACTGAGTTCAGTTTCCTCAGATAAAAGCCCGTATTTTTTTGTCATAAAGCCATGGATCTGATTTAAAAAAAAAAAATTGAATATGTTTTGTGACCTGCACTTCAATGTAAAGTTATTTAAAAGTACTTTAATTATTTGGGAACCTGAAACTGTCGTACTGTCCTTAGGAACCTGGTACTCGACTACATGCATTTTGCCGTGTTGCTGTGTTCCCAGAGAGCAGCAGATCTCAATAAAAATGTATGGTGATTAGTAACATCAGAGGACATACAGTATACATGTAGTGAACTATATTCTTTAAACTATTCATGACTTTGGCTACGAGGGAGTGAAGTCGGTTTTCAATCAGAAGGTTGTGGGTTGTCAATTGATCATTAGGCAAGATACTTAACCCTGAGTGGCCCTGTAAGAATGTGTTGTATGAATGTTAGCTTTCATGAGAAAAAAGTGGCATATTGCTCTGCATGAATGAGGTGTGAATGGGTGAATGATGAATGGTAGTATGTAAAGCGCTTTGAGGGGTCGTAGAGATTGGATAAAGCGCTATATAAGTACAGTCCATTTAACATTTATTCATCAAAATACCAGTAAAACAGTATAGACAGATTGAAAAGGGAAAGGCTTCAAAACTTCTGGAGCCTACTTTTCCCATAATGCAGCTCCATGATGTCCTATTGGTCCCTGTGTGCCTGGTACGCACATCTTTCTTCACCACAGTTTGTAATGCCGGCTTTCCTGTTTTCTTTAGACTTCAGAGTCTATCCATGCCCAAGCGGGGACAGACTCTATTTTCTCAGGCTCAACAAAGCTCCTCCAGAGCCACACAAAGACATATTACAGAGTTTTCACAGCGGAATTCCTGTTACAAGAGTACACTTAAAAGAGAAAAATCAGTGTAGTTCCTTGTAAATAGATTATTTACATTACATTGCATTTAGCTGACGCTTTTATCCAAAGCGACTTACAATAAGTGCGTTCGACCAACAAAATACAAACTTGAAGAAAACAGAATCATATAAGTACATCAGGTTTCATAGAGCAATAACATTTCAAGTGCTACTCAACTGGCTTTAGGTAATTTAGGTATTTGATACTTTCAACAGCTATTCACACATGGATGAATACATCCTTTGACCATCTCACACAGTAGTCACAGCCCAATGTAGTCACAGTAGTCACAGCCCCCCCCCCCCCAGCCAAAGGAGCCATCAGATCCCCTGATCCACAGTGCATTCATCTCTAGTAGTGACAGGGATCCCTAGCACTGAGCTGCCGACATTCTCTGGTGAGAGCCCTGCTTACTCATGTGTACAAGTACTTGATGTACGTGGCCACAAAGAGGTTATATCATATGCATGTAACTCCAAAGACTCAGATTTCCATAACTCCACATCATCTGATATTCCCAATAGATTTACTACAGCAGTGGAGTGACTGTTAGAGATGTCTGATGAAATAGAGTTCAATACTCTCTGAGGCACCGGAGGGACTTATATTCTTTGGTGTAGTAAAAGTAGAAGCTTTCGAGTTTTCTGAACAGTCCACCTTTTGGCAGTTGTCTTGACAACTGTAGTATTTGCAGATTTTTATATCCTATTTTTTTATATTTATGTTGCAGATTGGTCTAATATAGAGTATTCTAACGTATTATGCTTATTTTATATTGTGTGTTTTTAGATTGATATATCTTTTTCTATTATTTATTTTTATTATATATTGTTTGGTAATGTGTTGCTGTGACAATAAATCAATATCAATATGGGATTAATAAAGTATATCTAATCTAATCAAATTATTTTATGAACAAGTCCCTGAAAGCAAAATCTGCAGAATGTGTAGCTGTTATATAAATGCAGAATTCAAAATACAGCATGTCTCTCGTAAAAGTAGTATAGTAAATGGACTTCTTAGAAATGACACAAGTGACCATCTGCCCATCTTTGTAACCATGCAGAGCGTGGTTACAGAGGACGGCAAATCATCCAACAAAATACAAGATACAGTCAAATATTTTAACAAACTCTAAATTAGACGATACTGGAGTAATAGTCTATGTCGAAGATTTAAATAACACAAAGAACAATTTTTCATTTGATAAAATGTTTGTTTAAAAATCAAAAGAAGCACACAAGTAAAATGTATAAAAACACACACTTAGAAGTACTATAACTTCTATTATTATTATTTTTTCCTTCATGTCTTGAAAATCAATCAATCAATCAATCAATCAATCAGATGTGGAAGGATGATAAGAAATGTGTGGGAAAACTCCTGACTTGATTTTCCTCGGTGACCTGCATCCTTAAAGAGCCTGTGACAGCATCCCAACAACTGTTGTGCAATGAAATATTGGGCTACTAGTCATCTCGAACCGTCAGTTTAAAAAAGAAGGTGCGATACCATTCCGATAAATATCAATCATTTCGAACATCGCGGGGAAATTCCTTCGACTCATTTTGAAGTTTTGGGGGAAGCCGGAAGTGACGTCAATGCGGGAACGCTTCAGTGTGGGGCGAGAGAGCCAAACACGGACAAAGTGTGTTGTCATGCGTAGAAATGGTGAATGACTGAGTTTAGGCACGTTAATAACGTTGTAATGAAGTTGACTACAGTATATTCATATTTGTCAGTGCTTTCATGTCAATTCGGCGAACATAAACATAAATGATCGTGGTGAAGATGATGATTAAATTAGGATTACAAATCGGTAGTGAGAGCTGCTGAATTTCCTCCCGTCGGATGTGATATAAAAACAAATCGATTATTTTTGTAGTTGTAAACTCAAGTGGATTAAACTACATTTATTAGTTCTTTCATGTCAATTCGGCGAACATATGATACATTAAATGATGGTGAGAATGATGATTAAAAATCGTTTGTTTGAGCCGGTCTGCATTTCCTGATGAGAAAACAAACCGATGCTTTTTGTAGTTGTAGTACACCAACGTGGATTAAACGTGTTTTTTTACCACAATGTTGGGAAATTAATGGATAAAATGCACGGATTATTATTATTATTATTATTATTCCCACTCCGATCGGGACACGAGGTCCACCGTTTCCCCGCAGCGAGGCTCCCCCCGTTGACAGTTGACGTGGGCTGGGTGCAGTGGCGGACTGTACCATGGGCTGGTACCGAAGTGGGCCGGTCGGATAAGTCACAAGCACATCCCCCACTCCCCCCGTTGACAACTTACTAACGGTACCGAAGTGGGCCTGTCGAGAGTCCCGGGCTGATTTTTAGTCCCAGTCCCAGTCACTACATGACCGTATGATCGCCCATATTGACGCACCTAATTCCTAAACTTCTAACAGATACAACATAAAGCGATCCTTCAGCCTCATATGAGCTCTCAGACACGTTCAAAATTAAACTGTCATCGCTGTCTGAGCTTGCTGCTGTGTGCGCCATCGTGCGTTTACATGCAGATGCTGGGATCCTGAACGGTGCAGCTGGAGCGCTGTGCCCGCAATGACGTCACACATCATTTGGCGGGACTTGAAGAATCCCCGAGAAGATCCAGAAAATGGTCAACATTGAAGGGCAGATTAATTAATCAAAGTACAAATATCCAAAATCAGTTCAGTAACGGTTTTCAAGGGGACAATATTTACTCAAATGTATGTGTTTGGATGATGGGGGAAACTCGTGTCACAAGCTCTTTAAGTTATTTTTCTCATCTTTGTTTTATTGATTTCTACCATCATGCTCCTGTCAGCTAGCTGCAGCTTTATCAGCACTGAGTGTTAGTAGTAGTGTTGCAGAAGGAATGCGAATAGGACTATGTATGTGTATGTGTGTGTGTGTGTGTGTGTGTGTGTGTGTGTGTGTGTGTGTGTGTGTGTGTGTGTGTGTGTGTGTGTGTGTGCGTGCGTGCGTGCGTGCGCGCGTGTGTGTGTGTGTGTGTGTGTGTGTGTGTGTGTGTGTGTGTGTGTGTGTGTGTGTGTGTGTGTGTGTGTGTGTACATATTGCCATCTCCCCACAAGACCATTATGGTCATTATGGGCGGGATGGCAGCATGCACAAGCTCATTCATCATTGTTAGCATTGTTCTTTAATGGAGGTTCAGCAGAGATTGATTAAAAAGACATCCAAACTGAGAGGAAGTTAGAGGTGTAGGAATTAATTATTGTTCATGTGA
The DNA here is from genome assembly GCA_902827135.1 of Harpagifer antarcticus. Lineage (NCBI taxonomy): Eukaryota > Metazoa > Chordata > Actinopteri > Perciformes > Harpagiferidae > Harpagifer > Harpagifer antarcticus. Next base: position 1,510,012 of record CADEHL010001226.1, on the reverse strand, counting down.
GGAGCTTTGCTTGCTGGAATGGATAATAAAGTGACTGACTGAGGTGAAGCCATGGGTCAAGGTTTCAGCAAACAGCCTCCCCAGGAGAATATATAGTGTGTTTGTGCAATAGTATCATCCCTTCAGCATAAGGGGTTGTGTGCATGTGTTGTAGGTGTGTTTGTGCCTTCATGTGTCACAGATGCCGAAAAATCCTTGGATGTTTTTTAGGCTTCAGTGCTAAACCCAGCTTGTAATAGATCCTGAAGCCTGGATGGCCTGCAAGCCCGTAAGTGCCTTTATACTGTAACGTTGCATTAGACGGCAAAATGTAACTAGACTTCCTCTGGGCGAATAAAACCATTCCTGTCTGGTGGGGAAGGTTCTGTTGACTCGCAGCACTGATTTGGCCCCTGACCAGCTCACTGGGGTCGACTCGAGCGTCTCCTCGGATACAGATCATCAGACCAGTTGGTTTTTCATTGAATTAAACATGACATTTCAAGTTGTACACTGACATGCAACAAAGGTCACACCATTTTTTCACCATTCATTTCCAATGGCTGGCGTCTATGTCACGTGATCTTCAACTTTCAACAGACAAAAAACAAAACATGGCCGACCTTCATTTTATTCTCGGTGTAAAATGCCTATTTTAAAGTTAGTTTGGCCATTAAAATGCGTTTTGATGTCATTTGATGCGAGAAATATGAGTTGTTATTTCAGATTATGTGTGCAGTGGATGTACATGATCTTTAGTTTGCTAGTTATTACGAAGATTACTTCAGGAAATTGTGTCCATTCAACGTTTTCATTGTTACCAAGGTGGTTGCTAGGGACGCTGCTATCGATATTATTTCTGTTATGTTGTGTAACTGTTTAATGGTGTTATCTTTATTGCTACCCCCCTCCCCATCAATGTATAGTGTTGGTCCACAGCGCAAACATATTAGTTTAACAAAATCTGCATCTAAAATTGTGGCATAGAAACGTTATTTTCCCCTGTGCAATTCTCCAACCCAGTCTCACATCTCACAGCACATCGTCATTAACAAATACCAGAAACACACGTAGGCAAGATCATAAATATTTCAGCCATTAAACAACATCTTACATTTCTTTTCACACAATACGTCTCCTTGCAGTATCAACATTAATTCGGCTGACTTTTATATTTGATCCAATTGGTAGATAGGCTGTATTTACACCATAAAGGTGCACAGCTGATATAAAGGGACACCTAGTGGTTAAAGCATGTTATTGAATTTCATTATTTTTATTATTAGATATTAATAGGATCCCTATAAAGTATGTTCATTACTTGTTATTCTCTACTAATAGTTAATTAAAGACTGTATATAATGACTATTTTGCACATCCCTTTCAAGATTTCAAGATTTTCTAAGGTTTATTGACATATCATATTCACAAACGGTGTAGCTATGCAATGAATGAAAACCTTGGGTCGCAGGTTCCTCAAAAGTGCATTACATGACATCTATCAATATGTGTGTATACTTTCACCATTAAACTGTCATATTCTGCACATTTCTTATACTATCTACATACATCTTATATAAGAGTATAATACATGATGTACAATATCAGTTAAAATAAGTGCTTCAACATAGTTAACATTGCTGGAGGTATACACACATATTGATAGATGTCTGCAGCCTATCTACCAATTGGATCAAATATAAAAGTCAGCCGAATTAGTGTTGATACTGCAAGGAGACGTATTGTGTGAAAAGAAATGTAAGATGTTGTTTAATTACTGATATATTTATGATCCACGTCACGTTTTCAGTTTTGGCGGCAGTTCCTCATGTTTGTCTAGAAGTCTTCTCAGCAGGGCTCTATAAACAGGGCCACCTTAATGCACGGGCTGACCTGGGCTGAAGCCCAGGGGCCTACGGAGATCGGGGGCCTATCATGAGCCAATACAAAAAATATATATATATATATATTTTTTTTTTTTCGAGTGTTTTAAAAAAAAATTAAATAAACAAAGTCTTGGCTTTCAGAATATGACACTTTTATTTCCAAAATCACACGATAAATACATGTTTGAAGCTTGTAAAGGGAAGAAGACAGCTCTCACTCGCCACTCTGCTCTTCCACAGCGCCGCCCCCCATCCCTCCGGCTGAAATTATGAATGTAAGGTGTATAGTAATCATAGATAACACGGCAGGGTCCGTTACAGTTTGTTTTCATCTTGGCTTTCAGAATATTAAACTTCTTTCAGCAAATTCAGATGATAAATACAGCTTTGAAGCTTAATGGCATAATTACAAGCGGAGAACGGAGTAACTTAACGTCACAGCAGGCATAACAACAGCCGGTGTTTCTCGTGAGTGTTTTCCCCGGGAAACAAACACAATACACACAAATGCAAAAATACACACACACACACACACGTATACACACACACACACACACACACACACACACACACACACACACACACACACACACACACACACACACACACACACACACACACACACACTCGTGAGCTTCCCCCAGACCAGTAATCCACACGCAAATATCTTCCCTCCGTAGTATTTTGATCATTTGCTCCGCTAATCAATCAGATCGATGGATTCCAGAGATTTTTCTCCAAAATTATGACTCCGAAACAGTCAGTGGGCACCACTTAACAGCCAATCAGAATGAGAATATGTTTCACATGTGACTTATTCAAATTGCGAGTGATTGAGTGACAGATGAAGGTTGTTTAGGAGAAAATGTCGGAGAAGAAAATGTTTGAGAGTGGCGCTCGGAAAAGGAAATTGTTGAGGGAAAAGGAGTTTCGAGACAAGCAGCTATTACAAAACATGCCGAAGCCTACAGGTTTAAACCTGTAGGCCAGGATGAGGAGGAAGGACAGATGAGTTCTGTACCGAGCGGCAGCGGTGCCGGACGCGGGGCTTCGGAGCCAAGTAGGCCGTTTGGTTCTGATAGCGATGGAGTAGCGGGAGAGGAAAAACAGACAGGAGGGACATTATCTGTTGGAGGAGATGGGAGGACGGCGAGGACTTGCTACGTGAAGGGGAGCCAACGGCAACCGGACAGATACATGAGGGAGGCCCGATACGTCACTCATCTGGAGGAGAGGACCAGGCGCGTAGAGCAGAGTGGAGAAGTGCGATCACAGAGCCTGCCGAGGCTATAAATGACTTTGATTTGTTGTTTAAATAGGGGGCCTACAAAAACTATCAGCCCCAGGGCCTGATGGCAGGTTAAGGTGGGCTTGTCTATAGAACTACGGCAGATATGTAATATTTAGTGCAGCCGAACCGTGTATTACAATGCCGTTATGTGATGACCTCCAAAGAGAAAAGCAAGCACACTCGGAATAAAGTATTATTTTATTTTTAAAAAATGTTTTGGGATTTCACATCGCATAAACACCATCTCCCAACGTGCATTAACCATCTCACCGAGCTGTTTCCGGTATTTGTTAATGACGATGTGCTGTGAGATGTGAGACTGGAATTGCACAGGGGAAAATAACGTATCTTTAGATGCGGATTTTGTTAAACTAATATGTTTGCGCTGTGGACCAACACTATACATTGACGGGGAATGGGGTAGCAATAAAGATAACACCATTAAACAGTTACACAACATAACAGTAATAATATCGATAGCAGCGTCCCTAGCAACCACCTTGGTAACAATGAAAACGTTGTATGGACACAATTTCCTGAAGTAATCTTCGTAATAACTAGCGAACTAAAGATCATGTACATCCACTGCACACATCATCTGAAATAACAACTCATATTTCTCGCATCAAATGACATCAAAACGTATTTTAAAGCCAAACTAAATTTAAAATAGGCATTTTCCACCGAGAATAAAAACGAATGTCGGCCATGTTTTTTTTTTCTGCAGGGAGAAATGTGAAGATCACGTGACATAGACGCCAGCCATTGGAATGAATGGTGAAAAAAAAACGTAGGGATCTTACAATTTCAGAGGCGTTTTTGTAGAAATACTACGTCCTGTGGACCAACGTAGTCATTACACACGTTTAGATGTGAGACTGGGTTGGTTCTACAGTGCCAGTCAGTCCCTTGCTAACAAATGTAAAATGTATAATTTAATTGGAATATGGCCTACATCTGAAACATGTGCTTTTCTTATATTGTATGTCCTAAATATATATGTGGACATACATTATACAGTAGTATTCATGTGTTAATAAGCCCACTTTTCAAATAAATGTTGTCAATTAAAGTTGAAAACTTGTTCTAACAAATCTTGATAAACAAACGATTTGCATAATAAGCTTGAAGTATACCCTTCTTACTTTCCCTTATTATAATCAATCTGAGGCTTTTGCTTTTAGGAATGAGCTGCCAACACCTTTTCTAGCAAAATAAATGAACCCTATCGAGAGCTGGGATGTAGGCTGTGTTTTACATAACCAGCGCCAGCAGTAAATAATAAAAAAGAAAATGAATGAAGTTGACCATCTGGAGCACACATTTGAGACGATTACTTAGAAAAACTGGAGGTAAAGTAAATGTATGTGCCGACAGTTTTGCTCTGTGTCGTTAATTCACTGCTTCCGGCAGTATGTCATTTGTCGCTCACATTCTCCCTCTCTCACACAATCACACAGCCCCCCTCTCTCTCGCTCTCTCTTTGTATGACACGATCAGCTAGCTGTTGCCTCGAACCCATGGATAGCCTACAGCTGTGTTGTATTAAAAAAGCACCATTAGGCTATATCTAAATATCTAAGTTGTTCGTGCCCCAGCAGTTTGTACATATAAAAACGGGAGATAAACGTTTTTTTTTTGCCCCAAATGTTCTCAACCTAGTGTCTTCCTCATGGCGGGTCGATCCAGCTCCCAGAGTCCAACTATATATCTCACACAGCTGCTAATAACAGTCGAAGGCAACACACACCCGAAAGGAGTGACATCAGTTTTGACCCTGCCTCCTCCCACCTGCCTAAAGCAGACTCATGCCTGTCCACAATTCATAAAACAAAACTGATACAGACATATCATAACACCGCATAGCAGAACGGCTTCAACGGGACGGACAAAATCCCTGAGTCGTGTTGTAAGGTGGAGTGACTCGTAGAGCTACAAGGAATTATAAAGTGGATGATAAAGGCTTTCCAACTTTTTCAAGAGTTAGACTTCACCTGAAAACTATTAATGATCTCTCTCTATCTCTCTCTCTCTCTCTCAGTGGGATACCTGGGAAGAAATGTGGAAGCATCATCTTCACAGCCGAGGAGCTCAGTAACTGCAGGGTTAGTATCAGATCTCACACAAACAAACACACACACACACACACACACACACACACACACACACACACACACACACACACACACACACACACACCCGGTCTTACAGTGCGCACCATGTTATTTGCAAACATGTTAATTTGAATCCATGCCGGCAATGAATTGAATACTGAAGAAGCAGTTTGCTTAAACTGAATTAGGTGTTATCTTTCACAGTGATTCTCCGTTCCTCCGTGCCTTCCACTTGCGCCTCGTTATCAGTTATTTGTTCTCAACAAAGAGAAATGTGTGAATTTAAAGTGTCACCAACCACGTACGTTTTTCTCTTAATGTTGGAGAGTTGACAGTTCTGGTAAACACACAATAACAGACACCTTACAGCAGGTGTTTCTTCTTCGCAAGTCTCAATAGCATCCACCTTCTTATCTAAATCCAGGGCTTCGGCCATTTTGAAACATACGTTGTTGCTTGTTGTTGTAGCTTTTTTGTGGGGAGTCACGAGCCAAAAGGTTAGAGCTGCTGCTCCAATCTTTAACAATGCACTGGAGTTTATAAGCTTAGTAACATGATTTTTTCATGTAATATTCTAATATGGAAAGTAACCATAAACTAGAGCTGTTAAAAAAGTAAAGTTGAGGACAAATATAGTTCAAGTCCTTTAAGCGTTCCAGCTAAAGTGTGAGGGAACTATTGTTTGTTGAATCTATAATTCAGTTTGTCTGAATTGAAACATGTTCTGTTTTTGTTCTCTCAGGACATCGCCACCATGCAGCTGTGTGCCAACAAACTGGATAAAAAAGATTTCTTCGGCAAGTCTGACCCTTTCCTCGTCTTCTACCGGAGCAACGAGGACGGAACGTACGTGTGTTTGTTTAAAGACATGAAGTCCCTTGTAGTGCACTCCCTTTGTTTGTCCTTCAGCAGATGTGTATGTGCCGCTCCTCTGTCACGATTCTTCCCCGTCACTGACAGATACTGAAACCTGCGCACAGAGTTCTCTGTGTGATCCAGACCCAGGAGGCGTTTGAGAGCCTGTTGCCCATCAGATGGAAGAAGAGTTAATAGATTTTCTTGACACTGAGACAGAATGCTCCAATCTGTACTTAGTGTATCCCTTAGTATTTGAAATCTTCAGTCAGGGATCAAAACCCTCTGTGAGCCTGTTGTGTTTCTGCTGACCAAGATTTGATGCATTTGAAATGTTTCCCAACAGAAATGTGGGTTTCTGAATGAGCTACCTTTCAATACTCACTCAGAAAGGCAAATTATTAGTAATACACATGTACACACATATGATCGTTCTGGTTCCATTTAACCTGTATATTTATTTACAGAAAGTTCTAATGTTGGGCTTTCTCTGTTTGTCTCCAGATTCACGATCTGCCATAAGACTGAGGTGATCAAGAACAATCTGAACCCTGTCTGGCAGCCGTTCACCATCCCTGTGCGAGCGCTCTGTAACGGAGACTATGACAGGTGAGGCCACAGCACAGGGGTCAGGGGTCAGATGTTATTACCATCCACTACTACCTGTGATTCTTGTTGTGTTACCTGATGTTTATCCTCTTGGTTTCAAGCATATTTAACACTCCCTCTTGGCATCAAATGTTGTTCATATTGTATTAGTCATGGACATTTCTGGAACATGGAGTCGAAACACAATGAAACGCTGGAGAGCTGGAACGTTTTGGCAAACGCTGAAGATGTATTGGAAGTTACAGCCGGAGAACTGACAAAGGCACTTGCTGCAGACAGGAAGTGACACAGCTCCTTCCCACCAATTCTGAAGATCTCTCCCCAGTCCCATGTATTTAACTCAAATGTATAGGCCTAGGAAAATATTTTGATCATCAGTATTTAGTTAGGATTGGGACTGAGAATGTTAAACTGAAAAACTAGACCGCATAAGCAAGTGTTGAATTAAACTCACAGTAAAAAATATACATTTACATTTCATTAGCTGATGCATTTATCCAAAGTGACTTACATTTTGTGATATAATAGCCTCCTCTATGTAAGGACACTATGTATCATCAGATATTTACATATATTAGTTGAGGCAAACTACTTAATATGGTTCATATTTACTAAATTCCTCCAAAATTGGGCCTTTAGACATAGTAAATCTTTATTGTACTCAGGTGCGGAGGGAGCCTTTACTTGAAACAGGCTTCTATTAGAGTCAAGTTGTTTTTTTATTCACTCACAAATACTTTTGGTCGTATTTCATGAAGCTTTCCACATTTTGGATTTGCTCCTGTTTGCCCTGTTAAAATATGGTGATGGCATAAAGCTGTTAATACAAACTCAATGCTTACTGTTTCTGTCTTGAATTAAATGCCCAGTAGCATTTCAATAGACAGAATCATTTCATTTAGTTATTAAGCTTTTATTTGGAGAAACGTGTTGGATTCTGTGACCTGCTCGGCTGCTACACAGTACCACAAATATTGCTGTTTTGGGGAACTGTATTTTGGGAAACTCTCCTAACTACAAATAAAACACAAATATAAAAAATGTAATACACCTTGGCTGAGGCATAACCCACAGTCCCTCACAGTGAGTGAAACAGGACAGTAACACTTTAGGTACTTTTGAATATTCCAAAACAAGAAACCTATATAATTGACCTCCAAACATTCCCCCTGCCATTATTTGGGCACTTTATCATTTATTAGTAATGTGAGAACACGTCGTCATGTAGCTTTCTTAACCATTGGGTAGTGGTGGTCTAATGGATAGTGAGGTGGGCTGAAGATCGGAAGGTTGTGAGTTCAAATCCCACCTGGAACACCACCACTAGTGTGCCCTTGAGTAAGGCACTTAGCCCTCCAGGGAGAATGTCCCTGTAATTGGTCATTGTAAGTTGCTTTGGATAAAAGCGTCAGCTAAATGAAATGTAATGTAATTTAAAGTTTCCTAACATGTGATCAGAGCCTGCTGAATGAAGAGGAGTTTGGAGTCTGTGCTGGTCAGAATAATGCCAGCAGTCGGCCGTGCTTCAGTCTCAGGCCAGTGCTGGTGTTATTGAGACCAACATGGAGGACATGCAGCGCGACTCATCTCTTTGACTCACACACAAAACAAATGAGCTCCAAAATATTTACTATTTTAAGCGACACTTTTATTGCGTGGTCTGGAATGTAATTTAATAAGATTTAGATCTGATTTTCTGTACTCATCCCAATTTGGGAAAAACAAGTTGAAACAAGAGGTTCATCATCATCATCCTGTGATATGAACAATAAGAAAGACAGTTGTGTAAAGTAACTAAGTAGATTTAATTAAATACATTTCTAAGGTACTTGTACTTGTCCATTTTATGTTATGCTTATACTTTGGTACTTTTAACATTGCTAATGCAGTACTTTTACTTGTAACAGAGTAATACTGCACTTTGGTATTTCCACTTTTACTCAAATACAAGATCTGACTACTTCCTCTACCTCTGAAGAAAGATTGACTTTCTGTCTTACAAAAACTCTGACCTCCCTCTTCTGTCTCTCCCACTTCTCTTTTGTCTCACACTCTCTGTGGTTCTCAACTTTGTCTGTCTCACCCCCCCTCCCTCCTCTCGCCCCCCTCAGGACAGTCAAGGTGGACGTATATGACTGGGACAGAGACGGGAGGTAAGATCTCATGCTTTACTTTATATTTAATTATCAGCTCTAGATTGAATCCCTCAGATAACCCTCCGTCCCCCCGGCGGTCAGACTTGTTAATAGACATCAAAACTGAGGTTTGTCTCTACCCGTCTAAAGTTTGAAGAAAAAATTCACTTTAAATTCTTGTGGGATCTTTATAAATCCCCTGTCCTAGATTTCTTAATTCCTATCACGTATTCTGCAAGACAGGAAAGTAAAGATAAATGTCTTGCAGTGCTCCAGTCTGACGCAGTCATCAGTCAGTAATACCCTGTCAGTCATTGTTATGGTTTGACAGGCAACTCTTTTGTCTTTCAGGGAGTCATGACAAGGATCTCTAACAGTATTGTGACTTTAGACAAAGAAAGGTGTTTTACGTGGAAAAGGGATGCTATGCTGGTTTGGAGGATGTATGGCAGGATGGAGGTATAAGGCAGGTTTCCGCCTCAACTGATTCCAGCCCCCCAAAGAATTGGATTTAAATTGAGCTGAGATGAATGTGTGCTTGATGGGGATCATTGAGATTCATGGGAATGTAGGAGCGATTTGCCTGGGTTGATCAGGACCTGAATGGTTTGACCTGAGATGCCTAATAATCTGGCGGCTGTACGAGTGAAGAAGGAATGGCTTGAAATGTGTTCTGAATATATGCCTAGAATGCTTAGGACTTTATATAAATGCTCCCAGAACCAGAAATGAGGGGCCATTTCTCCCTGTTTCGGTGGGGGAGAGTTTTTTTTTTTTTAGATGATGCCTTGAGTCATACTTGAATGTATCTAGGTATAACATTCTTGGCATGTTAAGAGATTCCAAGCTTGTTTTGAGCTGAGTGTGAATGAAAGTGTGTGACGTTTGGATGGTGGTGCCAGATAGACTGGGATGATGAAAAGTGTTATAGACAGATAAAGACAGGGCTAAATTGAAGCACCTCAGTTGTTTTAAACAGAGGTCGATAAAGTGCTTAGAGCAGGGCTGTTGATTATGTGTTCTCCCAAGCATAAGAGAGGTGTCCGAGCTGTGGAGATCACTGAAAGTTGCTGCTGAAAATAGTGGGACTGGTATAGGATGAACAAGGGGCAAACATCTAAATTCCCCCCTTGCTGCTTGAGAAAACTGCCCCTAGAGGATTAAATGACAATCACCTGTTGCATTCTCCGCCTGATTGAAGTAAGTGACTGCAGATCTGATGAGGGGCAGGTCTGAGTTTTAGTAGCGTGTCAAGCAGATCATGCAATAACACAACAACAATACCAAGAGTCCCTCCATTATACAAATATCAAACTTATATATGACGCTTCCCCCACCCACCTGGCATACGTAATCTAGCATGATAAATGACACAAAATGCCAAACTTTGCCATAATAACAACCTTGAAAAGAACATTGAAAACAAACATAACAAGTGTGGATCTCATGACCTAATATCCTTTAATTATGACCCCATCCCAATCACATTTTAGATTTGTGTCAAGCATTGAGATGTACGGTGGCCCTGAAGTGCAAGTCAAAACAGCATTTCAGGAAACACCACAGCATTTCAGAAAACGCTACAGCATTTCAGGAAACACCACAGCATTTCAACTTATACGGAAAGGGTATTCCTTTAGGGAGAACACTTCTTGTTTGTGATTGGACAGAGCCAGCCAGAGAAGCACTGCTGTGATTGGTTGTTTTTGCTGCCAGTCAAGAAATGATGCTTTGTGATTGGTCAGCACCCGACAGCGCAACATGTCCCGAAACATCAGCCGTTAGCAGTTAGCAGTTAGCACACAAAGCTCACAGCTCCTCATATCTGTTCAGAAACTGGACAAAAGTTAAACATGAACAAACCACAGACTGTTTATGTCATGGAGAATACAGTCGCTGCTTTATTTATGTCTGCTTGCTGTTGTTGTGCATTTTTTCAGCTTCTCTGGCTGGCTCTGTCCAATCAGAAACAAGAAGTGTTCTCCCTAAGGAATACCCTTTCCATATAAGTTGAAATGCTGTGGTGTTTTGTGAAATGCTGTGATGTTTTGTGAAATGCTGTGGTGTTTTGTGAAATGCTGTGGTGTTTTGTGAAATGCTGTGATTTCTGAAATGCTGTCCTCGGTCCTCCTTGATATATCCAGTCTCTGATAGTGTTACGTTATTATGAGAGTGCTCTCATACTTGTTTAATTCTGAAATGGTATATATTTATATAAATATATACCTATATATGTGTGTGTATATGTAGCCTGTTATTGTCTCATTATACCGCACAGTGGATGAATTAAAAGTAAATATATAAGTCGTCATGAACACATCTGTCCATCAAACAGAGGGCTGCTGTGCCTCCTGTCATCATTAATGGACGTCTCTTTAATATGACCGCTCAGAGGAGAGGAGTTCTCATTTCTTTAAACGTCTGCTGCTTCCCCTCCTCTCTCCTCGGTTCCTCTCCTCAGTCCTCCGCTCGCATCTCCTGTGGGCGGGACTAAGACACAAGGATAGGAGTCGAGGAGGGGAATTAGAGAAATTAGAAAGGGCCCAGGTCTAATCAGGTGGAAAGTGACTACACCTTCAGAAAAGTGACCAAGAAATGAAACAATAAATCAGTGATTTGGTGTTGTGGTAATCACGATTAAGGTTTTGTCACCAGGTTTTGAAAAAGCATGTAAGAGTAGCAAGGCGGAGGTGAGGATAGTGGAGTGAGACATTTGTTGAGATTACTTTAGTTATTCAGGATCCAGCGCAGAGCTTCTTGAGGAGGGTAAACAAAAAACAAGTAAGACTTTGTTTTCAGAGGAAGGCCACATATGCCCCTTTCACACCAACGCGGTTCCAGGGCCGCTTCGGAGCTGGAGCTTGAAAAGCACCGGTTTTTCCTGTTCACACCGCAGCGGAGCCACCTCTAAGCTCCGGAATCCGGTTTGTTTCAAGCAACAAAAAGTTGTCGGTCTAGAAAGCAAGCACCGCATACGTCACGCTTACGTCGGAGGCGGGGGCTGGGGCATCAGTTGTAATGTTATACCATAGTAAATAATGTAAGACTCTTACAGCCTTCTTACAGTGCAGACGCGTTTCTGCTTGCTCTTGCCTCTGCTTACTTTTTTATGATGTTTTTCTATTTTTCTTTTTCTGAAAACTTCGAACAGCGGCTCCTGGACATTAACTTATCACTGGGACAGTTATTCTTTGTAAATAGACGGAGGGTTTCAGCCATATTTCAATATTTTTACGACGACCTCAGTCTTACAGTAGCGTGGCCTAGCAACAGCTAAAGCCTGGTACAGCATGCTATTTAGCTTAAGCTAGTTAGCAGCACAATGCCTCGGTTCTCTATAGATGACTTCCACAAACTTCTACAGAAGATGGCCGTGTTGGAAATGAAAATGCAACGGTTGGAAGTTAACGTGGAAGTGAATGGACTATGTCGTGGGAATAACAACACTTTACCAGTCTTTCAAAAGAATGGACAAAGGCATGCTAACTCAAAGCTAGTTAGCAGCTCCAAGGATTCCAATGAACAGGAGGGCTGTGTACGGGTAATAAATCTACAGGTTATAAATCTACAAGTGGTAGTCCTCCCTGGAACTCTCTGGGTGCAAAGCCGAAGAGTAAATCATTTGTGGTTTGGATTTCGTCCAAACCACAGCACTGAGACTGCTCTTGTAAAGGTCTTCAATGACATCCACTTAAACACAGACAGTGGCAGAACTTCAGAGTTAGTATTATTAGATCTCAGTGCTGCGTTTGACACTGTTGACCAACATATTACTGGGCCGACTAGAAAACTGGGTGGGACTTTCGGAAACAGTTCTAAATTGGTTTGAATCCTACTTAAAGGACAGAAACAACTTTGTTTCTATAGGTAAATACAAATCTGAGTTGACAAATATGACATGTGGGGTTCCTCAAGGCTCCATCTTGGGGCCTCTTCTCTTTAACATCTACATGCTACCACTGGCTCAGATAATGAAAAACAACCAAATAAGTTACCATAGCTATGCGGATGACACACACATTTACACAACCAGTTGTTCTGGGGGCGTGTGAAACAGTGGATAGAGCGTAGGTGTTCCGATCAGGTGGTCACAGGTTCAAACCCCACTGCAGTCAGCATGTCGTTGTGTCCCTGGGCAAGACACTTCACCCCAAATTGCTCCTGTGGGGATTGTCCACAGTATTGAGTATGTAAGTCGCTTTGGATAAAAGCGTCTAACAAGTGACATGTAATAATAGTAATAACCATTTCACCAGGAGACTATTCTCCAGTTAAAACACTGAGTAAGTGCATTGAACAAATCAATGACTGGATGTGTCAGAACTTTCTCCTATTAAACAAAGACAAAACTGAGGTAATGGTCTTTGGAGCCAAGGCAGAACGTATAAAAGTTAGCGCTGAGCTTCAGCCTGCAATGTTCAAAACAACAGATAAAGCCAGAAATCTAGGTGTAGTCATGGACTCTGAACTGAGTTTCAACAGTCACATTAAAACAATTACTAAATCAGCCTACTATCACCTAAAGAACATATCTAGGATTAAGAGACTAATGTCACAGCAGGATTTGGAAAAACTTGTCCATGCTTTTATCTTCAGGACTGGACTACTGTAATGGTGTCTTTACAGGTCTCACTAAAAAATCTATTAGAAAGCTGCAGCTGATTCAGAACGCCGCTGCTCGAGTCCTCACTAACACTAAGAAAGTGGATCACATCACTCCTGTTCTGAAGTCTTTACACTGGCTTCCTGTGTGTCAAAGAATATATTTCAAAATACTGCTGCTGGTTTATAAAGCACTGAATGGTTTAGGCCCAAAATACATTTCTGATCTTCTGTTAAATTACGAACCATCCAGATCTCTCAGGTCTTTAGGGACTGGTCAGCTTTCTGTCCCCAGAGTCAGCACTAAACATGTTAAAGCAGCGTTCAGTTATTATGCTCCAAATATCTGGAACAAACTCCCAGAAACCTGCAGGTCCGCTGCAACTCTGACTACTTTTAAATCCAGGCTGAAGACTTGTCTTTTTGTCGCTGCTTTTAATTGAAACTGAGCCGTTGTGTTCATCAGTAAAGTGGAACTTCTGTGTGAACTATTCATATCTTAAACTGCACTGTAACATTTTATTCATGTATTTTTTCTTTTAATGTTTCTTTTATTATCTTTTACTGTTTTTAAATGCCTTTGTCTGAATGTCCTTCATTTTTGTAAAGCACCTTGAATTGCCTTGTGTTGAAAGGTGCTATATAAATAAACTTACCTTGCCTTGCCTTATGCTGCAAAGCTGGGTATTTTGAGCTTGGCACATGCAGAGGCTAACAACAGCTAGCTCTAACGCCATCGAATAGGACGTATATTTCAGTGTTGTAGTCAAGTCACCAATTCACGAGTCCAAGTCACTCTCGAGTCACCACTCTTCGAGTCCGAGTCCAAGTCCGAGTCACCAAGGGAGAGTCGTAGTCGAATCCGAGTCACCCAAGGAGTGTCCGAGTCGAGTCAGAGTCATCATTACCTGTGTTCGAGTCCGAGTCCAAGTCCGAGTCACCCAAGGAGTGTCCGAGTCATCATTACCTGTGTTTGAGTCCGAGTCCAAGTCCGAGTCACCCAAGAAGAGTCCAAGTCAAGTCCGTGTCACAAGTCTTTATGTATTAATCTTCGTGGATATATGTGTTGAAATGTAGCTGCTCCTCTACATTGCTTTTATCCTGTTATACTAATCTGTCTATTGAACTGCTGTGAAGCCAGTTTGGCTACGATTCTTGTAATAGGTGCTATACAAATATAAAGCTTATTACTAATATTAATATTATTATATATAAATAAACTATATTTAAAATGAGTTACCTTTTAGAGAAGTGATTATATTTGTATGCCAATATTTTTTCTATGGTAAAGTTTTCGTCTTGCACTTTTATTTTGATAGTAATAAGATCGGGACTCTCATTTTGAAGGAATCTTTACTGGTTAAATCGGTTTACTGATAAAGAAAGCACATGGCTACTTAGTAGCCATGTGCTTTCGTGTCATCGGCTGAATCTTTATTTATTGATTAGATCACGTTACTTTGATGATAGTGTTCAAGACAGCCTATATGTCTGAACTCGATCCTTAGAGTAATGTGTTACAGAGCCTTCTCTTCAATATTGTTCCCACATAACGAGCATTTTGCGCTGCTCTTTTCCAATGTGGAAGCAGAATGTGTGAAAGCATACAGCACGATACGGGGTGTGTCTCTAGACATCTTTATACTGGAATAGTGGGGCCCAGTACGTGAACTCGCCTCGCAGGTGCACACGCCAGGATAGAGGACATCAGAATCCAGAGACAATTTGCTCGAGTCCCAGTCCAAGTCGGAGCGTCAATGTACAAGTCGAGTCCGAGTCATTGTGGGAGGGAAAATTCACGAGTCCAAGTCCGAGTCCAAGTCAGCGTACACTATAATTCACGAGTCCGAGTCCAAGTCATCGTGCGCCAGAATTCACGAGTCCAAGTCTGAGTCGCGTCAATCAGTGCGCAAGTCCGAGTCAAGTCACGAGTCCCGAAAATCGGCACTCGAGTCCGAGTCCAGGACTCGAGTACTCCAACCGGTTCCGAACCAGAAAAGCTCTAGCACAGAGCTAGAACGGGAAAAGCCTTGGTGTGAAAGGGGCAATAGAGTTGCTTTGTGTATTTTAGCTGCTTTCCAGAAATCCTCTCTGGTGTCAGGCTGTGAGGGAGGCTGCTGATGATGAGAGGCTTGGTGTCGGCTCCAGAAGCTATGGATTTATCCATGTTTAACAAACTCCTTTTGGCACCATGACTTTAAGTTACTCTCTGTGCACATTGTTCCCAGAGAAATGCACCAATAAGCCACTGGACAGTACCTAGCATTAGAACATGGTGGAGCATTTAGCAGCTAAAGAGACAAATAGCTTTCTAATACAAAATTGAGAGAAGAGTTAACTGGACTAGAAACATGATTCAAAACTAATTGCCTGAATGACACTTCAGGCAAGCTGTATGTGGACATGAGGAACTGATAGCCTCACTTAACCTAAAGGAGATTGATATTACCACCATTATGTGTTTATAGCTTTCTCTTCGTCCAAGAAGTGGTGGGATCATTTATTGTTACTATAATTGGATTCTTTATTTTCTTGTGTTATTCTGTGCATGGGAATTATGTTTCAGATGTTCTATAACTATTGCCTGTTCCTGTCTAAATCTGTCTTTCTTCCAGTCATGACTTTATTGGGGAGTTCACCACCAGCTACAGAGAGCTGTCCCGGGGGCAGAGCCAGTTCAATGTGTATGAGGTAAAATGCAAGAATAGCTAAACTTTATCAACTAATAGCTACAATTAATCCAAGACATTGTCCACAACTTTATTTTAAAGGATATCCGAATTGTTTAGGGAACTCTCAGCCTCATCAGAAATGTCTTATCAGTGTTATTTATTTGAGTAATCTTTATTGTGTTATAAATAAGCGCCCACATCTGAGGACAATATCCTCTACATCCACACAGCTCAGTCATGCACTGAATAACTAATCACTTGCGTCAAATAGATACTCATGTATTCTTCTCTATCTTGTGATCAAGGTTTTGAATCATAAAAAGAAAGGAAAGAAGAAGAAATATGTCAATTCAGGAACGGTAAGAGCTGTCGAGTGATTCAGGGCCATGAGTCACAGCAGCCTTGTTTTCAACCAGCAGATGTTTGCTCACTCCTCACTTCCTGTTTTTACTTTCTCTCCGTCTCCAGGTGACTCTGCTGTCTTTCAAAGTGGACTCAGAATGCACGTTCGTGGATTTCATCAGAGGAGGGTAAGAGCTCCCTGTTAAATGTTTCATCAGTGTTTCACTAAAGGACACCACTGGAGTTTACGCTTGTCTTTCGCCGGGTTCCATCAGACAATGGAACAGTGAAATTAATGTTGAATTCACAAATGTTCCCACAATGCAAGTCTAATTTGACTTCCGCTTTGTTGACAATATTGAAAACAAAAGTTTAGTCTGTTCTTTTTATTTATTTTATACACTTTGATTCTTAAACACAAAATGACAGCAATGACAGAGCGGTTGTGATGAATACAATACATGAATACATTACAACAACAACAACAACAACAACAACAACAACACAAACTAAGGTTACCTACTGTAACCCCAGCTTCTATGAGTAAATGGCGCAGCCCTCTAAGGCTATCGCTATTAGGTAATCCCCCTGCGCCCCCGCGCAGCACTGAAACACTTGTAGTCCACGCCCACCCGCAAGGTGGGCCCCACCCTCGGGCCTCCTTCCGGTATAAATAGGAAGGAGGCCCGGCAATCTGCTCCCATACAAAATAACTTTTCTTCAGCTATTCGTAGAGCCAGTGGGGCCCAGCACTTAGAGGGCTGCGCCATTTACTCATAGAAGCTGGGGTTACAGTAGGTAACCTCAGTTCTATTTCGTATATGGCTTCGCCCTCTAAGGCTATCGCTATTGGGTTAAAGGCGAAGCATGATGTAGTCTGCGCCCCCACTGGGTCCACCCGGTACTAGAAGCACAGACACACCTGCTCAATAACACCCCCTGCCTGTTGTGCCATGCGTAATGGCGCATCACCATCCCTGGAACATAGCAAAACATGCCTATCTTCCCGACGGGGTGAAGGCTGGGAACAATACCTACCGGCCGCTGTGAGAAAGTAGAGACGAAGGTCCCACCTTGCCCAGCGATCATAGAGGGGGAACAGCAGCTCTCTGCGTGTCAGACAGGTAGGAGAGCGCCCAGCTGGATCCCTGACGTCACTCACTCTGACCAGGCACTCCGTACAAAGTGTGTCAGAGGAAAAAGGAACATCCCTCCTATAAGAGAGAAAAGGGCCGCTCTCCGTGTGCCGAGAGGCAGGAGAGAGGTGCACAGCTGGATCCCTGACGTCACTCACTCCGACAGGACACCCAGTACAGGGTGCGTCAGAGAGGAATGGGAGACATCCCTCAAATAAAAATGAATACATGAACAGGGGGAAGACCAAGATGCAGCAGTGCAAATATCTTCCACTGACATTCCTCCGTGCAAAGCCGTGGAGGAGGAAATTCCTCTGGTGGAGTGCGCATTGATGTTCCCCGGGGGATCCACCCCAGAGGAGACATATGCCTGTGACACAGCCTCACACAGCCAGTGTGACAGCCGTTGTGCAGACAGAGGTTGCCCGATCGAGCGCTCTCTATAATGCACACACAGGCGCTGAGAACGGCGCTGAGAACGGCGCCAGGCCGCCGTGCGCGCCACATAGCAAGACAACGCGCGCACAGGACAGAGGAGATGAGACGTGGCTTCTTCCTCCGACCTGTGAGGAGGGGGAAAGAAGCCAGCCAGGGTGATCACTCTTGACCTAAAAGAGTTGTGATGACCTTAGGCATGAAGCCGGGTTAGGGCGTAAAACAGCTGAACTGCCATCTCCTTGGATCCGGAGAGCTGACGGAGCCACAGAGAGAGCAGACAAATCACTCACCCTTTTCTCTGTTAGAGCCAAAAGCAGTACTACTTTGGCTGATAACAGTTTAAGGGGAACCTGATCAGGTTCAAATGGGGCTTTGCTTCAGTGTGCGTAACACCAAAGCCAAATCCCACTGAGGCGCCAGTGTGCGTGACACAGGTCTGAGTCTCCATACTCCTCGCATACAACGGCTGCTGCGCTCTGCGAGCCCCTGTTAAATTCGCCGGGAATATACATTGCTCTGATGGAGAGCAACGTGTGTGCGCGCCCAGAACAGCAGCCGCCTGGCTGCGTTCAGAAGCTGCACAGATCGTACTCCTCCCTGGCGATTGAGGTAGGCTGCTTCCATAGCCGTGGCCTGTTGTCTGTGCAAATCAACACATGTTTGATTGTACAGCAACGGGGCGACTCCCCCGTTCTTTTCCGAGATTTAGAAAAATAGCGGGGGGAAAAACCGTGCAATACCCTGTTCCTGAGATGACAGGAGTGTTTCTTGTATCCCATGGAACTGCTGGCTTCTCTGTGATGTGCCGTAATGGTCGTCATGGTGACGAGCCACGCCATCGCCGCCGCTGCCCGTGAGGCAAAAGGGCTGCGGGAGTTTCCACACACTGCATTTCACTCCGTCTCTCATCATGAGGTGCGTACACGCCCAGAGTATGAGAGGTGTGTATATGCTGTCCACACGAGGCGTTATAACGGTGCACGTGGATTTATTATGACCGTGTGTAGGAGGCATATCTGGGACAGAGGAATGCCGCGAGCTCTGCAGTTTATAAACCAATAGGTTAAAAGAGCAGGCTTCTGCAGCGAATGAACCACCTCTGGAGTGTCCCCCTGTTGGAAGAGACCCAAGGGGATCATCACGTGACCAGCTGACGCCAACGCCGAGCAGCTGCGTCACGGAGAGGGCTGTGTGGGTTGTGACATGCTGAAGGAGAGAGAGACGCGCTCTGCTGGCTAAGTTTAATTCCACTCCAGATAAACGTTTGTCTGAGAGGAAAGAGGACAGCTCTTCTTCCAATTTATTATGAAACCCAGGCTTTGACAGATGCGATACGAGATGTAACGTCTGAAAAGCGACTTCCTCCCTGGAGCGAGCCAGCAAATAGCAGGTCGTCCAGAGGAAACTACCCTCTCATCCCTCCTCTGTGTAGCGGCTCCAGCCTTCTCTACACAAAAATGCGAGGAGCCAGGAAATATCCAAACGCTATTTCCTGTGTTTCGAAAGGGCTGCGCGGGGGCCTCCACACGCTGTGTCTCACTCCGGTTAAAACCTGCAGCGAGCGCTGACGGCGTGGCGCTGCCGCTGGGGGCATTCAGCCTGTAATGGTCGTCATGGTGACGAGCCACGCCATTGCCCTCACCGCCGCTGCCCGTGAGGCGAAAGGGCTGCGCGGGGGCCTCCACACGCTGCGTTTCACTGACCTCAGTGAAAAATCGGCCATTTTGTTCTCTGAGTGGAAACTACATTATAGAAAAACGGCCCTTTCTGTGTCAGCCCCCCATGTGTCAAACTTCCTTTTATGGAGGGTTTGACGGCGGAGTGGGCCACCAGAGAGTACCACAGCCTCATAGCTGCCAGTGTCACCACCGAGTTGGAGAGCAGCGCGATGTTATTCGCCGCCGCGCTGTGTTGACGGAGAGGGGGAAAGCATGTTCGGCCGCCAAGCTGGCACCCTGCTCCGACTCTGTCTCCCCCGTCCGGAGGAGAGGAGGGAGGGGAGAACCGCACGGTGAACCGTGGAGGGAGGTGGGGCAAGAGTTGCTTTTCTTCGGACTCCTGCCCGGCACTCGGCCCCAGGGACACGAGGCCCCGTCCGCGGCTCGTAAGCCTGGACGGGCCATCGTCCTCCTCGGCCGCAGCAGCAAGAGCGTTCGCTCTCCGCTAGGGCTGCAACAAACGACAAATTTGATAATCGATTAATCTATCGATTAATGAAACGATTAATCGACTATTCGGACTATTATGCCTTGCCCAATTTCTCAAGCGCTCTTATTTAGCCATCAACTTTTAGATTTAGCTTGAGGTTGTTTTAGGCATGTGGAAACTAACAATGAAGACAATAAAGATGAATACTTGATTCAAAGATACATTATTAAATTAACTAAACACATTTTGAACAAAATTAACATTGCTTTTTATTTAAATTAAATAGGCTACATAATATTTCACATCAAAAGAAACAACAATGTTTTAACAAATCGTATTAAATAATGTGATGACAGAACTGTAAACAGAATAGCTGAAACTTTAACAAACTAAATAACTCAGTTTCCTCTAATCATTAACCCATGTTTGTATAATGTAGTTAACTCTTTGTGTTGCTGCTAGCATACAGAACACCTGACGTGGAAACGTTACTTGTGGATGGGGGGGCTACATAGCTACTAGAAAGACAGTGGAACCCGGTGCATTCCTCCGTCTGAATGTGGAGCACTTTTGCAAGATGTTTAGACAAATTGCTCGTGTTACCGCCCTTACATGCTAAACTCTTATTGCACTTTTGGTAACGAGCATTGTCCACATCGAGATGGGTGAAGTTTAACCACCTCGGAGCGCGTTCTCTCCGCCATCTCCTCCGTGTGTGTGTGTTGCTGCATGTAGCAGCTGCGTGTGTCAACTGCCCCCTCCCTCACACACAGACGGGAAGAGAAAGATCTCTCTTCTGGATCGGAAAGATCGAAAATACACCATAGACGCATTTCTTTGTCTTTTTGCATGTTAGAAACGAGTTGCCGACACTAAAACTGCGATATAATGTTTTTGTAGCAATAATACAAGACATATATTTTTTAAATGTCTCCAGTACCGATAAAAAGACCAATAACGTTGGAGCTTAACGGCGCGTAAAACACACGTGATGACGTCACCAACGAATCGACGACGACTGAATTAGTTGGCAACTAATTTGGTAATCGATTTTAATCGATTAAGTCGATTAGTTGTTGCACCCCTACTCTCCGCTTCCTGTCGCCCGAGGGGAGACGGGCGCAGTGTGTGCATGCTACCTACTGGTTTAGAGCCGTGTACTCAATTGCTGTGCTTCAGTAACTGTGCTGGTTTGCTGAAGAAAAGAGGGAGCAGATTGCCGGGCCTCCTTCCTATTTATACCGGAAGGAGGCCCGAGGGTGGAGCCCACCTTGCGGGTGGGCGTGGATAACAAGTTTTCAGTGCTACGCGGGGGCGCAGGGGGAATAACCCAATAGCGATAGCCTTAGAGGGCGAAGCCATATACGAAATAGAACAGTCAGCTTGGTCATACAACAAATCATACAAAACAGATACTATCCTCAGGTGAGCTGCTAATTTTTAATTGTTTGATCTCCTGTGGTTTTCCATTGAACAGCCCAATGTCACTGTGCCTTCTTTATGGTTATTGATAGGACTTCAAACACAGGTCTAACAACCAAAGCGATGATATTAGCTGTATTGGCAGTTATCATTTTTGCCTGCGAGTTTGAGAGACAGCTGGAAGCTCTTCTTCTATTTGTAGAAAGTAGACTTCACTCACCCTCGAGTCGCTGCACTGTTTTAAATATTACAAAAGTAAAGTCATGGATTATTTAACCTCTGCTTCTCATCCTCCACAAACATAGTTTCAGTGTAGCCCAGCCCCAAACAGGCAGTGATTCTCTGCTGGAAACAGTAAGCACAAGTGCAGACAAATAGTAAAAATGAATATGGAGCATATAGAACATTGGGCAGGACTATTTGAAAATATAGTGAATTGCCATAACGCTCAAAATATGAGATTAATTAAAGACAAAAATAAAGTGTTCAGCATGATAATAGTCAGATGCTCCAGCATTGGGATGTAAATGCACAGTTACAAAGCTTTTAGGAGTCATAGTGCAGACCCCTGCCTCGTGCTTTATTATAGTGACAGCATGTTGATGAGTGTCTCTCAGCGAAGGTTGGACATCTGTAAATGTGTGAGATACCGCCACAGTGCTATCATCTCTGCTTTGACTGACACCAATGTGTTCAATCTCCCTCCAGGACACAACTCAATTTCACCGTGGCCATCGACTTCACAGCATCCAACGGTAGGACGGCGTTTCATCTCTGTGCATGCAGTCAATGTCCTCACCTCCGTTCAGTTAAAAGGTTTCTTGAGTGTCGCTGCAGACATGACAGATTGGATTGGATTGTGTGTGCGTTTGTATGTGTGTGCAAACGTGTGCATTGGGATCTGGTCAGTGTGAGGGTCTTTGGTAATGCTCTCTGTCTGAGAGTGAAACGGTTAGGGTTAATTTCTTGGTGTCAATCAATGAAAACATATAAAATACTAGTATTTACTTGTGTGGTGTTGTAATAAAGAAATGCATTACAAACAGGTGAGAGAAATCAGAGGAGTTATTACTTTAACATCTCAACATCATCATATCTGACACCAAGTCTTACAATGTTCCGACGCTTTGCTGAAGCATCGACAAAGTGCTCTCACATAAAACAAGCAAGTGAACTAAACAACAACATCTACAAATACACAAAGTAAAACAGATAGAAATGAATTCAACAAGAATAAATAGATTATAAATAAATAAAAAAATAAAATCTCATAAAAGCAAAGAGTGACTTAAAAGAGCTATAAATAAAGAAAATAAATGTTTAACTATTAAATAATATAAATCAATATATAGCTCCAACACTTGTTAAAGTGAATAAAAAAAAAAATGTTAAAATGTTGAAAATGAAAGGATTAAGATCATAAATCGAACTTGCTGTTGCTGCCGGTTTGTGCCTCTGTTCATGATGATGCAATATAACACAAAATACTATTTTGCTAAATTGCATAGAGTTATTCCATTCACATGCATAAACTCCACTGAACATTACTTTGATGAATTTAGCATTAAATATATCAAAGATTGAGTATTTGTTCATTATGTTCGTCCCTGTGTGTGATGGTGTGCTGGTGGTCTCTCCAGGTAACCCGTCCCAGCCCACCTCCCTGCATTACATGAGTCCGTACCAGATGAATGCGTACGCCATGGCTCTGAAGGCAGTGGGGGAGATCATCCAGGACTACGACAGTGACAAACTCTTCCCCGCGTACGGCTTTGGAGCGAAACTGCCTCCAGACGGCAAGATCTCCCACGCCTTCCCACTGGTAAGCATCTAAAAGGACTTTTGTTATTATTTGAATTCAGTACAAGGCAATGTTATGCTAACTAAGTTCCAAGTGCTTTGGATAACAGTCAGCTTGTTGAAGCAGAGAGACAATGTTACCAATTTAACCTTGGTTATTTTATTTTTGGCTCTCAGCATAGACCTTATCACTGCCAGGATGTAAAATGTGTCCATGTGTTCGATGAAAGCTCTTGCTGCACTGATGTAAAGCCTGATTAACTTCTGGTTATCCTCCAAGGCTGACTTTGGCTAAATCATTTAAATCAAACTCTGTAAATGACACGAGGGACTCACAAGAACTCAGATGCACGATTCCGTTGACTTCAAAAAGTATCTTTTATTAATAAAAGACTAGTCAAAAACAAAGATCGCTAGGTTCTACTAGTTTTGCTGAACAGATTACAAGGCTTACAGACATGGCTCGACGTGGAGACAAGACGAACCGACAAAGGACAACAGGGGGACTGGGCTACTTATACACAACACTAAATGGGGCACAGGTGAAAACAATCAAGAGCAGGTGATCCCAATCAAGCTGGCAGGTGACCACATCAACAGTAAGTGATAACACCTGAAACGAGAGGACAGATTAAACATCAACATAACATGCAAGGCCACCAAAATAAACACAAAAACAATAAGCTCACAGACTCTAACGTTGCAACCTTACAGTACCCCCCCTCTTACGGACGGCTCCAGACGTCCCTGGAAGCTGAGACCGACCTCTATCGAAGTCTGATATAAGGGTCTTGTCTACAATAAAGCTGCCTGGGATCCAACACCTCTCCTCTAATCCATACCCTACCCAGTCGACCAGGAACTGTCTACCTCTGCCCCTCTTCCTTTCCGACAGTATTTTGTCCACCGTGTACACTTGACCCCCGTCGACAACCCGGGGAGGTGGAGGGGACGTGGAGGCAGGGACCAGTCTGCTCTCTTTGGCTGGTTTTAACTTGCTGACATGGAACGTGGGGTGGACCTTGATGGATTTCGGAAGACATAACCGGACAGCAACAGGGTTAATCACTTTGGCTATGGGAAAGGGACCAACGAACCGGGGAGCCAGCTTCCTGGAGGCGACATGGAGAGGAAGATCCTTGGTGGATAGCCACACTCGTTGTCCGGCCTGGTACTTGGGGGCTGGACGTCGTTTCCGGTCGGCCAACGCCTTCATGCGAACGGCACTCCTCTGCAACATATGGCGAACTCCCGCCCAGACCCGACGGCAGCGTCGAACCAGAGCATGGGCTGATGGTACCGTGACCTCCTTCTCGAGCTCCGGAAACAAAGGAGGTTGGTACCCATGGACACATTGAAACGGGGAGATACCAGTGGCTGATGTGGGTAAGGTGTTGTGTGCATACTCCACCCAAATCAGACTCTTACTCCAGGTGGTGGGTTTCTCGGACGCTAGGCATCTCAAACAGGTCTCCAAATCCTGATTCATCCTCTCCGCTTGTCCATTTGACTGTGGGTGGTATCCGGAGGTCAGACTAACAGTGGCTTGGATTAGGCGACAAAACTCCTTCCAAAAGCGTGACACGAACTGTGGACCTCGGTCTGAAACGACATCACTAGGAAAACCATGGATCCTGAACACATGGGACAACATGGCCTCTGCTGTTTCCTTGGCGTTAGGTAACTTGGGCATGGCGACAAAGTGTGCCATTTTAGAAAAGCGATCAACCACAGTGAGTATGGTGGTATTACCTGCCGATGTTGGTAATCCTGTCACGAAATCCAACGCAATGTGAGACCATGGTCTGTTGGGAATGGGCAGAGGTTGGAGAAGACCTGCCGCAGCTTGCCGAGAAGTTTTGTTCCTGGCGCACACAGGACACGCTGCTACATATTCTGCAACATCCTTCCACATCCCCGGCCACCAGAATCTGTGTCTCACCATGAAAAGGGTCCTTTTGTTTCCAGGATGACAGGTAAGTACCGACGTATGGGCCCAATGAACAACTTGCCCTCGAAGTTGCTCTGGCACAAACAAGCGATTCTGAGGACACCCTCTAGGGACAGGATTCCCAACGTTAGCCTGTTTGACTTTGGCTTCAATGGGCCAGGTCACACTCCCTATCACTCGGTCTGGCCGCAGAATGGGATCAGGACTCTTGGGGACTGGCTCAGGATCATACATTCTGGAGAGTGCATCAGGCTTTCCATTCTGTGAACCAGGTCGATATGACAGAGTGAACCTAAATCTGTTGAAGAACAATGACCATCTGGCCTGCCTAGAGTTCAGACGTTTAACCTTCCTGATGTATTGCAGGTTTTTATGATCCGTCCAGACCAGGAAATCCTGCTCCGCTCCCTCCAGCCAGTGCCGCCACTCCTCCAAAGCAATCTTCACAGCCAACAGTTCCCGATTTCCCACGTCGTAATTCCTCTCAGCAGACGATAGCTTACGGGAGAGGTAGGCACACGGATGAAGCTTGTTGTCCCCTGCTGACCTCTGGGACAGTATAGCTCCAACGCCGTCGTTGGAGGCATCCACTTCCACCACAAACTGTCGGTGGCGATCAGGTACAGTCAGGATGGGAGCTGTGGTGAACCTCCTCTTCAGTTCCAGGAAAGATTTCTCTGCCTGTGGATTCCACACAAACTGAACATGGGGAGAGGTAAGGGCATGGAGAGGAGAGGCAATAGCACTGAAATTGCGTATGAACCGTCTGTAAAAGTTAGCAAACCCCAAGAATTGCTGAACTTTCTTTCTCGAGTCTGGCGTGGGCCAGTTCTCCACGTCACTGACCTTAGCTGGGTCCATTTCCACCTTGTTAGGGGAAATCACAAAGCCCAAAAATGCCACAGAGTTCACATGAAACTCGCATTTTTCGGCTTTCACAAACAAATGGTTAGCCAGGAGTCTCTGAAGAACAAGGTGAACATGGTTAACATGAGTATTCTCATCTGGAGAAAAGATGAGAATATCATCGAGATACACAAAACAGAAAATATTCAGGAAATCTCTTAACACATCATTAATGAGGGCTTGGAAAACAGCAGGTGCATTACAAAGTCCAAAAGGCATCACCAAATATTCGTAATGTCCCGTAGGTGTATTGAAACCTGTTTTCCACTCATCCCCCTCCCGGATGCGCACAAGGTGATAAGCATTCCTTAGGTCCAGCTTGGTAAATATCTTGGCTCCCTGTAACAGTTCGAATGCCGTAGAGATGAGTGGAAGGGGATATCTGTTCTTAACTGTGATCTGATTAAGTGGACTGTAATCAATACAGGGCCTTAATGAACCGTCCTTTTTACCTACAAAAAAGAAACCTGCTGCTGCTGGGGATGATGATGGCCGAATCAAGCCAGCTTTGAGTGAAGATCCGATATACTCTTCCATGGCCTTCCTTTCAGGACCAGAAAGAGAATACAACCGTCCTTTGGGGATAGTAGAGCCCGAGAGAAGGTCTATAGGGCAATCATATGGTCTATGGGGAGGCAAGGAAGTAGCTCGTGTCTTGTTAAACACCTCCTTAATGTCAAGGTAACACTTTGGCACTTTGGATAAGTCAGGAAAGTCGGATAGTTTAGCAGACGTGACACTGTCCCTATCTGATGCCTGTTTAAAGCTCCCAGATCTGTGCGGTCTACTCGAAACTGTATGAGAGGCTAAACAAGAACGAGAGCACTCACTTCCCCACCCCTTAACCTTTCCTGTAAGCCAGTCCATGTGAGGGTTATGTTTAACAAGCCAAGGGTAACCCAAAATGAGAGACTGTTGAGCTGAGTTAAATAAATGAAAGCTAATATGTTCACGGTGCTCCTGATCTATGACCATTTCTATGGGTTCCGTGCGATGAGTAACTGTACATAAAAGGCGGCCATCCAACGCACTAGCTTCTAATGGCTGATCTAAGAGGACAATGTTTAAGTTCAACTCTTTAGCCAGCTCCCAGTCTAACAAGCTCTCATCAGCCCCCGAGTCAATTAATGCATCCTGAGTAACAGTTTTATCCTTCAGTTTTATTTGTACCTCAGTCAGTCTTCTCGAGGAGGGGTCGACAGAAGTCATTCGGCTCACCAGCGTCCCTCTTCCCACTGATGAGCCTGATCTTTTGCTGGACAGGCTGCCAGAACATGACCCTGCTGGCCGCAGTAGAAACACCTCCGCTCCCGTAGGCGGCGCTGTCGCTCCTCCGGGGTGAGTTTGGCTCTTCCGAGCTGCATCGGTTCCTCCGCGGCGCTAGGGGGCGATGGTCGCTCTGGAGACGAAGTCCGGGTATTCCTCCGCCAACCGTAGTGCTCCTTCTGTAATCCCCGTCCGAAGAGTGTAGTGGAAGCTGCTTCCTCCCCCCTCTCCCGACGTCTCTCAGCTAGACGTTGGTCCACCCGGATAGCCATGGCGATGAGTGAGTCCAACTCTACAGGCAACTCTAACGGAGCTAACTGATCCTTTATGGGATCCGCTAATCCATGCAGAAACGCATCAAAAAGAGCCGCGGAGTTCCATCCGCTCTCCGCTGCCAGGGTCCGGAATTCGATCGCGTAATCCGCCACTCTCCTCTGCCGTTGTCTGATGTTTACCAGGGCTCTCGCTGACTCTCTCCCAGGTGCTGTCTGGTCAAAAATGTTCTTCATTGAGTTCATGAAAAACTTTAACGACTGGCAAACAGGCGAGTCTCGGGCCCATTCTGCTGTTGCCCAGGCTCCTGCTCTTCCCGTCAAGTGAGATATTATGAAAGCTACCTTAGCTTGATCGGTGGGAAATGCTGCGGGCTGATGTTTGAAGTGGAGATCGCACTGTATCAGGAATGGACGACAGTTTCCCGAATCCCCGGAGAACTTCTCCGGTGAAGCGAGGCGGAGTGAAGACGATGGCATGGATACTTGCACGGGGATCAACGGAGGGGCAAACCCGGCCTCTGCGGGACCGGAAAACTCTGCCGCAGGAATAGCAGGACGTCCCTCGAGGTGCGTAAGTATGTCCCGCATTTTCTCTGCCAGGTGATTTACTTCTGTTGTCACTGTTACCTGGAAGTTGTGCTGACGGGCATTTACGTCTTGAACCCCCTGTATCATTGTTGTCAGCTGCTCCTCCTGCTGACGCAAGCGTGTTCCTTGCACTTGCAAAGCCGTCTTGAACACGGTGGAATCGGCTGAGTCCATCTTGTGGAGACAAGACGAACCGACAAAGGACAACAGGGGGACTGGGCTACTTATACACAACACTAAATGGGGCACAGGTGAAAACAATCAAGAGCAGGTGATCCCAATCAAGCTGGCAGGTGACCACATCAACAGTAAGTGATAACACCTGAAACGAGAGGACAGATTAAACATCAACATAACATGCAAGGCCACCAAAATAAACACAAAAACAATAAGCTCACAGACTCTAACGTTGCAACCTTACAGTAAAGGGGCACTTCCTGTTCGAAACAGTAACACCATCCAGCTGTAGCTCGGTCTGTATGATCTTGTCTTGGGAAGTGAAGGGTCCCCAACTACAGACGAAGTGCTGAGCGTGTTCCTGGAGAGGTGCCACTTCATCTCCTGCCCTTGAGCAAAGAACGCACTGCTCCCTGGTTGCTGTACAGCAGCCAACCCCAATTAGCGGCCCGCGGGCCAGATCCGGCCGACGAGGCAAATGCATGGCCCGTGCTGATCTACTGGCATTCACTTGTTATAACATATTAATGAAATCTCCGCGGTTTCGCTTTATTTTGACCTCAGTCGACACTCGTAAACCTGACCCTTGACCTTATCGCGTTCATATGCAAGACGTGCTTCGTGCGCTTGACTTACTCGTCACCACCTGGAATAGCGGCAAACACATATAAACAATAGCTCGCCAGCTAGCCGCCTGTCATCCCAGCCCAGCGTTTGACCAACATGACACTAACGGGCCGTGGTTAACTCAAACCCAGGATGGAAATCGCTAAGAAGAGGAAGGTAGACCAGGAGAACTGTCAGTTCAAAACTGAGTGGACTGAGAAGTATTGTTTTTTTTACCGGACCACACCAATGCTAAACTGACTTGTTTGATTAGCATGCAGAATGTAGCTGTAATCAAATCAGACAACCTGAAGCGGCACTTCACCTCTATTCATGCTGCCAGTTTTAATGCTAACTATCCAGAGAAATCCGACCAGCGCACACAAAAAATAGCAGGTTTGTTTGCATCATACAAGCACTCTGTTTCCACAATGTCGAAAACAATATCGGCACAAGAGAGCGCAACAGCTGCCTCATTGCACGTCTCTTGGACGCTCGCTAGAGCCAAGAAGCCGTTTGCTGATGCCGAGTTAATTAAACGGTGTGCGATAGCAACCCAGTCTCATGGCATTTCGTGTTCACCAACACGATTTTTAATCTATTGATTCGTGTTCACCAACACGATTTTCCCCTTTTTTTCGTGTTGCACAGCACGATTTTAAAAGCAATGTATTTCTACTGGTAATGACGCTCATGGAAGCACGGCATTCGTTTGTGTCAGCTGCCCTTAAAGGCAATGTGAGCGTCCATTCTCATTGGATAACGGAGAATTGTACACCCGGAAGTAAGTATTCCCCTTACTGTGGATTGATTTTACAGTGATATCTGCACTACTCATCGACTAAAAAACACCAGATTATCCTTGTTAATTACACAATATTGATTGGTTTAAATTATGTGCAATGCTTTTATATTTTTCTCCTTCGATTCGGAGAAACAAATATTTTTTCGGAGTAAATTATAGCAGAAGACACTACACTACCCAGAATCCCCAGCTATCATTTCGACTACACCATGTGCTCTGTTTGACAAACCCTGTGATAGTCCTCAAGCTCTGTGTCACAAACGAGCTGAGGACCAAAATGCAGAACACGGGAAACCAGAGATAGTCGGTAACCAGCTTTATTAGAGGCAATCGGCTGGTAGGAGACAACACGGCAGATAGTAGGCAAAGGGCTGGTCGGGGACAGGCGAGGTTTCCGGGAGAAGGCAGGACGGGAGTCGTAGGCACAGAACGGGTCAGGAAGCAGGCGAGGCAGGCTGGTCAGGGACAGGCGAGGGTTCCGGGAGAAGGCAGGACGGGAGTCGCAGGTACAGAACGGGTCAGGGAGCAGGCGAGGCAGGCTGGTCAGGGACAGGCAGGGTCGAAACCGGGAGAGCAATCTGAGGAGTAGTGCGGGAAAGACAAGCATGCTGCGAAGTACGATCTGGCACTGAGGTGAAGGTGAAGTGGGCCTAAATACTAATGGAGCTGATGGGTGTAACAGAGTGAGAGAGAGAGAGACAGGGTGTGACTACCAGGTGACTAAGGAATGATAATGCAGAAAATAGGTGAGTGAGAAAGCAGACTGTGACAGAACCCCCCCCTTAATGGACGGCTCCAGACGTCTAAACAATACTAAAAAAAACAAAAAAAAGAGACTCAAGAAAAAAAAACCTACAGACACCGGGTGGAAGGTGGAGGTATGGGAAAGGTTAGTACTCGTCTGAGACTGCTCTCTCGGCCTCTCCCTCCTGGAAATCCTCGTCCTCCTCGCCCGATGACGACTCCCCCTCCTCCTCGACGAAGCCTCTGGTCCGTAGCGGACGAGTACTCCCTGGCTTAACGCCTGGTTGAGCGTGGGTCCTAGACGGCTGCTCCGGGTAACGCAGGTGGAAGTCTCGGATGAGTTGAGGGTTGAGGATATGACGAGCCGGAACCCACTGCCTCTCCTCAGGACCATAGCCCTCCCAGTCCACCAAATATTGAACCCCTCTCCCTCTGAGACGGGAACGGAGTAAACGACGAAGGGTGTAGGTAGGGCCCCCATCGATCATCCTAGGGGGTGGTGGTGGAGGGGCGGCGGAAACCATAGGACTCTCCCGGACAGGTTTAATCCTAGAGACGTGGAAGGTGGGATGGATTTTCATGTTCCGGGGCAAACTCAGTCGAACTGCTGCAGGATTAATGACCTTGACAATCTTGAAGGGTCCAATAAACCTGGGCGCTAACTTTTTAGACTCCATCCGAAGGGGAATGTTCTGAGTGGAAAGCCACACCCTCTGGCCTACCTGGTACACAGGTGCCTTAGTTCGTCGGTGGTTCGCTGATGTGGCGTACCGGTTAGCAGACTGAAGCAGAGTTGTACGAGCCTGCCTCCAAGTCCTCCGACAACGTCGGATGAAAGCCTGGACAGACGGACAGGTAACCTCCTTCTCCAATGCAGAGAACAATGGGGGTTGAAAACCGTATGCACACTGAAAAGGGGAAAGACCAGTAGCGGAACTGATGAGGGTGTTGTGGGCATACTCCACCCACAGGAGTTGTTTTGACCAGGTCGTGGGATGATCGGAAGCCATGCAGCGGAGAGTGGTCTCCATCTCCTGATTCTTCCGTTCGGTCTGGCCATTGGCCTGTGGGTGGAAACCGGAGGTGAGACTAACCGTCGCCCCGATCAGCTCACAAAACTCCCTCCAAAACACAGAGGTGAATTGGGGCCCCCGGTCGGAAACCACATCAGTCGCCAGTCCGTGAATGCGAAACACGTGGAGCAGAATCAGTTCTGCCGTCTCCTTAGCTGACGGGATCTTAGGCAGGGGTATGAAATGAGCCATCTTACTAAACCGATCTACCACCGTCAAGATGGCAGTATGTCCGTGGGACGGTGGTAGACCAGTTACAAAGTCCAATGAAATATGTGACCAAGGGCGACGTGGGACCGGTAATGGATGAAGGAGGCCAGCTGGCGCTTGGTGAGATGGTTTGTGCCGATTGCACACAGGACAGGCGTTCACAAACTCCCGGGTGTCAGCCTCCAGCGTGGCCCACCAGAACCGTTGTAGGACCATCCCCTTGGTACGTTGAATTCCAGGGTGGCAGGAAAGTCTGGAGCTATGAGCCCACTGAAGCACCTCAGCCCTCAAAACCTGAGGCACAAACAAGCGGTTAAGAGGACAAGAACTAGGACCGGGTTGGTCCACCAAAGCGGTCTTAACCCTCTCCTCAATCTCCCAAGCGAGGACGCCGATCACTCGAGGAGCAGGAGGAATAGTGTCCGGAATACCCCGGGTGTCTCCCTCCCTCCCGAACTGCCGGGACAAAGCGTCGGCCTTCACGTTGCGGGAGCCCGGGCGGTAGGAGAGAAAAAAATTAAACCGAGTGAAAAATAACGACCACCTGGCTTGCCGAGAATTCAGTCTCTGTGCCGACCTGATGTATTCCAGGTTCTTATGGTCGGTCCATACCTGAAATGGTTGTTCTGTCCCCTCAAGCCAGTGTCGCCACTCCTCCAACGCCAACTTGACTGCTAGAAGCTCTCGATTCCCCACGTCATAGTTTCTCTCCGCCGGACTCAATCTCCTCGAAAAGAAAGCACAGGGGTGGAGCTTCTGGTTCTCACCAGAACGTTGCGACAGGATGGCCCCCACCCCTACGTCAGAAGCATCCACCTCCACCACCAACTGACCAGCGGTGTCTGGTACTTGAAGGATAGGAGCTGACGTAAACCGGCCCTTGAGGTCCTGAAAAGCCTCCTCGGCTGCAGGGGACCATCGGAACGTCACCTTGGATGAGGTCAGGGCGGTGAGCGGGGCGGCCACGGTGCTGTAGCCACGGATGAACCGTCTGTAAAAGTTGGCGAATCCCAGGAAACGCTGCAGCTCCTTCCGGGAATCAGGGACCCGCCACGAGGTAACTGCTGAGACCTTAGAAGGATCCATCTCCACACTTCCTTGACCCACGATGTAGCCAAGAAAGGCGACCGAAGAAGTGTGAAACTCGCACTTCTCCGTCTTGACGAACAGTGAGTTCTCCAGAAGTCTCTGGAGGACTGTCTGGACATGATGGACGTGCTCCTTGAGGTTCTTAGAAAAAATCAAGATGTCGTCCAGATAGACAAAAACATAACGATCCAACATGTCTCGGAGTACGTCGTTCACCAACGCCTGGAAAACTGCAGGGGCGTTGGTAAGTCCAAATGGCATCACCAGGTACTCGTAATGTCCCGAAGAGGTGTTGAAGGCGGTCTTCCATTCGTCCCCCTCCCGGATTCGTACCAGGTGATAAGCGTTTCGTAGATCCAGCTTAGTGAAGATTGTAGCCCCCTGTAGTAACTCAAATGCTGACGAGATGAGTGGCAAGGGATAACGATTCTTCACCGTGACGTCGTTCAGACCCCGATAGTCAATGCAGGGTCTCAGGGTCTTGTCCTTCTTCGCCACAAAAAAAAACCCTGCTCCTGCGGGTGATGTGGAAGGACGAATAATTCCCGCAGCCAGAGAGTCATTGACGTAGGTCTCCATGGCCTTCCTCTCCGGTGCCGAAAGCGAGTACAACCGGGCCTTGGGTGGGACTGCGCCTGGATGTAGCTCAATGGCGCAGTCATAGGGCCGATGAGGTGGGAGAGATGTCGCCTTAGCCTTGCTAAACACCTCCTTAAAGTCCAAATACTCCGCCGGAACCCCTGTGACATCCGGAACCAGGTTCATATCCACAGATAGTTGAGGTGCGGCGGCCTGCTTGAGACAAACCTGATGACAGGAAGAACTCCAACCTAGGATGGACCCAGTTGCCCAGTCAATGTTCGGGTTGTGGCGGCGGAGCCACGGATAACCCAAAATCAGAGGGATTTGGGGGGACCGTAGCACATGAAACTGGATTGTCTCATGGTGGTTCCCCGACATGAGCATACGGACCGGTGTCGTCTGGTGTGTCACTGTTCCCAGCAGGTGACCATCCAAAGCATTAGCCGGTACCGGCTGGAGCAGCCGAACCTGTTGGATGCCCAGCTGTCGTGCGAGCTCCTCGTCAATGATGCTAACATCTGATCCAGAGTCGATAAAAACAGCCAGAGCCTGAGATTTGCCTGTCAGGAGGAGTCGAGCATGGCACAAGGGTCTTAGATTGGGGATCAGCTCAGAGGTTTGGCCCACCAGTATACTCCCCATTACTGATGAGCTCTGTCTTTTACCGGACAACGGGAAACCCTATGTCCAGCCTGACCACAGTAAAGGCAAAGATTACCTCTTCGACGTACTTCCCTCTCCTCAGAGGTAAGACTGGTACGACCCACTTGCATGGGCTCGACCTCGTACCGTGAGTCAGAGTAGGAGTGGGAACTCTCCCGCGAACCCGGAAGTCGAAATCTCCCGGAAACCGGAAGTTGTTGTCGCGAGCAGCGGCCCGCCGCTCGCGTCTGTTGCTCTCCTCTCCGAGTCTGGATTCGTCCGTCAATCCGAGAGGTGAGCTCTATCAACCCATCCAAGGAAGCAGGGAGATCATAGGAAACCAGCTCATCTCTCATATAATCCGCTAATCCTCTCAGATATGCGTCACACTGCGCCGGCTCATTCCAGCTGCTGCGACGGCTGCTGGTGCGGAAGTCAATAGCGTAATCCACCACCGTGCCGGAACCCTGGCACAAACTCAGCAGGCCTCCAGCAGCGTCGGGACCCAGACGAACGGGACCGAACACCTTCCGCATCTCCGCGGAAAATGCAGCAAACGAGGCGCAGGCTGGTGTCTGCTGCTCCCACTCAGCAGTTCCCCATAAACGCGCTCTCCCCGTCAGATGATTAACGGTGAAAGCTACCCGAGCCGCCGAGGAGGCGAAGGTGTGTGGCTGCAGTGAAAACAATATGGAACAGTTTGTGAGAAAAGGACTGCATCCCTCCGGCACACCAGCGTAGCGTTCCGGCGTTCCCACACGAGGCTCCGGAGCGTATCCCGTCGACCCAGGGGCTGGAGCGAGCATCGGAGCTGCGGGCGGAGGAACGGTAGCAGCCATGGTAGCGGCTAGCTGTTGTACGGTGGCGGCCATCTGTTGCATCTGGGAGGTAAGGTGAGCCAGCGTTTGTCCCTGGGTTGAGGTTGCCTGGTGGGTCTCGATAGCTAAGGTAGCTATTGTGACCTCCTGTCTTTGGATGGCATCCTCAACCCTCTCAAAGCGGTCTCTAGGAGACCCGGTGTTTGCTTGGTCCATTTCTGGCCAGATCGTTCTGTCACAAACGAGCTGAGGACCAAAATGCAGAACACGGGAAACCAGAGATAGTCGGTAACCAGCTTTATTAGAGGCAATCGGCTGGTAGGAGACAACACGGCAGATAGTAGGCAAAGGGCTGGTCGGGGACAGGCGAGGTTTCCGGGAGAAGGCAGGACGGGAGTCGTAGGCACAGAACGGGTCAGGAAGCAGGCGAGGCAGGCTGGTCAGGGACAGGCGAGGGTTCCGGGAGAAGGCAGGACGGGAGTCGCAGGTACAGAACGGGTCAGGGAGCAGGCGAGGCAGGCTGGTCAGGGACAGGCAGGGTCGAAACCGGGAGAGCAATCTGAGGAGTAGTGCGGGAAAGACAAGCATGCTGCGAAGTACGATCTGGCACTGAGGTGAAGGTGAAGTGGGCCTAAATACTAATGGAGCTGATGGGTGTAACAGAGTGAGAGAGAGAGAGAGACAGGGTGTGACTACCAGGTGACTAAGGAATGATAATGCAGAAAATAGGTGAGTGAGAAAGCAGACTGTGACACTCTGTGATTGGAGAGTGTGCTCCGAGGGTTACGCCGAGCCTCGAACAGCACTTGAAATGGGATGGAACCACGGCAGACTGTCCAAAAATGGATTTGAACGGGTCCACCGTGTCCCCCACTCCCCCACCCCGTCCCCAGAACTACACATGCTGGCTATTTTGTTTCGCAACATGTTCTCTATCTATGGCACGTCTCTACTGGGAGTTGTAGTTTTGAAAGACGTTTTCGTATTTCCAATAATAAGAAGTTGCCAGTATTAAACTGTGTACATCCCTGGAGGTTTAGGGGATAGGAAACACTCAAATTTAAAACATATAATTAATAAATGGGTGAAAATTGCTTGTGCCCATAATGGGCAGCATTAATATATATACACACATGCCAGCTAAGGTCAGAAGAGCTTTATTTAACAGCTGGTCTTATGTTTGTGACCCCTGTTGTTAATTGATAACATTACATTACATTACATTAATTGATAAGCCTGAAACATGCACTTGTCAAGGTTCAGAGGCAAATTTTGCAAATATGGCAGTAGCCATCGATCAGCTTAAGATAAGATATACTTTATTGATCCCAAGTTGGAACATTTGCCTTACATCAGCATGTGTACAGTTGTAAATATGCAGTGGTATTTATTTGTAAATCATTTAGTATAATCACACAAATTCTGTGTTTTATATTTAACAATTCTGTGTTCTTTATTTATTGATTGTTCAATACCTGACAAGGCCGGAGATGAAATATCTACATACATCTTATAAGAGTATAATACATTATGTATAATATCAGTTAAAATTAAAGCTGCAAGCAGCGTTGAGCGGGTCTTCGACGCTGTTGTCCGCACGTTGACGTGTCTAGGTGTGTCGAGGACTCGGCCGTTGGCAAACGTGGGAAGTTTCAGGCCGATCGGAGAATGTGTTTGAGTTACAGCAGTAACAGAAACATTGGTTTTTATGCAAGCCTATCTACCAATTGGATCAAATATAAAAGTCAGCCGAATTAGTGTTGATACTGCAAGGAGACGTATTGTGTGAAAATAAATGTAAGATGTTGTTTAATGACTGATATATTTATGATCCACGTCACGTTTTCAGTTCCTCATGTTTGTCTAGAAGTCTTCTCATCAGGGCTCTATAAATACAGAACTACGGCAGATATGTAATATTTAATGCAGCCAAACCGTGTATTACAATGTCGTTATGTGATGACTTTCAAAGAGAAAAGCAAGCACACTCGGAATAAAGTATTATTTTATTTTTTTTAAATGTTTTCGGTCTGTTTCCGGTATTTGTTAATGACGATGTGCTGTGAGATGTGAGACTGGAATTGCACAGGGGAAAATAACGTATGCTATCTTTAGATGCGGATTTTGTTAAACTAATATGTTTGCGCTGTGGACCAACACTATACATTGACGGGGAAGGGGGTAGCAATAAAGATAACACCATTAAACAGTTACACAACATAACAGAAATAATATCGATAGCAGCGTCCCTAGCAACCACCTTGGTAACAATGAAAATGTTCTATGGACGCAATTTCCTGAAGTAATCTTCGTAATAACTAGCAAACTAAAGATCATGTACATCCACTGCACACATAATCTGAAATAACAACTCATATTTCTCGCATCAAATGACATCAAAACACATTTTAATGGCCAAACTAACTTTAAAATAGGCATTTTCCACCGAGAATAAAACGAAGTTCGGCCATGTTTTCTTTCTGCAGGGAGAAATTTGAAGATCAAGTGACATAGACACCAGCCATTGGAATGAAAGGTGAAAAAAATGGGGTTTGTCAAACAGAGCACATGGTGTAGTCCAAACGATAGCTGGGGATTCTGGGTAGTGTAGTGTCTTCTGCCATCCTTTACTCCGAAAAAATATTTGTTTCTCCGAATCGAAGGGGAAAAATACAAAAGCATTGCACACAATTTAAACCAATCAATGTTGTGTAATTAACAAGGATAATCTGGTGTTTTTTAGTCGATGAGTAGTGCAGATATCACTGTAAAATCAATCCACAGTAAGGGGAATACTTACTTCCGGGTGTACAATTCTCCGTTATCCAATGAGAATGGACGCTCACATTGCCTTTAAGGGCAGCCGACACAAACGAATGCCGTGCTTCCATGAGCGTCATTACCAGTAGAAATACAGTGCTTTTAAAATTGTGCTGTGCAACACGAAAAAAAGGGGAAAATCGTGTTGGTGAACACGAATCAATAGATTCAAAATCGTGTTGGTGAACACGAAATGCCATGAGACTGGGTTGGCGATAGACATGGCTCGTGAAGTTTTAAATCCTGATGAAAAACAACAAAAAAAGGTTGTAGAGCTAACCTGTTAAGCCCCAAGGTCCCCGTCGGCGGGTACTTTTTTCACGACACTGTCTCAGGGGATCTTAATATTTAAGAACCTATTAATGTGTTCAACCCGGTATCACGGCAAGACATGAACATGTGACGATTTACCATGCTGGGAGACGTGAAGATGTCACGATTTCGTCCCTTCAAATGTGACAGTTACACGGTATTGTTAACCCATGTTAACCAGTGGAGAAATAACCGGAAATACCAAGCAAACGCTACCCCGACGTAATGATTTATTTTGTAATAGTCGCACTCGATTACGCTGATTTTCTTGTTGCCCCAGCTGGTCGACACCTCTTTTAGCAGAAACAAAGGCTACATTAATGTATTAAATCGATGTTAATCCATGCGTGTAGATGTGGAATAAACGGACGTGACGTTGTGCGATTGAGTTGCCCGGCAACAGCTTCGGTTCATGTTAATTTAAATCGTGACATCTTCACGTCTCCCAGCATGGTAAATCGTCACATGTTCACGTCTTGCTGTGATATCGGGTTGAATGTGTTATACCAGATTAACGGGAATAATCTCAGCTAACTGACGATACAAACCATTTTTACCAAAACAAAACACAAGTCTCATAAGAAGCATCTAAATGACCCCTGAGCGAAAAATGCTAACGCACTTTGGCACAGAACTCAAGATAAAAGATACCCTTATTCATGGGCGTAGCAAGCATCCTGAATGTGGGGGGGACATTTTTAACGGGGGGTTTGGGGATCCACCCCCACGAAAAAAATAGATAGATTTCCTGTATTCTGATGCATTTTAACAGGTGGTTATGTGGCTATACTAGCATGAGGAAAATGATGGGTACATTTAGTAATTTCATCCAGTCCTAGTAAAGAAAGGAAACATATTTGATATTGTTGTGGAGAGTCATTTATATATAAATCGCAAAATACATTTGTGAATCCTTGTGTGAGCATTTATTAAGGCGAGACACCCCAGGTGAATAGGGTAATTTTTTTAACTTAAAGGTATCAGCTAGAAATTTCTCCAGTTAATGTCTTACAATAAGGCAATTGTCTTTTGTATTACAAGTTTTCTGAAATAGCATGTTTAAATATGCAAATTAGCCATTATCTCATTAAATATGCACATATTTTAACACATTTCAGGAATCGAAATCTGAACTTTGGATAAAGCCAGGTTCCAAATTCTTGTTTCATTTTGTAGTCATATTAGTATCTAAGGCTTTTACAGAAGGGATATTGGATATCTCTTTTTATCACTCAATAAATCAGAAAATACTGTCAACAGCCCTAAAATATCCATTTTCGCCATGTTTTTAGGTATACAATGTTGTATAATTCAGGCTATGAATTATATATGAACAAACCCTTCTGTAAAAGCCTTCATAATATTGATAGGAATATAACTGGAAAGTTTGGTGTCTCTACATGCTTCTGAAGTTGAAATTTCGAACTCAGAGTAGGAGAAAAAACTCATTTTGAGAAAACGACCTTTAAAGATTGCAGTGAGGCGCTAGCTAAACCCTCCTGTTCTCTGGATGATAGCTTGCGCATCGACGCACTCCGTGAAGGTGTTTCATGTTCGGGGTCATTTGTTTTTTGTATAACCTTGCTTCGTGCAAGTGACAATTGTTGTCGTCTTCTCTGTGAACGTTTTTTTCGCCGTTCTTTTGCGATTTTGAGATTTCAATTTCTAGCGGAAAGCTAAACAGGAAGTGTTTTAGCACACCACGTGACGCATCTGAACGAATCACGTTGTCAGAAATTGACACCAGCCAATGAGATTTCGTTTCTTGGTTTAAGACCCCTTTGTGCTTTCACGATTGGTTGCTGATACAAAGGAAATGACCATATTTGGATCCGATGAGATTGTGCAGGAGAGACGGAGCTTTCCAACGATATCTCTGTTGACATGGTGCACACAGCGGTCGCGGTACTTTATGTTACGTTAGAATGCTAACTTTTGGTGAATTTAGGAGAAATCTACAGACGCAAATAGACAAACTATAGTAAAATAAACACTTAAATGTGTATTTTGTACGTTTTCCTTCCAAAAGCCTGAAAGAAAACATGTTATGGAATCAAAATAGCACAAAATCTCAAAATTGACCAGTACTTGAAAAACGATGTTTTTGCCTGCCGTGTCTCGCCTTAATATTGACACTGATCTGACTCCATACAGATGTTAAGTTCACCTAGGAATGGTATCATTGACTTAAATGTTGCTCTTCTGTCTATATTGGTCATATGATGCCCCTTGACTGAAATGTTTCCTGTTCAATATCCCCACTGTTTTCCTTAAAATTCTGGGATGAGAGTCCACATCACAATTTACTCTAAACTGTAATTTCCCTTTCATCACTCACCTCAGCAATGAACCTCTCTCCACTGTCCGTGTGTTCTGCCTCTGACTCACTCTCAAGTGCCTAGATGTCAAGAGAGGTGGTGAAGTGATAATTATTTATTGAGCACTATACTCTATCACATTGAATCATAACAAGTCATACTGAATGTAAATACAACTGACTCTAAAGTAAGTCCCAGTCTGTGACATTGGACATTTTGAAGACTCAAAGCCCCAAGCAGTAGGTAGAATATTAGCTAGTCTGTAATGTGCACAGAAAATAAATAGTTAACTGAATACTCGGATGGAAATTGCCTATAAGCACTCAGTAAAACATAAACACACACACAAATCTTCTGAATGATAAGAAGTATAATTAAAACATAATGCACATTACCATTTTGAGAGAGAGTACCTAAGTTAAAGAACTCTGAAAATAATCTCTTATCGAACTGAGGCTCCAGTAAAACACACTGACTGCGTCTCTATGGACATCATGGTGTTTACATGAGCACAGAGAGATCGGGTTATTCCTGTTCCCTGTTTACATGATAAATACTAGTAACCTGGCATTTCGATGCCTTTACTCATCTAAACTATTCAGTATTTGTATCTCTCTATCATGACATAAAGACGAAACTCCTCTCAAGAAGTTTCGCCATCACTGTTAACTGATTAACTGCTACCAGCTGATGACTTACTTTCCTCTTCTTTGAAAAAAATGTTCTTATGTCCATGTTGTCTGGGGGAGAACAAATATCAAACCAAGCGATCGTCAGCTTTGATTTTCGCTGTATTAACCATTTCCTGAACACTTGGTGTGTGTGCCTTACCTCCGCTACCGGCATCGCTTCATACAACAGATCTGAGCTGAGTCGGCCACTAACGGCTCGACAGTGACGTCAGAGTTCAACTCCCGCCTGCTCCAAATAAGGGCAAAGAGGCGGAGCCGAGGCGGGACCTGCTGCCTCCGAGCTGGATGTTCCAGAGCTAGCTGAAGCTACCAAGCTAAGCTAACATGCTCCCCATCTGCACACTGCCGTGGCATTTTACGTTTCTATGGTAAGCGGACATGAACTATTCAGCAAAACTATAAATAATAATCTAAGTTATTGAGTTTTTAGCACAATACTTCAGAATCTTAAAATCCCTTAATGTTTGTATGCAATTGTGCTAAATTCAACACTGGAATCAAGCAAATATTAATATGTTTGCATGACATTAGTTATTTATATTTAGATATCACTTAACTATACGTTTAATACATTTAAGTCAAGCTAAGGTACATGTGATGGTAGTTAGTTAGTGTTCTTACCTGTGAGGCCTCCTCCAAACAGCATAATAACCAGACTGTATCATTAAAACTAAGTACCAGTTCTAGATCCTTGACTTTAGACAAACATTTCAAAAGACAACATGTATTTAAAGACCAATCTTTATTTGAATGTGCCTCTTAACCTGAGATATTAGTTATACAGTAATAGTATTGACAATCTAAAAAAACTGAGCAACTCAACAGTCAACTTTATATTTCTTATTGTCTAAAGCATTTATTATTTTCATTTTCCCCCTCTCATATTCAGTGTGGACGGATTGAGACAGCCGTGTGATGGACGTCCAGTCTGTTGGTTTGGACAGGACTGAGGGTCTTTCCTCTGCGAGGAGGACCAGGCCTGATGGAGGAGCTGATACCAAAGCTGATACCAACTGCACAGGCCTAGTCTGTCACCTTATTTGACTAAATGTGTTTACTTATACATTTAATAGGTTTACACCTTCTGTCCATATATGCTTTTTATTTAAAACATTTGATTAACTTTTGGTTCACATTTCAATAAATTGTATTTGTATTTGCACTCCTTTTGTCCATTATTCTTACTGAAAATGTTAGATTACACATTCACATCTGACTGAAGATTGGCCCCATTTATTTGTGACGTTGCAAACTCTGCGGTACAAGGCACAAGTGATGTGAAGCTCATAAAGTGAGGCACATAGAAATAATCAGCTGATGGAGTGTAGATGTGGAAATAGGTGCATTCGATCAGCTGACTGTTTTTACAATAACAGTAGTTTCTTAGTGTACTGGTCTTAAAATCTCATAACATCAGCTTTTAATGTTCCTCTTGGATGTTCTTCTTGACCCTCAGAGAAGGAGAAAATGTCGTGTTTTTCAGGCATGTCCTTTCCTAACAAAAATGACAGGAAACATAAAACATGTTATTGCAGAACAAGTGTGTTATTTATGAAAGTGGTGTGTTTGTGTGTTTAGGGGCTGTAGATATAATTATTTTGTAATTGTAATGATTGTTTTTTTTATTTCAACAGTGAGCTACAAAGACAATCAGATTATGAATGAACAGTATGAAGTTCATCAACATTGAAATATATGTTATTATCAAAATAATATTTAACTGTTATCAAAACGTAGTGCAACTGTAGAAGCTTGCTCTGTTGTCTCACTGAAAGAATTAACTTTTACCACGTTTTTTAAAAGACAATATTGAGAGATAAATAGTAGCAGTTCTCACTATGTGTTAAATATCTTTGCCTTCAATACATTAAATTAGAAAGCTGACAAAATCATATTGCTTGTTAACAACTAAATGTAACTTTTTGCATGGAAAAACCCCTCAACTTAACTGATGTGTAGGTGATCTAGTATTTAGTATTGTTTAATGGAATGTATATCAGTGTATTCAAGTCAATACTTCATTCATTTAAACCAATATCTTTCTTGATTCTTTGTACAGTATGAAAAAAGAGTCTTTGTACCTGTGCTGAAGTTCACTGCTGTGAGGAGTCCAGTTCTGTCTCTCACTCTCTGGTCCAGCCTGCCTGCATCACCTGGACACCTTAAACAATCAGATATATATACGTAAAGTACCATGTGTACAAACAATACAACTGATTATCTTCTGTTGAACATGTTGGATTGTGTATTGTCCGAGTCAGGGTCCTTTTTATTTTACTGTAACTTTGGAAGTTGTGTTACCAATGCTTACTGTTTATTTGATACCCATTTGGTAATGCAATTAATAAAAACAACAAGGTTTGGGTTCGTTCTTCAGATGACTGTGACGTTAACGTGTAAGCTCAAAAATGAACTCCAGCTCAACCAACCATATTGTAATATCTAAGTAATCATCTTGAAATATGACATTAATAATTGTAATATACGCACATCTTATTGTGAGGTTGATTTCACATACACTACTTCGACGTTAGCTTGTCTACATACTTGAGCATAGCCAATTTAAATTAACCTTAGCGATGCATACAGTTCCAACCTACATAATAAAATATCTCTCTAAGTTACAAGGATGACCTTATTTTATCAACC
Source organism: Harpagifer antarcticus (assembly GCA_902827135.1). Classification (NCBI taxonomy): domain Eukaryota; kingdom Metazoa; phylum Chordata; class Actinopteri; order Perciformes; family Harpagiferidae; genus Harpagifer; species Harpagifer antarcticus. Next base: position 1,466,060 of record CADEHL010001226.1, on the reverse strand, counting down.
TCAAACAGAAGCCGTTTGTTCAACAGTATTATCCCACTTAACGCTTGTCTATTTCGTTTTAACCTTTATATATACAGTCTATTATTTTAACTTGGAGGCTACGATTAGCATCGTTAGCACCGATGTAGCTACCACTCGTTACATGCTAACCCAAGCCTTAACATTCATTACGTAGCTGATTAAAATCATTAACACATAAATAAAGCACTCGAATTTCACTTACCGCAAAACCGCATTCATGCACCGTCTGTTTTAACCGCAGAGCGAGTCACAATAGTCCGATATATAAGCATGAAGAACAAACAACCACGGCCGGCTTCAAGTTGTGTTCCCTGGATGAACTGAGCAGGCAGAGTCCCTGTAGCTTCACGGAGCAGGTAGCAGAGAGACGAGAAGCTAGCAGCAGCAGTCACTTGACAGAGCCGTCACTCAATGTGACCACGCCCTAATTTATGCAAAAACGTTAAGACCTAATATAAATAAAAGGGTTGTGTTAGAAAACAACGCACTCACAGATCCATAATCATGAAGGTGGAACCTAAATATATCGATAATAAAATGTATGGAGCCAGGGGTAGAAACATGTTTTTTTCTGCTGTAAAATTGGGCATTTTAACATGGGGGTCTATGGAAATTGCTCCTTTCTGCAGCCATCGCCTATCGGCCAATATATGTACTGCAGTGTTTGGTACTTCCGTATTGGCGTCCCGGCTATTCCCCAGAGTTTGCCCCTTGGTAAGTATCCGCCTTGGTGCAAAGTAGCAGTGAAAACATGGTACGGAGTTTCATTGATGTGGGCATTCTCTCAATAAGCAAGTGGAATGGATTTGATAGTGAAGCACTGACACAGCGCTCTACAAAGTGCGGCAAGTGGATAGACCGATTCACAGACTTTCCACATGGTAAAAGTGGGGAGGTCTAAACTAATCATTTCAAAAAGTGGGGGGGACTTGTCCCACCCTCATATAATGGCTCGCCCATGCCCTTATTACTTATCGTAGCTGCACATACAAGATATCCGATTAAAGCTGAGGTTCCACAGATTATTTAGGTATATATATCATCACTGAGTGATCCGAACTCTTGACAGGGGAAGCAAACACAGACATCACAACACGTACCTTTACGGAGCTTTTACGGGAGATCGTCTCACCGTAGCTGTCAATCTGATCACAAGACTGGTTCAATGGCATTAAAACGAGAAAAAACGCGGCTGGATCGGTTAATCCATAGGTTGATAATGTTTCTTGGTAATATTTTTTTTAATTTATAATCCATAATTCCATTTTTATGTAAAAACCGGAGAGTAAAAGTTAGCTGCTAATGGTAGCCACCAGAGTTATCGCAGCTATGCGGCAGTCTCACACACACACATTACCAAATAAGGAGTATGTGGGAGTTCCCCTCGATTCCATTGGCTCTGACGGTTAGAAAGAGATGTCAATCAGCAAAATCGAACAAGGGGGGCCAGAGATAGGTCAAATCCACCCAAATGACCCCAGAAGTGGGTTTTTTTGTGCTAAATCTCTCTAAAAAGGTCAAATTTCACTTGTTTGGCATCAATCTTGATACAGGGTACTTATTATATGTTGTAGTTTGGATTCCTAAAGTTTTTAGTCTACCATCCCAACATTCAAGGGTGGTTTTCACTAGTAATTTTTTTTTTTGGACGGACACAATCATTTACATTTTTTTACTGTGTTCAATCTGAATTTACTTTAAAATAAAATGATTCTGACACTTCTCCATCCATCTCACAGGTGTAACCTTGCTTTGAGAAAAAATATTATTAATTTAACCCTTTTAGAAGGGAAGATATGGTAATTTGTTCTGGGAATGTCATTTTCGAGCCTGAGACCTGAAAAACAGGCTCGGGGGTGTCGGCTAACACGGCAACCAGAAGAGTAGAGGTTTTAGCGGAGGAGTGTTTTTCCAGTCTATTCACGGATTTGAAGAAAACAGAAGCTATATCCCTAGCCATAGACTTGTCCTGTGACCGAACCGACATGGAACAGCTGTCTGTGTTCGTACGATTTTTTGATGGGAAGATATTCCGGGAAGAGCTGCTGTGTTTGCTTACTCTGCCCGGGCGCACGACCGGGGAAATAATCTTCCACGAGCTGACACAGTTCTTCGAAAAGAATGGTTTGAATGTGAGTCAAATCGTCTCCCCCCTGCTTCTAACACGAGGATGGATTCAATGCAGAGTATTTGCTTTCAAATCCTCTTTTTCCAGAAAACCAACATGGCGCCACAGATGGCTGCCTTGGTGTGTCAGTGTGCCCTGTTTTGTTTTGTTTTGTTTGCTTTTTAATACAGTGCTTCATTAAACTCTGTATATTGCAGCTAAGAGAATACCAATTAGAAAGTGGATCAGTCTATTGATATGTATCAGATAATATTCAATCAATAATTTTCCTTTACTCTAATTCAGCCAAAAACTACATTTAGTTCCACATATCGTTATCATGGTCAGTCCTTCAATTCTTGAGTATAACGTTTAAATCTGCTGCATCAAGTTTGAAGTTTAAGAGCAGAAGAATGTGAATGACAAGTTGGAAATAAACCAGAGTCATGGGTTGCTCTCTTACTTGCAGCTACATTATGCCTTGTGATGTTATAATTCTTTGATATTCTTATTAGGCGCCAATAGGCAGTAATTTATCCATTTCATACAGTGTTAGAATCAAATTACACACCAAAGGCCCCTTTTATGAGAACGCACACCAATCCTGATTGTGCTATACCCGTTGTCCCTGATTAGGGTTTGAGGTTTGGTCAAGGTCGATCTTGCTTCATTGTACAGACATCGGATCCAAGACGGATTTCACAACAACATCTGCAGTGAAGCTGGTGAGGGTAGGGGTGTGAAAGGTGTCCGAAAACACAGCTTGGTTAAATGTGTGTTCATAATAACACAACCTCCTCAGTGATGTTATTAGCAAAAGCAGCAACATGAATGAAGAATATCTTCATGTCTGGATTCCAAACACCTGTCTCTCTGGACAATCCTTTTAGAGGAAATTAGGTAAAAGTGGGTGAGAGAAAGTTAAAAAAGAGACTCATATTTGGTGCTGGTACACGCTGCAGAATAAGGGTATAGGAATCGTTATAATGGTATTAGGGCTAACTCTCATGGGCTTTAACATCTCAATGACATGCCTCTGGATTTTTCCTTTGAACTGAAACTGTTGTTTCAATTAGGTTTGTCAAGTCCCATGATCCTCCTGGAGACAGAGGGTTGACAGCCACAGCAGCTGGGTTATCTGGATTAATCACTTTATACAACTTTACTCCTTTCCATGTGAGCGGCCGTTCAATCAGCTTTCCCAATTACAGTTCAGCTCAGTGTGACCAATCCTGGAGCTGCGTCACGCTACGGCAACTCCAATTAGGAAGCTATTGTTTGGAAACAGCTTGAAGCTCGAAGAGCAATCTAAATTCATCACTTGTAAAGTTTCACTACAGATGTAGCACTCCAGATAGGACTCCACCCACACAAGGCCGTAACGGAACCGTGGAAACGGACCCCGCAAACAATAACGGGTCCCAAAGTGGATAGATCTGCAAACGGAACGCTCTGGGGGGCCAAACAGCTCAGTGTGTACGCCCTTTATGATCATTTCCTGATAACGATGAAGCCATAGCCCCACCACTGCTGCTCACTGCTGTAGCATGGTCAGTAGCTACTGTCAGTAGTTACTGCTACTGACCATGCTACAGATGTTAGTGCAAAATATACAGCTCCTCTACCACAACCATCAGCAACAAGTGGACATGGAGAATTACATGGACTACATGTTGCTAAATCTACCGCGGGGCATAAACAGAAGGGCAACCATGACAACCATGCTCGGGGGTCTTCTTCACTGCTTCTGGTGTATTTTGTGGCAGAAGTACAGCGCCACTTACAGGCCCGGCATATGTACTACAGCGTTTCCAGTGGCCTCGTGTGAACGGACACGTTAAATGAGCCGAATGTGTGTGAACGGAATACTTTTTTGGTAACGAATTCGGTCCGTTTGCACTCCCGTGTAAATGGGGTCTAAAGCCCTCCCACGTTGCCAAATTTCCCCATTTGTTCAATTTCAGGTTTTAACCATGAGATGGCGCTTCATTCACAAATACACAAAGACAACTGGGTGTTGTAGACCTTAGCTTGTTTGCAGCTCTGCAGTTGTGTTTGCTGAATACTGTAGCATTTAATCACTTATTTTTTATGGTTTTCGCTGGCTACTATGAAGAAAAAACATCAATATTTTAGATCAAATAAAGTTTATCTAATCTTATTATCTTAATTGTAAGTCAATAATATATAGTCTTTATATATTAAATAATCATAATAATAATGTAAATGTTTACACTTCTTTATTTTTTATGCTCATACTTTTACCTTTACAATAGTTTGCTTTAATATGCAGTATATTTTTTGTAATATTGTTGAGGTGTACACAGTACAGTAGATCGAAGTAAATCAACTCACACATTATTACGTATTATACAGTAATGTGTTGTATTATTAAATACTATTATACATTAACCCCATTATAGCAGATGCCACATTGAATGGATGAACACATTTATGCATCAATAATTACTACGGAGTATTTCTAAATATAAGTTATACAAATACTTAATACTAATAACATGATGATTCATTTTACTCTCAGATGATAATACTTTTCGCTTGGGCAATTGACCATTTTGAATGACAGACATTTACTTCTTACACATAATAATAGGTAAATAATAGGAATACTTCTTCCACCTCTGATTTTAACCTGTCACTGTTTTTAAAACTTTAATTAAATGTTTCATATTTCCAGAGACCCTTTCAGACCGGCTATGCTGCCCTGCATGTAATTCCGATTGCCCATCGGAATGTGACAGAAGTCTCCCATCCCCCATGGGAGACTTTTGTCACATTCCGATCGGCAATTATTTGAAACAAAGAGTGTCCGCAACATAGGCTACTATCTCTTGTTAACAGAGGGTGTTGGAGCTGGTGGTAGAGCTTTGTCACACCGATGATGGCCGACAGACCCTTTCAGGGTTAATGAATAGTGGATAGGAGAATTCAAAAGTATTTAGGAGAAGAGACTGCAGTGCTTTGAGAATCCGACTGCGCTTACACTATCGACATATTTATGATGCGCCAGTGGACGTCATGAATGTGCTTCTGCTGCTGTGAGGAAACTACAGTTTTCTATACAGCGGACTACATTGATGTATAATAAGAATAATAACTACTGTAAACCCAGCGCCATATCCTATCTAGATACTTTGCACCGCGCTCCCACTTGTTGTACCTGGCAGAGCAAGAAACACTCCAGCCTTTTATTTAAACTTGTTTAAAACATATCTAAATAAATATGTGTGTCCCGGCCATAAATGCAATTATGCTGTCAGTTTTCAGATAAAGCCACGGCATCACAATTCTTCTGTATTCTAAAATATAGTTATTTTCACCTCCCGTATTGCTTTTTCAACCCACCAGCTTTTATGGAGAAAATAAGTTATATAATAATTAACCAGAGGCATGTTTCTCACTATTTTATGCATAGAAACAACAGGCTACTGTGTGTGTGAGGAATCAGCTGTTTATTTCATATGAGTTTCATTGTGGCAGCATCCATCACGGCTCTCCCTGGTTGCAATACACAAAGACAGCTAACTGTAAGCTTGTCACTCAGAGGGGGGTGGGGGCTGGTGAACGGTATGGTCAATGTTTGTTTGTGTCTTGCCTCTGGGGCCCAGAGGCAAGACATGGCGGGCGCGAGAGACCAGGAGGAAAAATGTTTATTAAAAAGATTTTTAAAAAATCATTATTTGAAAAATGATTGATTAGAAAATAATATGATACAGTGCAGTACTATTACATCTGGGTCTCTGTGTTTCATTAAAGCTCGGCTCTGTGTGTGTGTGGAACAAGCCATTTTGTGTGCGTGCCCGAGCGAGAGAGAGAGAGAGTGCACCGGTACCGGAGATCGTTGTTGTTAGCTTCTGGTGCTAGCGAGCTACGCTAACGGATATAAGGAGTTTTTTCAACAACAAAGTGGAGGAGAGTCCTCTCCTGTCAGACAGAGAGACTCAGTGAGCTAAAGGACTCTTTCAGTGTTATCTCGGTGGGTCTCAAACGTTTTGGTCACCATTAATGTAAACAATTATATCCAAGGCACACGTTTATATGATCATTATAGTTATAAAAAAATAAGAGAATAAATGAAAAACAGCTATGAAATACAGTAAAAAAAGAATAAAGTTTAAAAAGGTGATTTGTAAAATATTTTATTTAATAATAAGTAAATCTGTTTACAGTTCTGTTTCATATGGGTGTTGAGAGAGGTATCCATAGATCTCTTCATTTTGCTCTCAAAGTACACCAGATTGATGCATTTAACTTCAATATTTAAAAATACAGTGTGTATTTGCGTGGGGATTGTTGCAGTAGAAAATTCCACTGTAGCGACCGGTACATTAATGGGAAACCCTAAATGTTTGAGCACCCTCTATGAAATGTTAAGCTACCCCACAGCACCCCCAAAATAAATCTCTGGCTCCGCCACTGAGCCTGACTTGTTTTGGGGGGGCCCGACTTTTTTTGTTCTCCAAAGGGGGGGCCTGACAGAAAAAGTTTGAGAACCACTGGTCTAAGCCAACCAGACATGGACAAAGAAAAGGATCAGTCTATGTGTAGAGGGGGAACTAGACACCCCTAGTCCTTTACAGCCATGGTCCGGTCTGACAGCGATCAGCTGTCTGCGGGAGAGAGGAAGAGACAGATCACTGCATAAATATGCAAATCCAAACCTACAGTTAACTTTACTGCTGGAGAAGAGAGATCAGGGGGGGGGGGGAGAGCTGTGGCTGATGGGCCATTAGGTGTGTAAACAAAGAGAGTCACACACAGCTGAGGCCTGTACTACGAAGCCGGATATCCGCTTAGCGGGCTAACTTCAGGGAAAACTCAGGTTTTCCGGTCCTACGACGCTGGTTCTCTTTTTAGCGGGCTACATCTCCATGGTAACTTATGCTGAGCGGCTAACCTGCTACAGGGGCCTATACTACGAATCTAGTTCAACATTATGGGGCGGTGGTGGCGCAGTGGTTAGAGCGTTGGTCATCAGATCAAGGGGCGTTGGTGAACTCCAGTTCGAATCCCGCCTCGGCCGCCACTGCGTCAGGCCGTTGTGTCCTTGGGCAAGACACTTTACCCGCATTTGCTCCTGTGGGTAATGTCCGCAGTAATGACTCTTACATATCTAATATGTGTAATGTGTACTTGTAAAGCGCTTTGAGCACCTGTAAAAGCGCTCTATTTTTTTATTATAACATATCCTGGATATATTTTGAGTTATCCGGTTGACTTGATCCAAAACAAACCCGCTCTCGCTAAACTGTCCTACGACGCTGGCTATCAACTCGATCGCTCAAGCCAGCTGTGTCCTATCTAGTTAGGTGTGCGTTCACATAAAATGGGTGGTATCTGGAGCATTCGACCAATCACAAACATGGAGAAGCGTACTGACAGCGCAGCGTCATACTTCCTGAATGAAAAGTCAACTTTAATATTAGACATATGAAGAAGTTAAACTTTAAACATCAATGACTTAAACACTTTATCCAGGATAAAAGCCACATAGCTGCACACACCTGCAAGGTGAATACAGCTGGTAACAGAAAAAGTGTTTGAATGCGTACATTAACAGGTTTATGATATCACTGCCCCGTCTAAGACACGATCTGACTTTAATTACATTTGACTCGAGTGTTTCGTCAACTTAATGTGTTGCTTAAAATAATACTTCTGCATACAGTATGTGACACTGTGAGTGTTGCACGGCCAGATACGGCTCAGCTGACTCAGATAAGGAAATATATGATACATTATGATGTGATATGCCGCGGACTGTACTTAATGTTACTCTGATCCGGTTACTTATGTTGTGGCAGATATTTAATTAAGCTTTCTTAACATAATAGTATAATAGTTATAATAGTCAGATTGCTCTGAAGATGGGAGGTGATATTCTATTCATTTTCACGTTCACACAGTCGGTGATTTTGGCAGGCCGTCTTTCCTGCAACGGCAGTTTAAACTGTATTTCCTCCGCTCACTGAGCTCTGATTGGTCAGCAGGCAGTGCTTTCACTGAGTTGATCTCTTATCCTGGAACCTATCCTGCTCCGGCGCAGGCTAGCCGCTCAGCATAAGTTATCGAGCCCGCTAGAAAGTGAACCAGCTTCGTAGGACCGGAAATCCCTGAAGTTAGCTTGCTAAACGAAAAGCCTGATTCGTAGTATAGGCCCCTGGTTAGATTGCAGGCTAAGAGCTCAACTCAGTGAAAGCACCGCCTGCTGACCAATCAGAGCTCAGTGTACGGAGTTTAAAGCGATCAAGTCATATTACAGGAGGTTTCTACACGGACCACTATTGCGGTAAGCATGTTGTAACTTCCGGTTGTTGTCATTGTCATCTCCGGGTATCCCGTGTGCCTGTTCTGCTGCTGATAGCTTATTATCTTAACTTAATCGATCGTTTTAAAACTCTTGATCACGGCAACTGCCTGACGTTGTAATCACACGTTACTACAGCTTAAGCACTCACAACTCTCCGTCTCTTAGCGACTGTAACTCCACAGTTGCCTACACTCTTTTCGGGTTTGCTAACGGTAGCTACTTTAGCTTGATAGCTAGCCATGACTCTTTCCCCACCCTCGGGTGTTATTTCCTGCTCTTCCTGTCTCATGTTTGGTTACTTCCCTACCTCCTTTACTGGTACCGATACATGTGTTAAATGTAGTATAGCTGTTAGGTTGGAGGCGGGAATCATAGCCATAGAAGCCCGGCTCCGCATCTTAGAAAGTAACTCAGCTACAGTAAAGCCCATGTTAGCCAGTGCGGACCGGCAAAAGGGTGCTCCTATTAGCCGTCCCCCGGCAACTCCCGAGCAGCAGGGAGACTGGGTGACTGTTCAGAAGGGACATAACGCGAAACCCGCAGGTCCCCACCAACCCGTTCACGTATCTAACAGATATTCTCCACTCAGCGAGACACCCGCTGAGAAGCCAACTCTGGTTATTGGTAGCTCTATTATGCGACACGTGAATTTAGAGACCAAAGCCTCCACAGTCACATGCATTCCGGGGGCCAGAGTGGGCGACGTTGAGGCGCATCTTAAACTGCTGGCTAAAAATAAACGTAAATACAGTAGGATTGTTATTCACGTCGGTGGTAATGATGTTCGTTTACGCCAATCAGAATGCACCAAACTTAATGTGGAGTCGGTGTGTAGTTATGCTAAAACAATGTCGGACACCGTAATATTCTCTGGTCCCCTCCCCAATCTGATCAATGATGACATGTATAGCCGCATGTCATCATTTCAGCGCTGGTTGTCTTGGTGGTGCCCAGCAAACAATGTGGGCTTCGTAAATAATTGGACAGCCTTCTGGGGAAAACCTGGTCTGATTAAGAGAGACGGCATTCATCCTACTTTGGAAGGTGCAAATCTCATTTCGGCAAACATTTCAGGGCTTTGTGGACTTAATCCATGACAAACTGGAGTTGAGACCAGGAGGCGGAGTCGCAGTCTTACACGCTTCTCTGCGCTCTCTCCTAGGCAGTCATCCATAGGAATCCCGAACCCAATAAAATACCCAATATTAGCGGTGTGTCTGCCCAAGGACAATTTAAGGTAAAACCTAATAGAGGTGTCATACATAATAACCTAATAAAAGTAAATGTAACAACTACTACAGTGCAACAAAACAGGAATATTAAATGTGGTCTCTTAAACATAAGTTCTCTAGCATCTAAAGCAATATTGGTAAATGATTTAATATCAGATTATAATATTGATATATGCTGTCTCACTGAAACTTGGTTGAGACATGAAGAATATGTCAGCATAAATGAGGCCACTCCACCCAGCCATATCAATACTCATATTGCCCGAGGCGTGGGCCGAGGAGGTGGAGTTGCAGCAATCTTTGTCTCGTTTTTAGTCTTACGCATCCGACCTGGAAAACTATTTGTTACAGTGTACCGTGCACCAGGTCCTTATTCAGAATTCTTATCAGAGTTTTTATCAACTTTGGTTCTTAAAACAGTTAAAGTAATTATCGTAGGTGACTTTAATATTCATGTTGACGATGATAAAAATAGCCTTACTGTTGCATTTAACTCTATATTAGATTCTGTTGGTTTTTGTCAGAGTGTAAATAAACCAACCCACTGCTATAATCACACTCTCGACTTTGTTCTGACTTATGGTATTGAAATTGAGCAACTATTAGTCGAACCGCATAATCCTGCTTTATCCGACCATTTCTTAGTAACTTTTGAAGTACTGTTACTAGACTACAAAGCATTAGTCAAAAGCTCCTGCAGCAGAAACCTATCTGTTAGTGCTATAGCCAAATTTAAGGAAGAGATTCCACCAATACTTAACTCGATAGCATGTCTGCATGTAGGGGAGGAAACTTATACAAAATGTCCACCACCCCAAATTGATCATGTTGTTGATAGTGCTACAGATGCGCTGCGAATATAATTAGTCTCTGTTGCTCCTTTGAAAAAGAAGAAAATAAAACAACATAGATTAGCTCCATGGCATAATGCCGAAACCCGCAAAATAAAGCAAAAGTCGAGACAACTTGAAAGGATATGGCGTTCCACTAAACTTGAAGAATCTCGTTTAATTTGGCATATTACTCTCAATGAATATAAGAAAGCACTGCGTAAAGCGAGAGCAGCCTACTACTCTTCATTAATAGATGAGAATAAGAATAATGCAAGATTTCTTTTCAGCACTGTAGCCAGGCTGACAGAGAGCCATAGCTCGATTGAGCCTTCTATTCCCATAGCACTCAGTAGTAATGATTTTATGTGCTTTTTTAATGATAACATTGTTACTCTTAGAAACAAAATTAATGACCTCTTGCCTTTGACCAGTATAGTGTTATCAACTCCCGGAAACGTAAGTTCTAATATTACACTAGATAGTAAACTAGAATGCTTTTCAGCCATAAACCTTGAACAATTAAATTCAATGATTCTCTCTTCTAAACCATCAACGTGTATGTTAGACCCAATTCCAACTAAGCTGTTGAAGGAAGTTTTTCCATTAATTAGCACTTCTTTATTAAATATTATGAATATGTCTTTATTATCAGGCTATGTTCCACAATCATTCAAAGTAGCAGTGATAAAACTGCTTCTTAAAAAGCACAACCTCGATCCAGAGGTTTTAGCCAATTATAGACCTATTTCTAATCTTCCGTTCCTCTCAAAAATTCTTGAGAAAGCAGTCGCAAAACAGTTGTGTGATTACTTAAAAAACAATGATTTATTTGAAGATTTTCAGTCTGGCTTTAGAACACATCATAGCACAGAGACCCCCCTCCTCACTTCTGTCAAGCGACTTTGTTAACCATTTTGAAAAAAAGGTTGATGATATTCGCTCTTCTTTTTCTGACTCACCTTTACTGACCGCTGGGTCACCAGACCCTCCTTTCACCCATACACTGACCTCCTTTTCCCCTCTCTCTCCAAGTGAGGTTCTTACCCTCATTACCTCTGCCCGCCCTACCACCTGTCCTCTGGAACCAATCCCTTCAAACCTCCTTCAGACTATCTCTACTGATATTCTACCGTTTCTCACCCATTTCATCAACACTTCTCTAACTTCTGGTCCCTTTCCAAACAGTCTCAAGGAGGCAAGAGTAAACCCTCTCCTAAAGAAACCTACTCTCGACCCGTCTGATGTTATAAACTACAGGCCTGTCTCTCTCCTCCCGTTCCTGTCTAAAACACTTGAACGCGCTGTCTTTAAACAACTCTCCTGTTATCTCCATCAGAACAACCTTCTGGATCCGCACCAGTCTGGTTTCAAGGCAGGTCACTCCACAGAAACGGCCCTCCTTGCTGTCACTGAGGAACTGCACACTGCCAAAGCAGCATCCCTCTCCTCTGTCATCATCAGGTTGGACCTGTCAGCTGCATTCGACACGGTGAACCATCAGATCCTCCTTCACACTCTACAAGAACTTGGAGTTTCAGGCTCTGCACTTTCCCTCCTCACCTCATACCTCAAAGACCGTACCTACAGGGTAACTTGGAGAGGGTCCAAGACCGACCCTTGTCAATTAACTACAGAGGTCCCTCAGGGCTCTGTTCTTGGTCCCCTCCTCTTCTCCCTGTACACAAACTCGCTCGGATCGGTCATTAGCCCGCATGGTTTTTCATACCACTGCTATGCTGACGACACCCAATTAATTCTGTCCTTTCCCCGCTCAGAGACCCAGGTCGTCGCACGCATCTCTGCTTGTCTAGCTGACATCTCTCAGTGGGTGTCTGCTCATCACCTCAAGCTCAACCTTGACAAGACTGAACTGCTTTTCCTTCCGGGAAAAGATTGTCCCACTCTTGACCTGACAATCAACATCGGCACCTCTGTTGTTTCCACGACTCAGACTGTAAGGAATCTGGGTGTGACCCTAGATAACAACCTGTCCTTCACTGCAAACACATCGCTGCTACAACCCGTTGCTGCAGATATACGCTGTACAACATCAGGAAGATTCGTCCCCAGCTGACCCAGAAAGCCACCCAGGTTCTGGTCCAGGCTCTCGTCACCTCACGCCTAGACTATTGCAACTCCCTCCTGGCTGGTCTACCTGCATGTGCCATCCGACCTCTGCAGCTCATCCAGAATGCAGCGGCTCGTCTGGTCTTCAACCTTCCAGAATGTTCCCACACCACTCCGCTCCTCCGCTCCCTTCACTGGCTCCCGGTAACTGCTAGAATCCACTTCAAGACACTAGTACTTGCATACCATGCTGCGAATGGATCTGGCCCTTCCTACATCCAGGACATGGTAAAACTGTACACCCCAGCGCGTGCATTCCACTCTGCATCAGCCAAACGACTCGCTGCACCCACACTGCGAGGGGGACCCAAGTTCCCATCAGCAAAAACACGTGGGTTTGCTATCCTGGCTCCAAAATGGTGGAATGAGCTCCCCATTGACATCAGGACAGCAGAAAGCCTGCACATCTTCCGGCGCAGACTGAAAACTCATCTCTTTCGACTCCACTTCGAGCGATATAATTAATAACAAGGCACTTATATACTAATATAGGACTGGCTTATCTATAGCCAGCTGAGTAGCACTTGAAATGTTTGGCTCTATGATACCTGATGTACTTATATGATTCTGTTTTCTTCAGGGTTGTGTCTTCCTGGTCGTATGTACTTATTGTAAGTCACTTTGGATAAAAGCGTCAGCTAAATGCAATGTAATGTAATGTAAAGACAGCTCTGGTTAAAGTCACAAATGACATTCTAATAGCCTCTGACAAGGGACTTGTCTCTATTCTTGTTTTGCTCGATCTCAGTGCTGCATTTGATACTATCGATCATGATATCTTATTGCAAAGACTAGAGCACTTAGTTGGCATACAGGGAACTGCTTTAGGCTGGTTTAGGTCCTATCTATCTGAACGCTCTCAGTTTGTACGTGTCAATGATGAATCTTCCACGCAAACCAAAGTTAGCCATGGAGTGCCACAGGGCTCAGTGCTCGGACCTATTTTGTTCACATTATATATGCTTCCGTTAGGCAATATTATAAGGAATCATTCTGTACATTTTCATTGTTATGCGGATGATACTCAACTATATTTATCAATCAAGCCTGATGAAATTAATCATCTAAATAAAATTCAAGACTCAAGGACTTAAAAACATGGATGACCTTAAACTTTTTGATGTTAAACACGACCAAAACTGAAGTTATTGTACTTGGCCCGATGAATCTACGAAACAAATTATCTAAAGATATACTAAATATGGATGGCATTAATTTGGCCTCCAGTGAGACTGTAAGGAATCTTGGTGTTTTATTTGATCCGGATTTATCCTTTAACGGCCACATAAAATCAATTTCAAGAACCGCCTACTTCCATCTACGTAACATTGCAAAAATCAGGCATATCTTGCCTCAAAACGATGCAGAGAAACTAGTCCATGCATTTGTTACTTCAAGGCTGGATTATTGTAACTCTTTATTATCAGGGTGTACCAAGAAGTCAGACAAGTCGCTTCAGCTGATTCAAAATGCTGCAGCTCGTGTACTAACCAGAGTTAGGAAAAGGGACCACATTACTCCTGTTCTGGCTGCCTTACACTGGCTCCCTATAGAACACAGGATAGAATTTAAAATTCTTCTTCTCGCCTACAAAGCCCTTAATGGGCAGGCGCCATCTTACCTTAAAGAACTCATTATACCCTACTGTCCTACTAGGGCATTGGGTTCCAAGAATGCAGGGTTGTTGGTTGTTCCTAGTGTCCCTAAAAGTACAATGGGAGCCAGAGCCTTTTCTTATCAAGCTCCACATTTGTGGAATCAGCTTCCAGTTTGTGTTCGGGCGGCAGACACCCTATCCGTTTTTAAGAGTGCGCTTAAGACCTTCCTTTTTGATAAAGCTTATAGTTAGGGCTGATTAGATTCAGCCCCTAGTTTTGCTGATATAGGCTTAGTTTGTCGGGGGACATCTTACTTCTTACTTCTCTCTGTCTATACCTGTGTACTCCCATGTTCCGATTAACCCAGCTTCCCCAAATGTCTTTCTTTTTGGTGTCTATATACGCTGGGATCCGGAGTCATGGATGATCCTGCGGTCCTGTGTCCTGCATCGCGAGCCCTGGATCTTGAGTCGTGGCTGTGGTCCTGGATCATAGGTCCTGGATGGATATCCTCGTGGATTCATCTTCCTATTATACACACATGCATTTCCAAACATTTGGACTACCTATGTTGCAAATGTATTATCTTTTCAATTTACACACGGCATCTATTGCACGTCTGTCCGTCCTGGGAGAGGGATCCCTCCTCTGTTACTCTCCCTGAGGTTTCTCCCATTTTTCCCTTTAAACTGTGGGTTTTCTTCGGAAGTTTTTCCTTGTACGATGTGAGGGTCTAAGGACAGAGGGTGTCGTATTGTCATACTGATATTTTGTACAAACTGTGAAGTCCACTGAGACAAATGTAACATTTGTCATATTGGGCTATATAAATAAACATTGATTGATTGATTGAAAGGAAATACAGAAAAGCTGCCGTTGCAGGAAAGACGGCCGGCAAAAATCACCGACTGTCTGAACGTGAACATTAATAGAATATCACCTCCATCTTCAGAGCATTCTGACTATTATAACATTAGCGTTAAGAAAGCTTACTTAAATATCTGCCACAACATAAATAACCGGATCAAAGTAACAGTACAGTCTGCGGCACTGTGAGTGCAGACGTCGATGATATAGAATTCATATCACATCATAATGTATCATATATTTCCTAATCTGAGTCAGCTGAGCCGTATCTGGCCGTGCAACACTCACAGTGTCACATACTGTATGCAGAAGTATTATTTTAAGCAACACATTAAGTCAAATGTAATTAAAGTCAGATCGTGTCTTGGACGGGGCAGTGATATCATAAACCTGTTAATATACGCATTCAAACTCTTTTTCTTTTACCAGCTGTATTCACCTTGCAGGTGCAGCTATGTGGCTTTGATCCTGGATAAAGTGTTTAAGTCATGGATGTTTAAAGTTTAACTTCTTCTTATTTGACTAATATTAAAGTTCACTTTTCATTTAGGAAGTATGACGCTGCGCTGTCAGTACGCTTGTCCATGTTTGTGATTGGTCGAATGCTCCAGATACCACCCCTTTCATGTGAACGCGCACCTAACTAGATAGGGCATGGCTGGCGTCGTAGGACCGCTTAGCGAGAGTGCGTATGTTTTGGATTAGGCCAACCGACTAGCTCAAACATATCCAGGTTATGTTGAACCGGCTTCGTAGTACAGGCCTCAGTTCACCTGAGAGCTGCTGTTTCATTCAGACTATTTAAAAAAAACGGTCTGATTTTAACATTGCACAACAATGAACTCTATGTGTGATTGTTATAGCAGTAATATTAAACACTAATAATACAGTCAACTATTAACAATAGTATAATATTATAGCCCGTTTGCCCATAGTGAGATGACAAGGCTCCATTAAAAATAAACCTCTTTTTAGTGAATTACTGAGTTTGTGCAAGTTAATAACGTTTTAATGAACAGTATATTCATATTTGTCGATGCTTTCATGTCAATTTGGTGAACATAAACATACATGATCGTGAAGATGATGATTAAATTATGATTAAAAATCGGTAGTGAGAGCCGTGCTGCATTTCCTCCCGTCGGATGTGATATAAAAACAAACCGATTATTTTTGTAGTTGTAAACTCACGTGGATTAAACCACATGTCAATTCGGCTAACATATGATACATTAAATGATCGTGAGGTTTGTGGGGGAAACTTCCGAAGCAATTGGAAAGAGGACTCAAAGAGACACGAGGAGAGCTGGAGCTTTGATGGCAAACACTGGTGGTTAACTTGGAGTTACGGTCGGAGAATTTACAAGACAGGTGGTGTGTCACGAGTTGACACAGCGGTTGCCAAAACCAATTCTGAAGAACTCTTCTGCAGCTCAAGGTTTCGGAGTGTAATAATCAACATTCTTTATCGGTGAAACTAAAACAATATGGACCCTGAATCTAACTAGAGCTCTCGTCCATAGGAAAGAATGTGTGCCAGGGAACCTACGTCCCTGAACAGTAAACCACCTCATGGCGACTTGTGCTCTGTCACAGACTGGCAACAACAATGCGCCCAAGCTGCCCCTCTTTAAGAGAGATAGCAGCAATACCCAAGGCCGTAGAGCTATGACATGGGAAAAGAGACAGTAAAGAGAGAAAACGATGAACTGGGTAGAAGGTTGAATTCCTAAGGAAATTATTCCCTAACAAGGATGATGATTAAAAATCGTTTGTTTGAGCTGGGCTGCATTTCCTGATGAAAAAACAAACCGATGGTTTTGTAGATTTAATACGCCAACGTGGATTAAACAACATTATTTTGTTAAATAAAAACATGGTGATGTTTTGTAAATGATTACATGTCTCTTATTTAGCACAGAATATGAGCCTATCCGTGACATATGGATCTTAACAAAGATCCGCTATACCTGTAGATCTATCAGCTGTTTATTTCACATGAGTTCCAGTGTGGCAGCTTTTTACTCACTGCTCCCCCTGGTGGATCCATGATCCATTGCAGCTTGTTTCATTATAATTGTATTTATTTATCAAGGGGGTGTATCAAGTCATGCGGGGGGTTTTCCTTTCAGCGAGGGCCCCACCCCGTGCCGATCACAGGCCCACATGGGTATGGGCGTCCGAAATTAGGTGCTACATCTGTATGTTGTTCTAGAATAAATGGCCCATGTAAGACAGATCCTCAGTGAAGGGAGAAAATAACCTGTGCAGGAGTGTACTGTTAATATCAATACATTGAGGAAGTGAGGCTGGCATGGTGCACACAGTCCCTTTATTTTGATACATCCTGTTGAAGGTCAGAATAATTCATTACCAACAGAACTTCTATTAACTCCTAATAAAAGCATAAGCAATTTAAAAGACCTCACATTTGCATCAAATGAATAGCAAGTGTAGCTTGAAGAGGTCTCGTCTTAACAATTACATCCAATATTTGTTTTTCATGAGGGTTATTTGACACTGATTAACTTTGAGCTTCAGCGGGATTGCTCCTCCATGCTAGTGCTTAATTAAAAGATCTTCTTAAACGCATTTAGAAACTTTTCAAAAGTCCATATTATTAAACAAAAACTTCAGTCTCAGGAGAAACAATTAAAAAGTTATCTTGGAGATAGATAAGAGAGAGCCTTAAAGTGTGTGAAAAAGAGAAGAAACTGTTTCAGGTCAATGCAAAACAAACAGACAAATGTGGATGGAGGAATGATGCATTTGGGTGAATCTGTTTTTCTACAGTCTGTCATGTTCAAAATTCCTCTACGAAGCAAGGAGTCGGATCAGGCAGTAAGGTTATAATAAAACTGATTTATTTCAGTTGTGCTAAGGAATAGCTGAGGTTTCTGGAGATCGGTATTCGACAGGCCGCGAGCAGTTTTCACTCCAAGCAGTTAACTGTCCAACATTTCCTTCCAGAACCCCGGAAACTGGCAAAACACATTCCATATACTTATTACAGAATAAAGGTGTCATATTATGATTGGATATGTGTATTTCTGAGTGAGGTGCTGTCGATTGGAGTACAGGCGAGCCCACACCTCTTGGCTTCGCCCAGGTCCAGAGTTCTTCCCAAGGTCATCCAGGCCCTACACTACACTGGCTGTCTGTTTCTCCTGTCACGTGCTAAGCTCTGAACTGCTCGTGCCTGGCACAGTGCCCTCTCCTGAACCTCAGCGAATAAATCTAATAAAAGTAGCAGAAAAGCAGTTCCTTCCTTATGTTGTGCTCACCATTAACACTGTCATGAAGCTCACTTCTCTTCATAGTTTAAGACCTTCTGGTAGCACATTATTCATAAACATTTCTTTATGACACTGCAATGTAAAGAAAATTCACCAGAGACCTTCACTGTGGTTAACAAACACATAAGCTGTCTCTATTCCACACTGGAACATAATTATATCCAAATCATCTGAAGTGCAAATTAAACTGCAGCATGCAGAAGGAGCTAGTCACACACACTGTGTGGATGCTGGTGGGACAGTTCCAGATCCAGGTCATAAAACCAGTGTGTTCTATAGGTTTCTGTGCATGTCAATGGTCTGCAAAGACTCAAATCCCTGTGTTCCCTCCAGAGGGAGTTTCTCCCCCACACACCCTGCCTGAGACGCCTCCATTGGACTCCTTTGTTAACTTCCTGAACATATTGACTTCACAATGTAACACTTCTACTGGCTAGCGCTCCAACACATTGTACATGATAGGCTAAGCGACGGAACATCTGTAAGCTGTTGACTAATCACAACAGAGCCGGCCAGCTAACCAATCAGAGCAGACTGGGCTCTGGTTTCAGACAGAGGGTGAAAAGAGGTGCTGCAGCACAGGCAGTATGAGAAAAATAAAGAGCGTTTTGAACATTAAGGCATGGAGACATGTCCCAGTAGAGACACTACATACTGATATACACCTGTAAATAAGCATCATGTGTTTTCTTTAACCTTTGTTATATAGATTCAGTGTTCAGGTGTTTTTTTTGTTAGTAGAACCTTTTAAATTACTGTATGTCCACTTAAAGATGGGGTAGGTCATTTTGGAGAAACCAGCTTGAGTGCGCTAGAATTTGAAAATACACAACCGGAAGAAATCTGCTACTTCCTTACAGAGCCCCTCCTCCAACACACACGGGATGTTAAGAGTATTCCATGGAATATAACAAAAAGTGTATCTCGAGCCGGTTTCTCAAACTTACCTACCCCACCTTTAATGTTAGAACACTTAAGCATGAACTTGTACAGCATACAAGTGCACGCTTAAAGTGAGTGTATACAGATTCAAGATCAAGATTTCCTGAGTCTGCTTCTTGTACCTCCAACCTCGTTCTTTCAGTCATGACCCCCCCTTCATTACCATATGGTGAGAGTAGATCGAAGATAGACCAGTAGATTGAATAGTAAGGATGGCACCTGGCCACTACCCAAGGAGGGGTTCCAGGGACGTCCAGCTGGGAGGAGACCGAGGGGCAGACCCAGGACCAGGTGGAGGGATTATATCTCCACGCTGGCCTGGGAGCGCCTTGAAGAGTCAGAGCTGGTTGATGTGGCCAGGGAAAGGGAAGTTTGCATCCACGACACAACTCTGGTTAAGAGCTTGGCAATGGATGGATGGATGGGTTTCTTTAGTCTTCAGAAAAACAATTGAAGTACGTTTCCAAATAATCCTGCAGCGTTTTAAATCAGGATCAGTGTCATGATCTGGCTCAATGAATGACACAATCTGGAAACCGTACATGCCTCTTAAAACTAGTACATTTATTAAAGGAAGCTAAACTAAATTTGCAGTTGCACATTTGTGGATGTGTGTGAACATCGCTAGGTGTCAGAAACAAAAGTTAAACCAACTCATCTTCAAACAAAGCAACTAACCTGAAGGAAGAGAGCATCTGGTCACACATAGTAACCAGGTTTCAGCCATCACTCCATGAGGCTCTCCATCAATCAGGAAATTGGTCTTGAGATCTACTGTAAGGGCCTTTCAATCAGGGACAGATTAGCTGCCCTGAAAAAGAATTGTGGCGATCAATGGAATGATGGTGCATTAGTGAATGGCACTCTTACAACAGTGATGCACAGTGAAAGAGCATTTCAAGGAGCAAAAGAAAATCTGAAGGTAATACTGCGTGATTGTAGATTTGTTAGACATATTAAGCTTGAGATGTCGATGGATCTTTCTCTCTCGCAAGTTATCTTTATTTCACTGAAGAAGGAGCTTCTAAGAGCTTCTCACAGGTTTGCCACATGCTTCTCTAAATGATACAGACTGGTTCAGGAAGAACAAAGCTGTCAGAATGATTCAGGCGGTTAGTTTGATCAATTTGTTTCATGCATCGCAGCAGCTCCATTTGAAACAGACATTCAACATAACGTTAAAGTAACTGAAGACAAAATGTTCCAGACACTTCATGATGCATTTGGTCTGGAATTAAACTCTATATTGAGTAGGAGGATGGACTGGTGGAAACATGTGTGCTTCTGTCCAACCTTATTTAAGTCAGATTTGATGGTAATATTCCCGTCTGTGTTCAGGACATGGTCGGGGTCTGAAACGTGTTGTTGGCCAGCTTCAATATGTTATTAAGTGTTTGACTTCAAGAGGTGGACAAACACTTGAACCAGGCAGTATTACAGCACTGTAGAAAACTCAGTGCAACACTGTGAATGCTTCCAGCTGTTCTCACTATTTTAACACAGTATTGTGTCTTCCACTCTCTTCCCCTGAGGGGTTTTCAAGCTGCTTTTTTACCGTGTTCAGAACAGTTATTACACTTTTCATTCACATCAAACAAACCACTTCAATACCAACATTATTTCACTTCATTAAATCTGCAGCAGCTGTGTGAGGCAATCATTTCAACATGGACAACATTAGTTTCTCTGTTTCCAGCACCGTGTGGAATCCATTCAGCAGAGAACAATGGCTGTTTTGAAGCTAGAAGATACTCGCATGTTTGCTATTCTGACAAAAGAAATGGTGGATGACCTCCCCTTTGATATCAATCTAAACTAATCTGACTTTCTTTCATCACAGACTGAAAACCAAGTCCCTGCACCTTGGCCAATAAACGTACCACACACAGAAAATATAGTTGTAGCAACTAAAATATGTATTTCTATTGATGCTAAAGCACCATTAGCGACACGTGTTATACCGCCAATGACCACTTCAGGAAAAATCAGTGTTTTAGTCACTTTGGATAAGAGCGTCAGATGAATGAAATGTAATGCACTGTAATCACTGAGTGCACACCTGAACCGCCAATGGCCTTCACATAACATTGCATCTGCAAAATGGCAGTTTGTAGATTTAGGGGGGGGTCATGCTCAATGTGCTCTTTGCTAGGGTGAGGGTATAGTTTCAGGGACAGCTTAAAGGTGCACATTCACCATGTGTATTAAAACATCCTTATTTGTTTCCTTTCAATAAGTTGGATTTTTTCTAAACTGAATCTTCTTTGTTGCAGAACTCGAATGCAGAGAACCCGAATTGTGTGGCCATCGAGGGTGTGCTCGAGGCCTACTTCCAGAGCCTGAGGACGGTCCAGCTGTACGGACCCACTAACTTCGCCCCGGTCATCAGCCAGGTGGCTCGGTGGGAAACACACACATCTTCTTATGCACAACTATGTGTCACACAATCATGCACACAGCCTTTATATACTCTCTCTAACACATGTCTTTCATACACACTCAGAAATATTCTCTCTCATACACATATTCTACTCATTTCCATGTGTTTCATATGCATATGGCTGTTCCTGTACCATCAGCTGTTTATGTATGCATGTCATGAATACAAACAGAAGTATCTGAGTGACTTGATGGCAGAAAGTAGGAAGTGTGATAAGCCACTCACAGAAAAGTGTCAATCATTCCTGTCTTGGAAGAGAAATCACAGTTTACATGTAAATTGTTTCCAAATATTTAAATCTAACGGGCCCTGTGGAATTCTCTTTTTAGCAAACAAAGATTATGTTTGGATTCATCTTCAACTGTCAGTCAACTCACAAACACCTGAATAACTGTTCAGAGGGCGTAGCACGCAAGAACCACAACGCTTATTATAAAGGGCTCACAGAAAATCACACAGGATCTCCAATATCCATTTATGAATCAGTTTGGACATAAAAGAGAAATGTGTTCCTTATTATTTCCAAACTTCTCTCATATACAGTACGTGTCAGATTGACTTGTTGATCATCCGCTCAGTTCAAACAGGAAGTGTTTTTTGGAGGTGTGTTGTGGAGTGTTGTGCACAGTTTGCTGTGCTGTGATGACCTTATGTTCCTGAAGTGTATGCAAAATAGCCAAGATAACTTTAATATTTATTTATTATTTATCATAGACTCTGCAGATTGACTTACATTCATCATATATTATTCATATACATAATGCTCTAAGGTACTCGAAAGGAGGGTCAGGCCGATTGTCGAACCTCAGATTGAGGAGGAACAATGCGGATTCCGTCCTGGTCGTGGAACGACGGATCAGCTTTTTACTCTCGCAAGGATCCTGGAGGGGGCTTGGGAGTACGCTTATCCGGTCTACATGTGTTTTGTGGACTTGGAGAAGGCGTATGACCGGGTTCCCAGGGAGTTACTGTGGGAGGTGCTGCGGGAGTATGGGGTGAGGGGGTCTCTACTCAGGGCCATCCAATCTCTGTACTCCCAAAGCGAGAGCTGTGTCCGGGTCCTCGGCAGTAAGTCGGACCCATTTCCGGTGAGGGTTGGCCTCCGCCAGGGCTGCGCTTTGTCACCAATCCTGTTTGTAATATACATGGATCGGATTTCGAGGCGTAGTCATGGGGGAGGGGGTCTGCAGTTCGGTGGACTAAGGATTGCACCACTGCTTTTTGCAGATGATGTGGTTCTGATGGCTTCATCGGTCTGTGACCTTCAGCACTCACTGGATCGGTTCGCAACCGAGTGTGAAGCGGCTGGGATGAGGATCAGCACCTCCAAATCTGAGGCCATGGTTCTCAGCAGGAAACCGATGGAATGTCCACTCCAAGTAGGGGATGAGTCCTTACCCCAAGTGAAGGAGTTCAAGTATCTCGGGGTTTTGTTCTCGAGTGAGGGAACAATGGAGCGTGAGATGGGCCGGAGAATCGGAGCAGCGGGAGCGGTACTGCAGTCGCTTTACCGCACCGTTGTGACGAAAAGGGAGCTGAGCCAGAAGGCAAAGCTCTCTGTCTACCGGGCCATTTTCGTTCCTACCCTCACCTATGGTCATGAAGAATGGGTCATGACCGAAAGATACAAGCGGCCCAGATGGGTTTTCTCCGCAGGGTGGCTGGTGTCTCCCTTAGGGATAAGGTGAGAAGTTCGGTCATCCGGGAGGGACTCGGAGTTGAGCCGCTCCTCCTTCGCGTCGAAAGGAGCCAGTTGAGGTGGTTCGGGCACCTAGTTAGGATGCCACCTGGGCGCCTCCCTAGGGAGGTGTTCCAGGCACGTCCAGCTGGGAAGAGACCAAGGGGTAGACCTAGGACCAGGTGGAGGGATTATATCTCTTTGCTGGCCTGGGAGCGCCTTGGGATCCCCCAGTCAGAGCTGGTTGATGTCGCCAGGGAAAAGGAAGTTTGGGGCTATCTGCTGGAACTGCTACCCCCGCGACCCGACCACGGATAAGCGGAAGAAGATGGATGGATGGATGGATAATGCTCTATTAATTGTATTCACGCACTGTTAAAACCTCAATTTCTGTATTCATTTTCACACAGCTCATTAACAGTCATACAGCATTGTATCTCTGTTTATTTTATATTTTTTAAAGGTTGGGGCTCAATACATTTCATTATCCATTCATTTGACTAATTAAGGGATATGGTGGAAACTTGTTAGAATTTTCTTTTTGACGTGAAGCGGGTTTATGAAAGGCACCAGTAGATACACAAGTTATTACCAACATGGTTGCTTTGAGTCGTATTTAATTCCAGTGTTTTCGGTAGAGCAGGGTTTCAGGTGCAGAGGCGCTCAGGGTGCTCCCCATAGAGCGTGTCAGTGTCTCTGTAAAGGTTAATGATACCCTGCCTGGTAAAATATGCCAACTCCTTTAGATCACCAACACAGAGCCCTGGTGTTCTACTGCCGGGGGGGTTAGACTCTGTCATTGACGACATCAATAGAAACTCTAAATTCCACATAATTTGTTCTGCTTTAAAACTAAAGGTTTGCTTCGGATGGCTTGCTCTACGGCATTTATTTTCCTAGTTGTGGTGATCAAAATAGACATTTGAAACATAGAATTGAAAAATATAAACTCCTTCATTTAGGTTCCCTGACAGGGTTGAATATTCTGGAAGTGAAACTAAAGAGTATAATTAAAATACTCTTTAGTTTCACTTCCAGAATATTCAACCCTGTCAGTCTGTGATAAATTGAGCATTAATGTAAAGTGAGCTAACATAGATCAGTGAACATAGTAGTGGAACAGGGTGAAATATATTATAGACACTTGTACGTGTCCAATGCAGTGTATACGTACACTGCATTGGACTTGTAAATTATACAGCAGTCATTATGTGCCACCTTTTAATATAAAGATTATTACTTGTAAATAATATTAGTAATTGTAGGCATGGCAACATTGTAGCGATTATCTCCCTGTATCTGAGCGAACCTGTACCTCTGTGGGAAGCTTATGACATGTAGACTTTCAGAGTGTTTTTTTGTTCCAAATCGATATATGTCTACAAGCAGATATAGGGTTTTGGTTTCCATTTGGAGTTATTTTGTAGCATCAACTAATCATGTTTCAGTGGTTTTCGGATAGATGGTAAACTGTCTGTGTGCAGAGCAAAAGAGTCCGAACACAATTCATTGCAGTCTGTTATTGGCTAACAATGATTTAGCTTTTTATTAGCTTGTATACTGGCTTCTTGTGAAACCATCTTCTCTTTCATACTCTATTCTATTCTCTTGTGATGTCTACTATTAACTTTTTCTTGTGTGTGTTTGTTGTGTGTGTGTTATGCTAGGTGTGCTGCAGAGGTGACGGACGGCTCCCAGTTCTTTGTGCTGCTGATGATCACAGACGGCGTCATCTCAGACATGGATCAGACCAAAGAGGCTGTGGTGAATGTGAGTGGACACACTGCAGCTGTGTGTAGTGACACATGCAGTGGCGTTTTTATATGTACAAAAGTGGTGGGGCACAAAAAACGTAGATGTCTATAAGCTTCTGCAGTGAGGTTCATGGCTGGTGAGGCACTGGCACTGACTCTTCAGGTTTACAAATATTATATTTTGACCTAAATCAAAATATAATATTATTTTCAAAAGCTTTTTTAGTCTGATGCTTCAATTAATTTTAAACAGACAGTTCAACAGAAGGATACCCACAAAATGTAATTTTATCATTTACATATTGAATTGTTCTCTCTTAGTAAGATCCCATTTTCAATAAAATGGTGGTCTTACCTTGACTTGAAGATGAAGTCCATTTGCCTATCCTTCTGGACAAAAATCTCTATTACTTTTTTGTAAAAGTCCTCCATATGTTCTTATAGTTTCAAAAGTCTATCATAAATCTAATCTAATCAATAGATTTATGATTCGAAAATTATAAAAGTAGGGTAGACATGTGGTTATTATCCGTCTGAACAAAACGTGCATTTATCTAACAGCTACGTTTCCCACAGATCTTATTTGGAGCTATTTTCTAAAATCCTATGGAGAAATCTCATTGCTTTTTTGTCGAGGGAAGCCATGCGCAGCTTACTTCCGGGTTTTAGGACGCCTCACTGCAGCTCTCTCGTCTCCTCTTCACACACCACACTTTTCGCGGCACACGTACTTACAGCCAATCAGCTCTGAATGATGTGAGATGACGTATGGTGGGGATGGCAGCACTATGCCCCTATGGTCATTATTTTTTTGCCACACACATTAAATAGGAAAATATTCTGAGCATGCGCAGTGTAGTTTTTACAGTCACCGTTCACTTAGACAGAGAGAGGGAGGGGCAGGATCGGGTTTAGTCCCACATGGCTCTAAACAGCTCAATAGGCACACACTGTAGACACTAATTAGAAGAACACAGACTAAAACAGCAATGTACAGACGAATCAGATGATTAAACATGATCTTAAAATATATTTTATATATTTTTTAATTAATTTTTTGCATTTTTTTGTAATCATTATTTTTAATACTTTCTGCTGACACTAGGTGGGGCTGTGCCCCTAATGACCAGTCGCCACTGGACACATGGACCGGCTCTCTTTCAAATCTAAACTACGTCCTAACAGGAGGGCTAAATCCTCTCTGAAGAGGGAAACACACAAAACCAGAAACAGAAAGAGACGAGTGTGTGTTTTTGCATAAACAGGGAAGTATTTTGATTGAAATCAGATTATTTATAAAGAACCTACATAATATAGGCTAATACACTTTACTTTTGTTGATTTTGTGCCACGTTTCTAAATGTAAAACTCTGGTCTCTAACCTGTTAAGCCCTGAGCCTGTTTTTCAGGTCTCAGGCTCGAAAATGACATGCCCAGAACAAATGACCATATCTTCACTTCTAAAAGGGTTAAATTAATAATCTTTTTTCTCAAAGTAATGATAAACCTATCAGTTGGATGTAGAAAAGTCAGAATCAATATAGATGTTTTTATTTTAAAGTAAATTCAGATTGAACATAGTAAAACAATTTAAATTATAATTTCCTTCCAAGAAAAAACCATTACTTCTAGTGAAAACCACCCTTGAATGATGGGATAGTAGACTAACAGCTTTAGGAATCCAAACTATAACATATAATAAGTACCCTGTATCAAGATTGATGCAAAACAAGTGACATTTGACCTTTTTAGAGAGGTTTAGCAACAAAAAAAACACTTCTGGGGTAATTTGGGTGGATTTGTGTGTATTTGCCGTTTCTCTGGAACCCATTGGTCGATTTTGGTGATTGACATCTCTTTTTTACCGTTAGAGCCAATATAATCGAGGGGAGGTTCCTAAATCCACCTACACATTACAATTGAGGAGTGAGAGTGATGCACACATAGTTTTCCCAAACCGAAAGCTACGTTACGCTCTGAAAACTAGGTTTATTGATCATAAATATGATGATGGATTATCAGTAATAATTTCAAAGGGACACAGAGACATTGGATTAACCTTCAGCAGCGTTGTTATACATTTATTGCCATTGAACACAACTTTTGATCAGAAAACAGCAAAGGTAAGACATATTTGCCGTTTTGGCCGTAAAGTGAAGTTGTGTGTTGTCTTTGCTGGCTTTCGTTGCCGCGTGTTCTGGTTGCTCAGTGATGATATGTATACCATTGGAATCTGTGGAATCTCAGCTTTCATATGATATCTAGTTTATGCAGATCCGATGAAGTATAAAATATTTCTACCGTGAGTTATGTGCTAAGTGCGTTAGCATTCTTTCGTTTAGTGCTAATTCAAAGGCTCGGCGTTAGACTTGTGTTTTGTTTCGGTAAAAATGGTTCATATCGTCAGTTAGCTGAGTGTCTTCCCGTTAAGTGGGTATGTCACATTAATAGGTTGTTAAATGTTAAGAAGCCCAGAGATACAGTTTTGTGAATATTGTTGTGGTTTGTCCCCTGCCCACGGGGGCACCGGGCTTAACAGGCTAAGCAGTGATATCCACTTCCACACAGCAAGCTAGTACAGAACATTGGAGCTGCACTACTCATGAGTTTATTTTAACAATGCTTGAAATGTGTTGCATTATTGAGGACAACCCCACAGAGAATGTTCAATAACTCTGCAGTTCTCCTCAGCTACTGAGAGTTCCAACGTCTTTTTGGTTCACTGACTCCATTCTTGCAGTTTTCAGTTAGAAAGCTGTACACTGTACTGCTCAGCTCATACAGATAAGGGCCTAGCTTGGAAACACAGTAGAGAAATATTACCGAAACTTTCTCAGAAGTTGCTGGAGACCAAGCCGGAGACTAATATTGGATCTATATTTATCTGATGGCCAGAAGCACAAGTTGTGTTTGCTAAATGGTAAATCACCAAAGTTAGCGTAAGCCATGACATCTGTAGCAACATAATTCCCACTGAATTAGGTCGCTTAAGAGGCTAAGTTTGGTTCTTCATTGTGACTCGTTCCCAATGAGCAGTCCACACTGAAGTTCTTGTTCCAACTAATTTAATAACGAAAACAAAACAAATTACAACGAGAATATCGGTCCACCAAATGTATCCAACCAATTCACTCTATCTGTTTTAAATACCTTAAAAAGAGCCATGTGACAATTGCCGGAATGGCTTCAACAAATACTGATAACATTTGAAGATCATCCACAATGGCTAAACAAGCAATTTGGCTCCAACAACATCTTTATAACAAATAGTTACGGCAAAGGTACGTATATCATCATCAGTATGTGTGATTAAGGCGAGACACCCCAGGTGAATAGGGTAATTTTTTTAACTTAAAGGTATCAGCTAGAAATTTCTCCAGTTAATGTCTTACAATAAGGCAATTGTCTTTTGTATTACAAGTTTTCTGAAATAGCATGTTTAAAGATGCAAATTAGCCATTATCTCATTAAATATGCACATATTTTAACACATTTCAGGAATCGAAATCTGAACTTTGGATAAAGCCAGGTTCCAAATTCTTGTTTCATTTTGTAGTCATATTAGTATCTAAGGCTTTTACAGAAGGGATATTGGATATCTCTTTTTATCACTCAATAAATCAGAAAATACTGTCAACAGCCCTAAAATATCCATTTTCGCCATGTTTTTAGGTATACAATTAGTTATAATTCAGGCTATGAATTATATATGAACAAACCCTTCTGTAAAAGCCTTCATAATATTGATAGGAATATAACTGGAAGGTTTGGTGTCTCTACGTGCTTCTGAAGTTGAAATTTCGAACTCAGAGTAGGAGAAAAAACTCATTTTGAGAAAACGACCTTTAAAGATTGCAGTGAGGCGCTAGCTAAACCCTCCTGTTCTTTGGATGATAGCTTGCGCATCGACGCACTCCGTGAAGGTATTTCATGTTCGGGGTCATTTGTTTTTTGTATAACCTTGCTTCGTGCAAGAGACAATTGTTGTCGTCTTCTCTGTGAACGTTTTTTTCGCCGTTCTTTTGCGATTTTGAGATTTCAATTTCTAGCGGAAAGCTAAACAGGAAGTGTTTTAGCACACCACGTGACGCATCTGAACGAATCACGTTGTCAGAAATTGACACCAGCCAATGAGATTTCGTTTCTTGGTTTAAGACCCCTTTGTGCTTTCACGATTGGTTGCTGATACAAAGGAAATGACCATATTTGGATCCGATGAGATTGTGCAGGAGAGACGGAGCTTTCCAACGATATCTCTGTTGACATGGTGCACACAGCGGTCGCGGTACTTTATGTTACGTTAGAATGCTAACTTTTGGTGAATTTAGGAGAAACCTACAGACGCAAATAGACAAACTATAGTAAAATAAACACTTAAATGTGTATTTTGTACGTTTTCCTTCCAAAAGCCTGAAAGAAAACATGTTATGGAATCAAAATAGCACAAAATCTCAAAATTGACCAGTACTTGAAAAACGATGTTTTTGCCTGCCGTGTCTCGCCTTAAAAGTTAATCCCTGGTCATTTTATTAAAAAACAGCAACGTAGTAAATTCTGTCAGGATAGAAAAAACATCTTTGCACATTGTAGTCACTTTCACACCATCTTTCAGTCTGTAACAGGGAGAGGTTCATCAGCACTGAAGACTGCATAATAAAGGGAACAGTTCATGTGTATAAACTGTACTTCCACTTTGTATTTTCGGCTCACACCCCTACTGTGTGTCTCCACAGGCAGCCGGCCTGCCCATGTCCATCATCATAGTGGGAGTGGGCCCTGCTGAGTTTGATGGTAAGTGTGTGTGTGCACATTTCTAATGTTTAAAGGCCCTGATACACAGAGCTGATTGTTGTCTGTTGGCAAAATGAAGCCATCGTGAGTGTCTGTCAGCCATGTTGTTCTCTGTCCAGCACCAACAGAACTTTTTGCCACTGCCAACAGTCTGTTGGCAAAGCAGTCTGTTAATCACTCTGATTGGCTATGCGGTGTAGTGTGAGGAAAACACACAAACAACTTGAGCCAAAAGGGCATTCACAGAGTCTTTTAATTTTCCATCCTCATCTCATCGTATCATTCTAATACACAGATATTTTCAACATGGCCGTTTGATGATGCTAGGCAAACATTTATTACTGAACGATGAACACACACTACAGCTGCCTGCTGGCTCTCACACAGGGGAATGAGATCACACAATGTGGACAGCGTGGGATTGACATTTAATGGCAAAGAGAAGCAATTTGCGCACACACACACACTAACACACACACATACATACAGTTCATCAACACAGATAGCTATACACACACTCATGCTTAAGCACTAACGTATGTCGTTGCATTACATCAGAATATGTGCAAAGGCAGGTAAATAGACCTCAATGAGTAAGCCAAGAGATATAAATGAAATATGAAAATATAAATAGTTATAATGTACCTCCACACCGTCTCCACCTTCTGACATTCATCCCCCCAGCCGAGCTTTTCATCTGCAACAGATAGGCCATTTGTTATATTTTATTTATTTTACATTTCTTAAATATTATTTATGGTATTTATTTTTCCCTTTTTCATTCCTTGCTTCACTATTCCTTTGTTCTTTTTTTCTTCAATTTGTCCCATGTCCTTCCCATTCCCATTCCCAGGAAATGACAAGTATGTTAGCCACAAGGAGACACACGTTGCATGTTGGTGAGTAACACTGAGTGTACACATAATGGTTGTTTTTCACATTTTCTTAAAGATTACTATATTGTTGGATCAGGGTGTGTCATACATACTATAAGAACAAGCAGCTGATGAGTGTCTGGATCTTCACACAACAGTTTGAGTTTATAATAATGTAGAGTTTAGTCTGCCATGCCTACAGCTATATAAAGAGAATAGAGAGAGAATGATTTGTTTGTCACGGATCTTGTTCCCTGCATTATTCCAAAATAAAATGGAAAAATGCTTTTTGTTGACATCCTGCACCGACCTACCTTCCGGGTTAGCCTACTAAAATAAGTAATCACTGCTCCATTCTATTGTGTGTAGGATGGGGTCAAAAGTCAATGACTGTGGCAGTAAAATAAATATCAAAACAGATGGTGGAAGTGGAAGAGTGAAGAGATATAGAGAACAAAATGGTCCATGTATGGAGATCATGTTTATACGTTTATATTCAATTACCAATTTAATCTGAAGAAACCGGATTTATACAACACCTGTAGAAATGGAAATGACAAGAGCAGAGCTGCCGTGTGTGACGCGCCTTTAACTCTCCTCCTGCCAGCTGAGCCCTGCCCACTTTGCACCGTCTGTCACTCAGCAAAAATGCTTGATGTGAGCCTGATTCAGCCTCTCTGCTGATTTAAAAGCTTCAAAAGCGCACATGTCACTCAGAATTGCAAGCAATTCTGTTGTCGCTTGTTTCTTCCTACCTTCACAAATGTTTTAGGATACATTTGTGAAAATAAACGTTTAAATGTGTGTAACCCTAACCCTTTCATTAATCCCTGTAGGGAATTATCATTGTTCAATTGAGGAATAATAAACATCCAATTATAGCACCAGAAACAGTTTGAACCTCAAATGAATTAAATGCTTGAAAACACCCAAGCATAGCAATAGTACATATTTTCATTAACATCACTTTATCATGCACTTCCTGCCACGCATGCGTGCGTGAAAGCCTTTTATCCTCTTCCTCTGTTCCATAGACCTCCATTAACCCTCGTATTCTGTTCAAATTGTTTTAATTGACTCAAGACATTATTGGGGTTTCATAACCAATGCACAAAAATAAATGTACTTACACAACCACTGACACATGTTGTCTTAATAACCGACAATATAGACAACATTTATAATCAATGTTTGCTAATACTCTCTTCTAGATCATTTTCAACTAAATAATAGTCATTCATTCTTTGTGGTAAAGTAATCATTTATGTAACAAATCCATATCCATTATAATAAAGACTTAGTTTGCATGTGTGCATGCTTATTTAGGAAACATTGTAAAAGAATAACCAAACAGAAAATAAGATGATCAGAAACACCTTCAACCCAACTCAGATTTTTTTAGTCAGTGGCTATGATAATCATCTCTCCAAAATAAATTAAGCCCTGCCCTATAGATAAATGCAAAGATGAGGAGCCCAAAGTTAACAGGTAAACATGTATTGTCCATCTCATTGCACTCCTATCTTAAACACAAGTTTGATCCTATGAGTTGATTCAGTAATCTACAGCTCAAAAGATGACTTGATGTCAAGAACAAGTGTCAGGGGTATTGTTGTGGCTCCTGGTACCATCTCTATTGTGAAAGCATCACCATGATCACACGCACACGCACACACACACACACACACACACACACACACACACACACACACACACACACACACACACACACACACACACACACACACACACACACACACACACACACAGCAGCTGTACCAGGGGCAAAACGCAACATCTTGCAAGAAACAGCGTCTGAGGGCTTCTTAACATTTAACAAACTATGAATGTGCCATACCCACTTAACGGGAAGAAACTCAGCTATCAGACAATATTAACAATTTTTAGCTAAACGAA
Organism: Harpagifer antarcticus; assembly: GCA_902827135.1. Classification (NCBI taxonomy): domain Eukaryota; kingdom Metazoa; phylum Chordata; class Actinopteri; order Perciformes; family Harpagiferidae; genus Harpagifer; species Harpagifer antarcticus. The sequence goes on along the minus strand of CADEHL010001226.1, from coordinate 1,433,251 downwards.
ACACAAGGGTAATACCAAGCCTCTGAATTAGCACTAAGCGAAAAGATGCTAACGCACTTTGCACAGAACTCATGGTAGAAATATTTTATACTTCATCGGTTCTGCACAAACAAGATATCAAATGAAAGAAAAACTCAGGGCAGCGAAGGTGAAACCAGACAACACACAACTTAGCTTTACAGGGCCAAAACGGCCAATATGTCTTACCTTTGCTGTTTTCTGATCAAAAGATTGTTCAATGTTCAATTGTTCAATGGATTGTTCAAGCGCTGCTGAAGGTTAATCCAATGTCTCTGTGTCACTTTGAAATGATTACTGATAACCCATCATCATATTTATATATAGTTGCTATGAGAGCTACGAAAGTGTATGAGAGCCTCCGGTTTTGGGCTTGCTGGCTGCGCATCACTCATTCACCAATGGTAATGTTTAGATGGATTTAGGACTTCCCTCTCGATTCTATTGGCTCTAACGGTTACAAAGAGGTGTCAAACATCAAAATCGACCGATGGGTTCCAGAGATGTGGCAAATCCACCCAAATGACCCCAGAAGTTTTCTTCTAAACCTCTATAAAAAGGTCAAATTTCACTTGTTTTGCATCACTCTTGATACAGGGTGCTTATTATATGTTATAGTTTGGATTCCTAAAGCTTTTAGTCTACTATCCCAATAATCAAAGGTGGTTTTCAGCAGTGCTTGAATTGGACTAAAAGGTGCCAGTACTCTAAATCAGCAACTATTTCAAGTCAATTTTATTTATACAGCCCAAAAACAAGAATTTGGCTCAACGGTCTTTACAATCTGTACAACATACCACTCCCTCTATCCTTATCCTCATATACTTGATTCAGTAATTAAAAAGAAACACAAAAAAACTTTAACGGATATATTTTTTTAAAAAACAGAATATTTACTGTAACGTTCAGAAATTGCATGTTTTTCCACGACTAATCAGGGAGGTGTCTGGGGCCCTCATAGAGAACACGACGTAGCCTATACATGTGCCTGCATCAGGTCATATAGTAAGGCAAGGCAAGGCAAGTATATTTATATAGCACTTTTCAACATAAGGCAATTCAAAGTGCTTTACAAAAATGAAAGACATTAAGAAAATGCCATTTAAAATCATTAAAAAGAAAAGCGAATAAAATAACATTAAAGGAAAAAATACATGGATAAAAGTTACAGTGCAGTCTAAGATATGAATAGTTCAATTAAAAGCAGCGACAAAAAGAAAAGTCTTCAGCCTGGATTTAAAAGTAGTCAGAGTTGCAGCGGACCTGCAGGTTTCTGGGAGTTTGTTCCAGATATTTGGAGCATAATAACTGAACGCTGCTTTACCATGTTTAGTTCTGACTCTGGGGACAGAAAGCTGACCAGTCCCTGAAGACCTGAGAGATCTGGATGGTTCATAATTTAGCAGTAGATCAGAAATGTATTTTGGGCCAAAACCATTCAAAGCTTTATAAACCAGCAGCAGTATTTTGAAATCTATTCTTTGACACACAGGAAGCCAGTGTAAAGACTTCAGAACAGGAGTGATGTGATCCACTTTCTTAGTGTTAGTGAGGACTCGAGCAGCGGCGTTCTGAATCAGCTGCAGCTTCCTAATAGATTTTTTAGTGAGACCTGTGAAGACACCATTGCAGTAGTCGAGTCTACTGAAGATAAAAGCATAGACAAGTTTTTCCAAATCCTGCTGTTACATTAGTCTTTTAATCCTATATATGTTCTTTAGGTGACAGTAGGCTGATTTAGTAACTGTTTTAATGTGACTGTTGAAACTCAGGTCAGAGTCCATGACTACACCTAGATTTCTGGCTTTATCTGTTGTTTTGAACATTGCAGACTCAAGCTCAGCGCAAACTTTTATACGTTCTGCCTTGGCTCCAAAAACCATTACCTCAGTTTTATCTTTGTTTAATTGGAGAAAGTTCTGACACATCCAGTCATTGATTTGTTCAATGCACTTACTCAGTGTTTGAATTGGAGCATAGTCTCCTGGTGAAACTGTTACGTAAATGTGTGTGTCATCTGCATAGCTATGGTAACTTATTTTGTTGTTTTTCATTATCTGAGCCAGTGGTAGCATGTAGATGTTAAAGAGAAGAGGCCCCAAGATGGAGCCTTGAGGAACCCCACATGTCATATTTGTCAACTCAGATGTGTATTTACCTATAGAAACAAAGTTGTTTCTGTTCTTTAAGTAGGATTCAAACCAATTTAGGACTGTTTCCGAAAGTCCCACCCAGTTTTCCAGTCGGTCTAGTAATATGCTGTGGTCAACAGTGTCAAACGCAGCACTGAGATCTAATAATAATAACACTGAAGTTCTGCCACTGTCTGTGTTTAAGTGGATGTCATTAAAGACCTTTACAAGAGCAGTCGCAGTGCTGTGGTTTGGACGAAAGCCTGACTGGAACACATCTAAACAGTTATTTAAATGCAAAAAATTACTCAACTGTTGAAAAACAACGTTTTCAATGATTTTACCTAGAAATGGGAGGTTTGATATGGGCCTGTAATTGTCCATTACTGAAGCATCTAGATTATTCTTTTTTAAGAGCGGTTTAATGACTGCAGTTTTCAGGGCTTGTGGAAAAATACCTGAGTGAAGAGATTTGTTTAATATATGAAATAGATCTGAGGCCATGCAAGACAAAACATCTTTGAAAAATCCCGTTGGAATAATATCAAGGCAGCAGGAGGAGGATTTCAGAAGTTGTATAATGTCCTCTAGGTTTTTATCATTAATCTGATGGAATTGTGTCATGGTGTTTGAATTGATGTTAAGTGGACACAGAGACAACACATTTGCTGTTCCTGATGCAGAGGCACTGACTGCTTGTCTGATTTTCTGAATTTTGTCAGTGAAGAAGGAGGCAAAATCATTGCACGCCCTGGTGGATAGAAATCCAAAGGCTACTGACACTGGGGGGTTAGTTAGTCTGTCGACGGTAGCAAACAAGGCACGTGCGTTGTTTTTGTTTTTGGTAATGTTGTCAGAGAAGAACGATTGTCGTGCGTTTTTCAATTCCAAATTATAAAGGCCAGGTCTCTCTTTATAGATTTCAAAGTGAACCTGGAGATTTGTTTTTCGCCACCTGCGTTCAGCTTTTTCGACATTCTCTTTTTTCTGTTTTCACGGTCATGGCCTTTCTCCATGGAGATATTTTCTTGCCAGACACTTCCTTTACCTTAGTTTGAGCAATGGCATCTATAATATTTTTAATTTTTGAATTAAAATGATCTACTAGCTCATTTACTGAGATGTTAGCAGGGGCAAGTGTGGAAGAAAAATTCTGAGTAAACATTTCCCTAGTATTTTCAGTTAAATATCGCTTTGTGGTTACCTCTTTCTCAACATTTTTGTGAACAGAAATAGAGCTCTCGAAAAAAACACAGGAATGGTCAGAGAGTGCAACATCAGTCACCACAACCTTAGAGATATTCAGACCCTTTGAGATAATTAAGTCCAGAGTGTGCCCCTTATTGTGCGTGGGCTCCGTCACATGCTGAGTCAGTCCATAGCTATCAAGAACACAAAACAGTTATTTTGCCCCTCTGTCCTGGGGGTTGTCAACATGGATGTTAAAATCACCAACAATGACTAGACGGTCAAAGTCAATACACACTATAGACAGTAGTTCGGTAAAATCATCAAAAAAGCTTGCACAGTATTTTGGTGGTCTATAGATATTTAGGAACAGAGCTCGAGAGGAGCATTTCCGCTGAAGGGCCACATATTCAAAAGAAGCAAAGTTCCCATAAGATGTCTTCCTGCATTGAAGGGAATCATTGAACAGAATAGCAACTCCACCTCCTTTCTTATGCATTCTTTCCTGACTCATAAAACTAAAGTTGGGAGGGGTTGATTCAATAAGAACAGCTGCACTGTTATTTTGTTCAATCCAAGTTTCTGTTAAAAACATAAAATCGAGATTGTGCTCAGTGATAAAATCATTGATTAAAAATGTTTTTCCTGCCAAAGATCTGACATGTAATAAAGCTAGTTTAAGTTCGTTAAACACACTATCAGTCAGGTTTTTTGTAACAAGCTGTGGCTGACATGGAATCACTGCTAAATTAGATAAACTCACACAAACGTTTGAGCGCTTCCTGTATCTAAGATGATTCACCGCTCTTAATCTATTACCTATCAACACAGATATCGGCAAAGCTACAGGCAGGCAGGGCCCCGGCATGTCCTGGAAAGAGTTGAGAGTGCCATACGCCCTTGAGCCTGGACCCAGCAGATATCAGTTTGCAGCGTTTTGTACACACACATCCCTATCAGGCTTTGAAGGGGAGGGAGGACCCACCACCCTGCTCCTCTCATCATAGGACGGCAGCGTGAGGGCTACACTGTAAGCCGGGGGAGATGGTGCGCATCTCTGCTTCGGTGATTTTGGTGGGCGTCGTTGAGGGGTGGGAGTAAAGGACATGCTGCCAACCCTGCATCTCGCCTTCATGTGGTCATCGAACTCCAGTGGGGTGGGCGAGGGTGAAAGGGTGAGCGGAGAGTAGAGAGAGCTGGGGGATGAATGAAGAGTATCCTCAAAGGCGTTGACAGGGGGGGGGGTGACGGGCAGTGGAGACTCCTCCATGTGTCTCAGTTGTCTCCCATAATCAGAACATTCCTCAGGCGGGTGCACTGATAATTCTTCAGGGTTTTCTGCGCGATGTGTTGTGTCTTTCTCCTGTTTTGATTCCTCTTGCCGCTTGTCCTTGGCAGAGGGAACAGATTGATGACGCAGGCAGTTGAATATGTTAGAGATACACAATTTCACTCCTGACTTGTTCAGGCAAACTCCATTTGCCTTGAAAAGATGTCTGCAATCCCAGAAAAAGTTAAAATTGTCAATAAAATGGACTGAATGGTCAGTACAGGCATTGGAAAGCCAGGTGTTCAGTGCAAACAATCTGCTGAATCTCTCCACTCCTCTTCTGACTGGCGGTAGAGGGCCACTGATGAACACCTCTGCATTTAGAGAGCTGACAGTTTCCAACAAACATTTAAAGTCTTCTTTCAGCACTTCTGACTGTTGTTTCATAACATCATTTGTTCCAATGTGTAGTACCACATTTTTCACAGTTTGATGTTCAGCCCCAATATGCAGGATCTTCTCAGCCAAGTCAGATACCACATCCTTGGGAAAACAGAGTACTTTGGTGTTGTTCTTACTACACAGACATTTTACATCTCTTACAGCAGAGTCACCCACAATCAGAGTTTCAGGCCCAGTCGTTAGCTTTCCCTCTAGCCTTTTACTTTTGGAGTAGCTATTGGTCCTTACCCTGCTGTGTGAAGAGGACAGGTTATCCAGGTCATCAGAAAGAGATCTCCGGTTCTCGGTCAGCAGAGCGTATCTGTTCTGGATTGGCACACTTGGTGGTTTAGGAGGATTTTTTGTAATTCTCCCTTTAGCAGCTGTCCACTGCTGTTTCCTAGTATGAATAGGGGTTGAAGAGGCGCTCTTCCTGGGTGATAACAATGCAGGCCAGCCGGTCGCATCACAGATTGCAGAGCGCTGGGCTCTGCCTGTTATCCGTCCTCCCAAATCCCATGGAAATGATTTACTCTTAGGCTTTGCACTCAGAGAGTTCCAGGGAGGACTACCACTTGTAGATGTATTAGCCGGTACACAGCCCTCCTTGTAGCTGCTAACTAGCTGTGAGTTAACATACCCTTCTCCATTATTTTGCAACACTGGTAAAGTGGTGTCATTCCCACGACATAGTCCATTCACTTCCACGTTAACTTCCAACCGTTGCATTTTCATTTCCAACACATCGATCTTCTGTATAAGTTTGTGGAAGTCATCTGTAGAGAACGGAGGCATTTTGCTACCAACTAGCATGCAGTAGCCTACCAGGCTTTAGCTGTTGCTAGGCCACGCTACTGTAAGACTGATGTCGTCGTAAAAATGTTGAAATATGGCTGAAACCCTCCGTCTATTTACGAAGATGAACTGTCCCAGTGATAAGTTAATGTCCAGGAGCCGCTGCTCAAAGTTTTCAGAGAATAAGAATAGGAAAATCAGCATAAAAAGTAAGCAGAGGCAGGAGCAAGCAGAAAAGCGTCTGCACTGTAAGCGTCTGCACTGTAAGAAAGATAAGCAAGCAGTAGTAGTAGTAGTATAACCTAAAATGTTGGTGGGTTTGTCTCTTTACTGTATAGAGTGGCGAAGTCCCTCCCCTTCCGGGGGACCTCCATGGGACCTTATTTCGGAAAAAGTATGTATTGAAGTCAATGGAGAGCAGAGGTCGCGTTAACCGAATATTTTCCATCAATGACGGATTTTTTCTAACAATGACGGAAAAATCTGAAAGCAATCCGTCATTTTGATAGATTAGAACACAACTTGGAACAGCGCCAACATGTCCACCAGCGGCCCACATTATATTACATCCTTAGTGGCCAGGTAGACTGAGGGCGATCTACTGTACTCTACTGTAGTCTGTAACTATTATTTAGTTATTCACACCCCTGTCCAGTTGGTGGCGAGTGTGTGTAGTGTGTGTAAGTAGCTATTGTCTAGTCTTGTTTTTTACTTCGTTGTTTAACCGGCTTTAGCAATCGCAAAATGTCACGGCAGCTGATCGTCCGAAGCTTTTTTAATAAGCCCAGTAATTGTGATGGTGTGGATAAACGAGGTGAAAAATGAGGGATTGATGCGGTGGAGGATGAAGGACAAGCCAGTAAGACTAAAACTGACAACGTTCAGCCAGCGTCAGAGGGGCAAGCAAGTGGCAAGGAGTTCAAGCGGGAGTACCGGGTTCAGTGGGAGCAAGAGTTTAAGTGGCTGAGGAGGGAAGATGGCAAAATGTTCTGCGACATCTGTAGAAAAGCTAAAATGAGTAACGGCCCGTCCACACAGCAGCGTTAAAAAAATCTTGAAAATCTTGGAGGTGGGCGTGTCTGAAAGCTTGGGGATTTTTTGCAAGCATCGCGACCAACAACCAATCACATGAATATCCCGCCCCCGACATACAAAGCAATAAACAAACCCCGGGGATTTTATGCGAGCAATATACATATAAACTCTCCAAACAGGCGAAAACCTACCGGTTTCACCCACTGTCTCTGCCACCTCCCTCCATGCCCGGTAAATAGTTACTGGTCGTAAAGAACCGGGTGTTTTGCTACCTTAATTTCTCATTTGGAATATGAGGAAATGACCTGTGGTCTGTCTCTCCCAGCTTACACGCGGTTTGATTGGCTAGCGCTTGTACTGTCAGATTTGCATAAACGGGATTTGATTGGCTCACGCTTCCACCTCAGCTTCAAAAGTTGAACATTGCTCAACTTTTGAATCCTGAAAATCCTGGAAATCTTCGCTTTGCTTCCCCACAATGCAGTTCGGCGAAAAATGAGGCAACGTGACGTCACCACCTTATTCAAAGTGAATGGGCAGAGAAGCGTTGGAAGATTTTTTAACGCTGCTGTGTGGACGGGCCGTGGATTTGTCCGAGGGTACACGACGATGCAGAAATCAGCATTCAGGCTAGGCTACAGCAGGTCAATTGAGTTGTTCTTGTACATTTTTTGTTCATATTCTGATCGTAATTGTCTCATTTAAAACAATGGCATTGTTCATATTTGCCTGTTTAGGCACAATGGTCGCGGTGTTTTTAGCGGCCTCTCTGCTGTGCTGTCAGTGCAGGAAAAAATAAATCATTCATGTTCGTGTTGACATGAAAAGTGACCACACGGTTGGTGTCTCTGTTCATCTTTTTTTTCCTCCATGCCCTTAAAAGTTCTGTATGAATCATTCAAACATGAATGAATGAACATTTGCTGCTCAGTACCCAAACATAAATATTAAATAGGTCTCATCTCATCATTAAAACATGAAAAATTAAATGACGGATAATAATGGATTATGACGGAAATTGTACGATCCTGTCCGTCAAAACGCAACCACTGATGGAGAGAGAAAGATTATCTTTCGATCCCATTTGAATTGTGCCACGAATTACACATATGATGTTTGTCAATTTAAAAGATAATTTTGCAAGTCAAAAAAATTAAAATGTGTCATAAAACTGTGAAGTAACACTTTTTTTGTGTGAAACCGCTCAATGAACTACATCTCCCGTCTCGCACCACACACCAAGACGGCCGTCACGTTGGAACATTTCACTTCTTTCTTTCAGAATGAGGTGGAAAGTATTAAAAGAGGTGAAAATCACTCCAAGTCTGGGCACGTTGAGAGCTGTACATACACACAAGGGGAGTTAGTCGGTTCCGTAAGAGCCAGCATGCAGGACCGGGATTCTGGGATTTGTTGCGTATTTTTCATAGTCTTATATTTTAACAGTTTTACGACAAACTGATTTTTTTGACATGGAAATAATTTTTTAAGATTGACAAACATCATATGTGTAATTCGTAGCACAATTCAAACGGGATCGAAAGATAATCTTTCTCTCTCCATTGACTTCAATACATATTTTTTCCGAAATAAGGTGGGTCGGAAGTAGATGGGCGAGACTTCGCCTCTCTATATTTTAGAAAGGCTCACAGTACTTAAAAAAAGTATGAAAGGCAGCGGATATGGCTAAAGCCTGACTCCTACTGGCGACTGGTTAAATGACTCCTCGTCCCTGAGTACGCGCAGCGTACTTAGATGCGTCATGAGGTGCCGGTACACAGTAAGAAGTAACGGTACACAGATGGGTCAAAATCAGAAGTCTCGGTACTGCGTACCGGTGAGTACCGGCCCAATTCAAGCACTGGTTTTCACTATAAGTAATGGGGTTTTTTTTGGACGGAAACTATAATTTACATTAAAATTAAAAAAATCTATATTGATTCTGACTTTTCTACATCCTAATCACAGGTTTATCATTGCTTTGAGAAAAAAGAGTATTGATTTACCCCTTTTAGAAGGGAAGATATAGTCATTTGTTCTGGGAATGTCATTTTCGAGCCTGAGACCTGAAAAACAGGCTTGGGGCTTAACAGGTTAAGGGAACGCTTCTCCCTGTTTCTCATTCTGTTCACCACTTTGGTCCAGACCGAGATGTCTGAAGGACTAATGTGTGGATAACCATGAAGTTCTATAAAGATTGAATAGCACCCAGAGGGGATAATCCTGGCTTTCCTCTAGTCTAGCAGGTCAAAGCTTTCACTAATCTTGGGAAACATCTCCTGAGAGGAAAAACTTTTTAGGTGAGAAATCCCTGAGTCAGACGATGCATTGTAATGACTCCTCTAGCACCACCATGAGGTTAACATTAGTGGTTCACATAAACAAATATAAAAACAAAGCATTAATGAGCAACATGCAAATAAAAAATTCAAATGTCAGACCCGTTAAAAATAATCAAACTGAGGGTGAAATCAGGGCAGGCAGTGCAATAAGATTTGAGCTCAGATTCAAAAGAAGCCACAGACTTGTCTGCTATATATCCTGAGCAGGGTATTCTAATGCCAGGGCTCTAGTATCAGAACTTCTGTCCCCTTAGTCTTCCACCAAGAGACCCCTGCACCCCAGCTGGAGGATCTCACAGGGCCAGTGGGAGGTGAAGAGATCAAACAAATCTCAGAATCAGAGCATGTACTTTGTAGGTAACTAAAATAACTGTTAAAATAAAAGAGTGTGCTTGGTTTGCCATTAAACTTGGTTCGGATGCTTATGTTCCCCGTTGATACACCTTCTGTCTCAATCTATTTCTCTTCCTCTCTTACATGTCAAGTGATTTCTGTTCCTCTTTTCCCCTCTTTTTCCATCCTCCTCCTCCTATTGCCTTTCTTCTCATATTTTCACCTATCTTCCACCGTTCCTTTCTCTTCCTCTGTTGCCCTCCTCTTCCTGTCCCCCCCTGCTGCCCAGACCACCATCTGCCTGTCTGAGTCCATGCAGAGCCTCAGCAGTCTCCCATCAGCATCATTTCCTCTTCTTTCTCTTTAAACACAAATAAGGGGGACTGCCAGATGGTTTGTCACTTGCTCATTTTGCTTCATTTTGTTGTTAAAAACTATAAATAGATAGATGCAGAACTCTGTAACATCTCCTTCCTTCCTGTGGCCTACATAGGCTCTAATGAGCTGGTGAGTGTCTCCTGCTGCGCTGCACAGGGACCAGCCCTCTATCTGTGGTCTGCTCTGAGATTCTCTGAGGGTCTCTTGGGGTCTCTGAGGGTCTCTGATGGTCTCTGAGGGTCTCTGAGGACCGGAGCAGGCTATCAGAAGCTGCCAATGTGTCCCCTCCGCTCTTCAAAGACATTTTGTTGAGGCTTGACTCTTAGTTTTATCTTTTAATTTATTTGTTTTTTTTAATTGAGTGATTAAATCATCCAGCAGTGGCTCAGTCAGTAGGGGGATTGGACTGTGAGCTGTAGAGACGCCGGTTCAATTCCCTGAACAAACCTGAAATATGGAGTGTGGACTGGCACTTGGAGAGGTCCCAGTTCACCTCCTGGGCCCTGCCGTGGTGCCCTTGAGCAAGGCACCGGACACCACCCTACCAAAATCACAACAATCTACCATCAGCAAAACAGGAAACCTGACGTCTTCATACTGTCTATTTATTCTTTCTTTATACATTTTCTTAAACCTAAATATGTTCATACAGCCCTTAAAATCATAAAGAATTCCACAGTTTAACGGCAGAGATACACATCTGCTTTAATGGCCTACACAGTTGTTATGCTATACCACATTGCCCTTCACTGGATGTATAATGAGCTGCACTAAACTACATTTTAGCATTTAAAAAACCTAGCCATTCATTTGCGGTTATTTTGGTAAAGTAACTCAAAAGTAATATAAAAGTAGTGTAACTCATTACATTTCAGAGACAGTAATATTGTAATGTAACTTATTACTTAAAAAAGACAGTAATAAGTAATATGTAGGCTACTGTAGTGCCGAGAGAAGGGAGGCGGAGGCGGTGCATCGAAGGTGCAAAGTTGGAATTATTGAGCAGCAGAAAAGCACATGTTGTCCGGTTGCAGTCCGGGAAGAGAAGGGGAGAAGAGAAAGGAGGGCACACAGTAGGTACACAGGAGGTACAGCAAACATGTGTGTCCGTGCGGAAACAATAACCCCAACCTGTAGTTCCATGAGTGAATTATATTATAAATAAGTGATCACTACACTACTGTATTATATTTTGGAAGTAACTGGCCCAACACTGGTGTTCGGTGTGTTTGTTTCCCTATAAAACAGCTGCGGGCCATTTGAATATTTTGAAATGCTTCTCACAGCAAATATTGATATACGATTAATTTAGATTAATCACAAAGCATGTAATTAATTAGATTAATATTTGTAATCACTTGACAGCACTAGTTTTAACTTCAGAGGAGGAGCAACATAGAAGGAAATGTAACTTTAAGCGTCTGTTTGCGCTTTAACATGTGACACGTTGCGTGCGTGTGTGTGTGTGTGTGTGTAGAGGTGTGTGTGGTTAAAACGTAGCAGCCTGTGGTCGCTCTTTAGTTGTTCTAATGGTACAGTGTAGGCAGTGAGTAAAAGGCACAGCTCTTTGTGCGCTGGTGCTGCAGAGGCTGCTGAGTTAAACGTCCCGCTGCCTTCTGGAGTGACCGCAGGCTGCTACGTTTTAACCACACACCCCTGGCCGAAATGTCCTTCAAATTAAGTTTGAATTCGAAATATATCTCAAACAATGTATGCACTGTGATTTCGTTGATACACCTTCTACAAAAGTCGGGCCCCCTCAACACAAATAGTCACGTAATGGGCCAAGTTAACATTTATCAAAATACATCTATGAACGTGAGCATTCCTTTAAAAAATAATCTCAGTCTGACAGGAGAGGACTCTCCTCCACCTTGTTGTTGAAAAAGCTCATTATATCCGTTAGCGTAGCTCGCTAGCACCAGAAGCTAACAACAACGATCTCCGGTACAGGTGCGCTCTCTCTCTCGCGCTCTCTCTCGCGCTCTCTCTCGCGCACGCACACAAAATGTCTTGTTCCACACACATCCATTTTTTTTTTTTGGGGGGGGGGAAAAGTCAAACTTTTATTTTGAAGGCCCGATTTTCTAACGCTGTGCATGCAGTAGGCGTTGGACTGGAAATACCGGAGACCATCAACAGGTTTGAAAATGTCTGTCACGTAGTGATCATCTTCTCAATAAAATATCTTTGCTGATGTTTTTTCGAGTCTTCTGGCCAATCAGAATCAAGATTGTTGCCGGAAGTCCCCACGGAGAATAACTTTGCGGTAGAACTATTCTTTATACATCCATGGGTACAACTTCAGATAGAAATGAACACATAATGAAATATGACCCCCAGTTTGATGATTGACAGGTCACAGAACAATGGGAGCTATCTACCCTTACCCACAATTTAAAGTAAGTCACACAGACTATCTCCTCTTTACTCTTCTCTCTGTGAGGAGCAGCAAGTTCAGCTTCAGAACAAGGTGAAAAACAAACAATGGCATAAAATATTATTAATATGTCGGGTAGTAATAGATTTATTTATTTTCTTCTCAGAGTGTACCAGAATGGGTAGTTTATATGTTAGTATTTCAAAAAATCTCCTGGGGGAGGATCCCCCCAGACCCCCCTGCTGGGATTGGGTTTTCAGCCTGTGTGCCTTTTTATATAGTTCAGCTTTGATTCCATCATCTCATTAAACCTTTTTTAAAAGCATACTTTAGTTCTTTTAAGCGATATAAGGGATATATGCACTGTACTTCACTTTAATTAATATTGTATGCTGAAAAGCGTATATATTACTGCACGATTTTTTGTTGAATAGATTTGAGTGTTTCAAAATTTCGGGTCACGATGTATTGACTAAGGAAAAAGTGGGTCCCGAGGCCTGACCAGTTGAGAACCACTGCTCTACTCCTTCCTAAAGGGATGCATGGAATTTTTATAAGTTTACTCCTTTGGCAACTCACCCGAGATAAGACAAAAGCATTGGCTCTGAAGTCAGCGTGTGCATGCCAACAAAGAAAACGTAGTGTCAGTCTAAAAGCAGTGGAGAGTTACTTCACTTATTGTTCAGAAGATTCGTGAAGAGGAAATAAATTCATCAATAAATCATGTGTTTGTTGAGGCTCTCCTCTGAGACGTAATTAACTGTGTTTACACCAGGAAGGGAAAGTAGTCGAGATTAAAACAACGGAGGGCTCTGTGTTCTAACAGGAGATTGCATGCTGTTCACACACGGGCTAAAAGAGTAAAACAAGAAAATACCAAATGAATAGACAGAGCTAGAATCAATCAAAGAAGCCTCCCATCTTGCTTGTGATTTGTTATTAATACAAAGTCATTACTTTACAATATAGTAAGTAGTAGTTTAATCCTTCAGTTTAACATCAGGATTGAGTGATCTGCATATAATATTGCAATATTATTATTATATTCAGACTTTTAAATGCTTTTTAAATATTTTTCAGTTTTGTATGTGTGACACTTTGGTACTTATAATATACATATAGTGACAGCAGGAAACAAACAAAGTCGCTGAGAGGCTGAGGCCGGGCCTGTTTGACATTGTGTGACACGCTACAAAAATTACTTGCTGAGATCAAAAACTCTGTTGAAAAATAATGTAGTTTAATGAAATCTGGGATGATCCACTTATTTTTCCTTGGACATATACATTTTTATAGTAATCAAAGCAATCATTAAACTTGCGGTCAACAAAAGGTTCAACGACCCTGGCCGTTTCTCAATGTCGAGTAAAGCTGCTCCAGAGCCACTATTTCAAGCATACTACGCCATCGAGTGGCGCCGAAGGACTGTTTAAATGCCCAGCATACATGTGCTACCAAGCAAGCCTCCTCGACATTGAGAAACGGCCCCTGTGTCACCCTCTCTTCCAAACACACACCTCACGCAGGTGAACAGGATTATAATGAGTGCCGCCCATATCCATGTGACCCAAGCTAACCAATCAATAGTGATAAAATCTTATATTAAAACAAAACGCATTACTATACACGTTTCATGGCTCCTACAATGCATATACGTATATATGTGTAATTTGTTCAGTAAAGCAAATGCAGGGTGTTTGGTGTAGTATATATGGCTTGTAAATATAATAATTAATTAATTAATTGAGTAACAACACTCTACTTGCGCAAAACTGAAAGTTTAACTTTTAATAAATGACGGTAATATAACGTTTAGCAGGTCGGGGCTCCACTGTCTAATCAGAAAGAGAATATGATAGCACAGTTTAATATTATAGTCTCATAATCCATACTTGGAGTTGACTTGGTGAACAGTGGCTGATTTACTTCACAGACAATACACACATTAACAGGTTCTTTATAAATTAAATGTGTATTTACTACTAAGAATATATAGAATACTGAATAACACAAGTATGACATGAATACTGTGAATGAATGAATAACAGTGAAATGCTCTGTGTTGTCTGCAGCGATGGAGGAGCTAGATGGAGACGAGGTGAGAGTGTCCTCCAGGGGGCGCTCCGCTGAGAGAGACATCGTCCAGGTGAGTCCACATGCACCCTGACCTAAGACAGGCCCTTATTACAGATGTTAGCACAGCTGCATAAAGAAGCCTCTGATCCGACCCTGCTCATGGTTACACAAAAAGACACTTTGAGTTTAAAGCTAAATATTTGTATTGTTTTTTTGTATTTTTTGTTCAAAAAGTAGAATAAAATAATAAATATTGTTGGTGAAATACACACATTTAAGAAATGTAAATCATTCAGTCAGTCAGTCTTTCCATCAAAGTGCTCTCATCATTTCTCAGGCATCAGCAGCCAAACCCTTTTATGTACAATTCATCATCAATGTCCTAATAGCTGATACACTGTATATTTTGTAATATACACGTTATATATCGTAGGACAATATACACATGTTTACTTTATCCTCTAATGTTTATATAAATGTTTTGATTTTATTATATTTAAGTGTATCTTTTATTGAACATTGTACTCAAACTTCTTATTTTTCTTTAAAATAGATCTGTTTTATTTCATCATTTTATTACAAACTTACTTTAACTTATTGTGTTTGTATAAATATTATCTTAATTTAACTTTCGTTACAGGCTGGTGTTTAAAAAAATAATAATATATTAATATTTATATTTCCCTTCCTCCCCAATATCAATCTGAATGTGACTCCATATCCTCTGCAAAATTGACCCCATATCATCTTTAGTATAACATTTATATAATATTATTTTCCCTATATTTTTACCCAGCTTTTTGTTTAATTTCATTCTAAAATGGTCACCTGTCAATCAACCAGTGTCCCTTCTCTCCAGTTTGTCCCTCTCCGGGACTACATGGACCGCTCGGGGAACTCGGTCCTGAGCATGGCCCGGCTGGCTAAAGACGTCCTGGCAGAGATCCCCGAGCAGCTGCTGTCCTTCATGAAGAGCCGGGGGCTGGAGCCCCGGCCCCCCCTGCCCGCCGCCTCAGACCCACCCTCCATGTCCACCAGCACCCCCGCCCCCAAGCAGAGCAAAGCGCACGCCTGAGAGCCAGCAGATTCACAGGTTGTGTGTGTGTGTGTGTGTGTGTATGTGTGTGTGTGTGTGTGTGTTGCATGGTTTCAGGGTTGTTGACAGGAAATGGTTCAGGATTTTGAAGATCATAATTGGAAGAGGACAACCACCAAAAGTGTTGGTGGGGAGGATTCCTTCAACTGGACTCATAGCAAATGCTCTTCTGATCAGTTTACCATTGGAGGTTCTGACTTGCATTTATATCAAAGGATTCAAATGTAGTTAACATTTCCCTCAGTCATCAAATACATTTCTAATGTTCGAAACTACAGAGCTTTTTGTTATCACAACTCCTCCTGCAGATGTCAGTCTTCAGTTCCTGCTCACAGGGAGAGAGGGTCCGTTGTGAGATGAATCCTGAGGGGGGCTACCAGTTGAGCTCATCAGTTGTGAAGAAAGACAGCAGTGGGCAGGGGTCCTCTCCTCATTAGTTTATTCTCAGGGCAAAGACAGTAACAGTAAAACAGAGGGTCTGAAACAGAGGAGCAGTTGGGTTTAATCCGGTCCTGTTGTGGTATCTGACCGCTTCATGAACATGCTGCATATTTATCTATGATACAAAATGTTTTAATATGTAAAGGGATGGAGAATGTCCTGCATTTCGAGGTCAACTTTTAGAGACTGAGCGCCAGAACATCGAAAATAATCCCACTTGGACGCGCAGGGCATGAAAGAAATATTGCCATGAAATGGTGTGATGATGGAGAACAGACCGGAACATACCGTGTACTGCCGGCCCCCCTTCCCTCCAGCCAATGTAACATCTACCATTTAGTGAGGCACAGACTATTGCCGCGCTGGTGGTGAACAATCCCTGTCATGTGCCTGTTTAAAGTGGGTTAATGCACATTCCACAGGTCAGATATGTAGCAGACAATGTGTGAAAGTGTCACCTTTCATTTTGTACTGCAGGGAAGACACCGACAGAAGGAGTGATGAGAGCTGTGGTATGTAGCCGCTTCAGCTACTGTAGTAAGTGAATGCTGACAAATTGGTTTAATTTTGTATTATCCTTTTATTGTGTTACATAAGGATTAAAGCAAAAATTAACCAGTGTTTCAGCAGAACCCCAAAATCATTTGGCTTTAACAGGCTCTCTGTTCCTCACATTCACAAACAACCTTTATATCTGACCGGTGGTAATTGGATAGGCAGAATTACAAAAAAATGAAAGTTTTGGAAGTCTCTAAAGCTAATAATTACAAACCTAGTCAACAGGATTTGTCAGGATATTTAGCATATTGTATCAGAAAGGAAACGGATATGTGGCCTTATTTCTGTCATTATCCTAACAGGAATGGGTGATGGAGGACTCTATTTTTATATGACAAAACATTAAATCTATGTTACTTGCATGCTTATTTGGCTAATATGCTGCCAATGATGTTCTGTATTTCTATTCATATCCAAAAATGACTTCAGACTACAGAGGAGAGTCCTGTTTCTGTGGTTAGTGCAGGATGCTTAAGGCTCCCATGTCATGGCCATCTCTACTGATCATAATTCCATAGTTGAGGTCTACTAGAATAGATTGACATTGTTCAATGTTCCAAACTCACATTGGTTTCTCAAACAGCATCTCTGTATAGTATGTGTATTCACTCTCTGTCCTACACGCCTTGTTGGAGCTCCTGCCCCCCTATGAGCCCAGTGGCCGCGAGACAGCGAGACACAGTGAAACCAACACACACACACACACACACACACACACAGGCTGGGAGTTTGTGTGTGTGCTCACACTGACTCGCCGCGTCCCGCCGTCTCAGGGAGGAGAAATCGGCGGAGCTGCAGCTGAGAAAAGATTGAGTGTGTGTGGGGAGTCCACGGATTGGACCATTGGGTCCATTTGGGTATGGGCACGTCACTGTACCCAGGAAGAAAACAATGGAAAAAGAGAAATCTCTAACGAGGCGTTCTGGGGCAGCACAGACAGGTCTTTTCTGTGTTAGAGTTTTAATCGCTACAGGGTGTACTTTGAGGGTTTGTGACTCTGCAGACCGTTTACATGCATAGAAAGCTTCATAACACACAAGGGGACGGGTACTAACGGGAAAAGCATGACATGGGACCTTTAAAGGACTGCCAATATGATCATGGAGACAGATGAACAGTAGGATATATTTGTATCACAGTGTTTGATATATGCATGCATGTGTTATGGTTCACACCAACCCAAAGTCACAAAGCGTATTGGACTCTTTTGTATGGAGCATGTTATATACAGTGTGTACAGTATTAGTTTATTAAACAGAGGGACAGACAACATGCTGCTCACTACTTCTCCCCATTGTGTTCAAATAGCCTAACATGTAAATACATCTCAAGTACTGCACAGAATATTTTGTAAAGTCTGCCTCCCTTCCGTTTTGTTCTTCTCTTATTCTCTAAATATGTACATGTTATTTTTGTCACCATTATTGTTGGTCAGAAATGAGTATTAGGTTTGTCAATGTTTTCTAGTTTTTGCTTAGAAACCAAATAAAGATATTGTTTAAAACTCATCTGTAATCTTTCACTCACTCTATTTAGATTGCATTCTTTCCTTTAATTCTTTTTGTTTAATTAAATTAACCAAATGGTTGGAGATGACAGCTTGAGTGTGTCCAGCCATTAAGGTATGGCCATGTGTCATAAGGAGTAAAATAAGTGTCTGAGTTATACTTTTACTTTAGCATGCATCAAATGACCAATTTAAAAACAGTTGTGTGTCATACAATATTATGATAAATCACGTGTTTTTAGCTTTTTTTTGCTTTTAGCTAAAGTAAAACACGTATTGGTCACGTACACAGCAGGGTGATTATCAAAGCTTTGCCTCTGATAGTTAATATTTGGGACAGAAATAGCTCCAGCTATATGACTGAGTGTGGTGAAGAGATTTAACCATTATTTTCTCGCAGGCTACGGATGGAGATCTCTTTAACGTTTTTTTGTAGCACACTGCCACTCAGTGGAAATGCATAAAACACACTGACTGGAAAACATGGAAGGACTTCCGGTATGGGGTGTGCTGAATAGACGCGCGCTCGGTTGGCTCTAGATTTCCCACTCTTATTTACCTTTTAAACCTCGTCCTTTTTCAACATAATTTTTTGTCAACGGCTTTATAAGCCAGTGTTAACTGCAAAGACCTCCGGCAATGTCGAAAGCAAAGGGAAAACAAGCTGAAAAGGACAAAGGGTCTCCAGCTCCGACTCCTAACATTACTACAGCTTCGACTCCTAGCATAACTTTGGCTGACATTAGCTTGCTACTGGATGGACATAGAGCAGCTCTCACGGCTGATTTCAAATCCTCATTCGAGTCTCTGACATCTACCCTGGACAGCATACATTCCACTATCACAGACCACGGGCAGCGTATACATTCTCTGGAAGCTAATGCTAATGAAGTCGACCAACGTCTCCAGCAACTTGAGAACGCATGCTCCGCTCTGAAGGGGGACAACGAGACACTCAAAACTAAGGTAGCAGATTTGGAGGGACGCAGCAGACGCCAAAATCTTCGGATTATTGGCCTACCTGAATCTATCGAAGGTCCCCGTCCATCTGCCTTCTTCTCTCAACTCCTCGTTGATATCCTCGGCACGGAGATTCTTGCTTCGCCCCCCGAGCTTGACCGAGCTCACCGGAGCCTCGCGCCAAAGCCTGCCCCAGGAGGGAGACCGAGACCTGTCATCCTGCGCTTCCACCGCTTCCAAATTAAGGACCTAGTGATCCGTGAGGCCCGCAGGCAGGGTGAGCTGAACTACAAAGGCCATAAGATCCGCTTGTATGATGACTACAGCCCCGACGTGTTAAAGCAGCGCGCCGAGTACAGAAGCCCCATGGCTGAGCTGTACAAGCGTGGGTACAAGCCGGCTCTCCTCTTCCCAGCCAAGCTGCGCATCACCCTGCCTAACGGGGACCGGAAATGGCTCATGTCTGCTCCAGAGGCCGTCAAGTTTGTTCAGGACTTGAACATAGCTCCGTAAGCAAGCTAACTGTCATGTAGTTACACTGTGTTATATAACTGCTCTAGATGTACTTTAACTGTCAACTCAGACATACATTGATGCAGTCATATTCTTTTGTTAGGTTAACATTGTCTTTTTAGGCATATGTCCGGCAGGTTGCTGTAATGGCAAGGCTTAAGTGCTCTAAATATCCTGTTAAACCAGATGCACATTTCTTGAAGTGCTCTGTTTGAGGTATTTAAAAAAGGTTACATTTTCACTGTTAAAGTTCAATTATACATTGTTGTGGGAATTGAGCGATAGAATTAAGGAAGTAGCAAGGTATGCTGATCATGGTATCAGAGTGTTTGTTGTTGTTTGTTTTTGCAACAACTGTGCTGGGATCCGGGTTTAGGGGAGGGGTGGGTGGGGGGGGGGGAGAATTGTTTGTCCAATGTTTTTTCAGTTAGGTTTTTTATTATTTTGTTTATTTCATGTTATCTTATCCTTTGCCTGTGGGCTGCTTCGACACTTCATATACTAAACTCGGTCTCACGCCACACCTTTTCTCTCCCTGTTGCTTGTCGGCGGGGGAGAGGTGCCCGGTATGGGGACAGGTACATGCAGGTACACCACCTGCCCAGTATCATTGTATGCTAAACTCTAACTCACTCTCACCAAGTGGTGCTTTAAGATTTACTAGTTGGAATGTCAGGGGCCTGAATTCTTCTGTGAAACGTAACAATGTGATTAACCATCTAAAACATTTAAACACAAAAATTGCCTTTTTGCAAGAAACCCACCTACAACCATCAGACCATCTTAAACTTCGCAGAGGGTGGGTGGGCCAGCTTTACCATTCTTCCTTTTCAAGTAAGGCCCGAGGCGTTGCAATTCTTGTTCATAAATCTGTCCCATTCTCTGTGTCCAATGTTATATCAGACCCAAGTGGCCGTTTTATTATCGCAACTGGCAAAATATGTGGCAACAATCTGACGTTGGCTAACGTGTATGGCCCGAATTTTGACAACGAGGACTTTTTCAGAAATTTTCTTTTCTCCATTCCTGACATAAATTCCAGCCAGCTCATTCTGGGAGGGGATTTTAACTGTTGTATTGATCCTTCACTTGACCGTTCATCTAACAAGCCCTCTGCCCCATCTAAATCTTCCAAAGTTATCTAACTGTTCATGGAGCAATACGCAGTCTCAGATGTCTGGCGCTTTTTTAATCCTAGTGCCAAACAGTTCTCTTTCTTTTCTCCTGTTCATGGTACTTTCTCCCGAATTGATTTCTTTCTTATTGATAACAAATTGCTCCCCTCTGTCAGCTCGTGCTCATACAGCCCTATAGTTATATCGGACCACGCAACTGTCATTGTTGACATCTCTCTTCCCGGCAGGTCCTTGTCACGTTCCCCCTGGCGCTTCAATTCACTACTACTTTCTGACCCGGATTTTATCAAAACTATTAGGAATCGCATTGACCTTTTTATTTCCACTAATGTTAACCCGGCTGTATCTGCAGCAACAATTTGGGAAGCGTGCAAGGCCTATCTAAGAGGAGAAATAATATCCTATTGCGCTTACCAAAGAAAAATCAACACTGAGAAGAGTATCTGCCTTTCCAGGGCTTTATCGGATCTGCAGACAAGATGTGTGGACTCCCCCAGTGCAGATATTCTCAAAGAATTACTGACAAAAAAGGCTGAATTTGACATTTTGGCCTCAGAAGAGGCAACAAAATCACTTTTAAAAACACGCCACAATTACTATGAATTCGGAGATAAACCGAGCAAAATACTTGCCCACCAAATTCGACAATTCTCTTCCTCTCAGCACATCACTCAAATTAATACTGCTGATGGAATATCTATGAATCCTCAAACCATTAATGACCAATTCAAGGACTTTTATAGTTCATTATATACTTCTGAGAGCTCATCTGATGAGACACAATATGACAACTTCTTCAAGTCCCTAAACATCCCCTCCATTGACCCTGAAACATCGTCTGGGTTAGATGAACCCTTCACAGTTAATGAAGTCAAAGCTGCTCTAATGTTGATGCAGAGTGGGAAATGTCCGGGCCCTGATGGCTTTCCTGCTGAATTTTTAAAAATGTTTTCTGATAAGTTAACCCCTCTATTGCTTAACATGTTTAATGAATCGTTTCAATCTGGCACACTTCCCCCTACGCTACGTCAGGCTACTATTTCTCTTATACTGAAAAAGGACAAGGATCCACTTCTTTGTGGTAATTTCCGCCCTATATCTTTGCTTTGTGCTGACGTCAAGCTTTTAGCTAAGGTGCTAGCAAAACGTTTAGAATCTGTTCTGACTACTATCATCTCCACAGATCAAACAGGGTTTGTTAAAGACAGACACTCTTTTCACAATGTCAGACGGCTATTTGATATATTATATTCACCCTCTTCTCCTGATTCCCCGGAAATTATTATTTCAATGGACGCTGAGAAAGCTTTTGACCGGGTAGAATGGCCTTATTTATTTCACACATTGAGAAGATTTGGGTTTGGCGACACATTTATTTCATGGATTAGGCTTCTATATACATCTCCCCTCGCTTCCGTCCGCACAAATAATGATTATTCTGATTATTTTCCCCTCAAGCGTGGAACTCGGCAGGGTTGTCCACTTTCTCCTCTTTTGTTTGCCATTGCCATTGAGCCGCTGGCGGTGGCCCTCAGGTCCAGTCAGATGCAGGGCATCTCAAGGGGGGGAGTTGAGCATAAACTCTCCTTGTATGCTGATGACCTTCTGCTATTCATCTCGGACCCAGACAAATCTATTCCTCCAGTATCGGCTGTGCTGAGGGAGTTTGGGCAGATTTCGGGTTATAAGTTAAATTTTAACAAAAGTGAACTGCTTCCCATTAACGCTGCAGCTACAGCCTACCCCCTTTCAAAGTTACCATTTAAGACATCTCTGGCAAGTTTTAAGTATCTGGGCGTTTGCGTGACCAAGAGCTTCTCAGATTTGTTTAGGTGCAATTTCTCCACTCTGTTGGTCCGACTGACTCAAGACCTCCAACGTTGGTCTCTCCTACCTCTATCTCTGGCTGGCAGAATAAATTGCATTAAAATGAATGTGCTCCCCAAATTTCTATATCTTTTTCAGTGCATACCAGTTTTTATTCCGAGACATTTCTTCCATTCACTCGATCGCTCAATTTCTCAGTTTATATGGAACAAGAAAACACCCAGAATTCGAAAAAACATTCTTCAAAAAACCAAGGAAATGGGTGGCTTAGCATTGCCTAACTTTTTATTTTACTTTTGGGCCGCTAACATTCAAACTTTATTGTCCTGGCGTTGTATTAACAAACAAGCTCCACCGTGGCTGCAGATTGAGGATGCCTCATGTGGCTCTTCTTCTCTGGTGTCCCTCTTGTGCCTCCCCCTGGCGTTACCATCCTCAAAATACTCCAAAAATATTGTAGTTAAAAACTGTCTCAAGATCTGGACTCAACTTAAACGGCACTTTGGGTTCCAGGGAATACCGCTACTGTCCCCTGTGCATTCCAATCCGCTGTTCACTCCCTCCATCACTGATGCTGCCTTTTCAATATGGGAGTTCAATGGGATTGTGTCTGTAAAACAACTTTACATTGATGGAACATTTGCATCTTTTGATCAGCTGGCCCGTAAATTCAATCTACCCAAGTCCCACTTCTTTAGATATTTACAAGTCCGAGATTTTATTCGTAATCGTTTTCCAAGTTTCCCTGCTATTCCTCCTTCTACCTGGGTTGACACTATCTTAAGTATTAACCCTAACCTCAAGGGTACCATTTCAAAGCTATACAATACTCTTTTCACATGCCACCCTCTGCCCTCTGATAACTTTCGAACTAATTGGTCAGAGGACCTCAATATAGAGATAGGGACTGAGGTTTGGCAGTCTATTTTGAAACGTGTCCACACATCATCCATTTGTGCCCGCCACGGGGTTTTACAATGTAAAGTGGTCCATAGAGTGCACTGGTCCAAAAGTAAACTAGCTCGCATCTATCCTGGTACTGATCCTAATTGTGATAAATGTCACCTAGGACCAGCTAATCTCGCCCACATGTTTTGGACTTGCCCCACCCTATCTCAGTTTTGGAAGTCTGTCTTTGACTCACTCTCAGCTATCACGTCTGTTACCATCCATCCCTCACCCTTAATTGGCCTGTTTGGTGTCTTACCCATTAACCATTTACTGCCATCCTATTTTGCTGAACTTGTAGCTTTCCTCACATTGCTGGCTAGGCGCGTTATTTTGATGCATTGGAAGAGTCCTCGTCCCCCCTCTCATACACATTGGATAAAGGATGCCCTATACTTTGTGAAATTGGAAAAAATTAAACACTGTATTAGGGGCTCAGACTTGAAGTTCACAAAAATATGGCTACCCTTCTTAGAACATGTTAAGTCCCTCCAGTTGGAGTCTATCCCCATTGGCTGAGTCGCCCCCCCCCCCCCCCCCTGTACCGCAACAGCTCACAGGTATGCTCACAAAATGTCTCGCAGGTTTTTATTTTTTTTATTTTTTTTCTTCTTCTTTCCCTGTTTGATTTTTATTATTTTTTTTTATTATTATTTTTTTTTTATTATTATTATTATTACTATTATTTTTTTTATTTCATTATTGTCTAATTGTAACTGATGTATTGTGTCTTGGGGTTGTTTTGTTAGAAATCGCAGGGGTAATGCATTGTATTGCTGCTGTATTTGTGTATTGAAAATCTCAAAAATAAATCATATATAAAAAAAACACACTGACTGGGAAATGAAACGTTGACTTTCTAAGTTTTGGCTTCACATTTCAATTTTAAATAAAAGCAATTATGCATTGCTAAAACGGGTCCCATTTTACTAATACATTCATTTCTTGGAACACAGTGCAGGGATTTGTTTTGACCACTAGATGGCGGCAGGGAGAGACTGTTTGTACTGGGCCAAAGACTGGCAGGAATAAATGTGAATCCAGTATTAGCTCAGTTATGAAGACAGGCATGAACGTTACTGTCTATAAAGGTCTTGACTAGTTTTAAGTTTGGCAACGCTTTGTAGCGGTCATTGCTGCTAGAAGTTGCTATTCATCAACCGTTTCTATTCCTGGAAAAAAAACGTAAGATCTGAACGCTGTCATGTGACAGCCTATCCAAATAACCTTCTGCAGGTCTTCTGGATTTTGGAATGTGTGTAGGGTCATATCAGGACGCATCCTTCCTGGGGCCCCAGCGACCGCATCTTCAAATGTAAACCCCAGTCCATTTGCCTTAGGTCCAAACTTAAAGAAACGGCTGATTGAGCCAGGCTTGTACTAGAGGGCGAAGCACAGCCTGATCCCTGTATACCCCCTCTATAACCTACAGCAGTGGGAAAGAGTTCATATACAGGACTGTCTCAGAAAATTAGAATATTGTGATAAAGTTCTTTATTTTCTGTAATGCAATTAAAAAAACAAAAATGTCATACATTCTGGATTCATTACAAATCAACTGAAATATTGCAAGCCTTTTATTATTTTAATATTGCTGATTATGGCATACAGCTTAAGAAAACTAAAAAATCCTATTTCAAAAAATTAGAATAGTTCCTCAGACCAAGTAAAAAAAAAAGATTTATAACAGCAAAACACAATCAAACATTTGAAAATGTCCATTAATGCACTCAGTACTTGGTTGGGAATCCTTTTGCATGGATTACTGCATCAATGCGGCGTGGCATGGAGGCAATCAGCCTGTGGCATTGCTGAGGTGTTATGGATGCCCAGGATGCTTCAATAGCGGCCTTTAGCTCATTAGCATTGTTGGGTCTGGTGTCTTTCAGATTCTTCTTCACAATACCCCACATATTCTCTATGGGGTTCAGGTCAGGGGAATTTGCAGGCCAATCGAGGACAGTAATGCCATGGTCAGTACACCAGTTACTGGTGGTTTTGGCACTGTGGGCAGGTGCCAGATCATGCTGGAAAATGAATTCCTCATCTCCATAGAGCTTTTCAGCAGACGGAAGCATGTAGTGCTCTAAAATCTCTTGGTACACAGCTGCATTTACTCTGGGCTTGATGAAACACAGTGGACCAACACCAGCAGCTGACATGGCTCCCCAAACCATCGCTGACTGTGGGAACTTCACACTGGATTTCAAGCAACTTGGATTTTGCTCCTCTCCAGCCTTTCTCCAGACTCTGGCGCCTTGACTTCCAAATGAAATACAAAACTTGCTTTCGTCTGAAAAGAGGACTTTGGACCACTGTGCAACTGTCCAGTACTTCTTTTCCTTAGCCCAAGTCAGACGCCTCTTCCGTTGTCTTGAGTTCAGAAGTGGCTTGACCATGGGAATACGGCTATTGTAGCCCATTTCCCGGACACGTCTGTGAACAGTGACTTTTGATACCTGGACTCCAGCTTCAGTCCACTGTCTTTGAAGCTCCCCCAAATTCTGGAAGCGACTCTTCTTCACAATGCTGTTAAGGCTGCGGTCATCTCTCTTGGTTGTGCAGCGTTTCCTGCCACATTTCCCCCTTCCAACAGACTTTTTGTGGATGTGCTTTGAAACTGCACTCTGTGAACAGCTTGCTCTTTGGGAAATTTCTTTTTGTGTCTTACCCTCCTGATGGAGGGTGTCAATGACGGTCCTCTGGACAGCAGTCAGATCAGCAGTCTTCCCCATACTTGTGATTTAGTTTACTGAACCAAGCTGAGTGTTTTTCAAGGCTCAGGAAACCCTTGCAGGTGTTTTGAGTTAATTAGACGATTCAAGTGATTCGTTGAACACCCTACTAGTATACTTTTTCATGATATTCTAATATTTAGAGATAGGATATTTCAGTTTTCTTAAGCTGTATGCCATAATCAGCAATATTAAAATAATAAAAGGCTTGCAATATTTCAGTTGATTTGTAATGAATCCAGAATGTATGACATTTTGGTTTTTTTAATTGCATTACAGAAAATAAAGAACTTTATCACAATATTCTAATTTTCTGAGACAGTCCTGTAAATTATCTCAAACTAGAATTTCTCAAAATCACCCTCAATCAGAAAAAAAAACAGAGAGCAAAGCTGTCACTAAAGGGCCTGAAATAAGGACTTCGCCCTGGGTTTAATTTCTCCACCTCTCTTAGGCCCTCATGAAAGAACAGTTGTCACACTCTGATTGGATGAAAGACAGCTGCACACCCTCAAACAGGTGATCTGAATAACCCTCCAATCAACTCAGGGGAAGTGTGACAGTCAGCTTAATCTAACTTCTTTTAAAACATTAGCCACATTAGCCAAATAATAACATATAATACTCAATGGCCTAATGATAAAACTCACTCTGATCCACTGCTGCAAAATCCACTCCACAGTTTCAGTGAACTGAATGGTACCAATGCTGCCTTCAAGTACTCCTTGTAGCTCGTACCTCAAGTTCTGACGGATCTGCAGTTTTCATTTAAACAAACACTCTTAATAATGTTGTTGTGGATCTGTCATGGAGATGTGAGCTTCTCATTGAAAGATGTTCAACACATTTTAAGATACCTCAAGCTGGTTTCACAGATAAATGTTTCACTAAAGTGAAAGCAGTGCTTTCATTTAGCTCAATGAGTTGTTTTGTGGTTGGTCAGGTTAAGATCAGTTGGGACTGGAACTGAGAGAGAGGCCGTTTCTCAATCGCAAGTAAAACTGCTGCAGAGCAACTATTTCAAGTAGCCTACACTACGTCATCGAGTAGCGCCGAAGGACTGTTTAAATGCATGGGCTGCAGTCGAATAGTCCATTTAGCTTAGGAACCTTCCTAACCGAGTGAAATGACCTGGAAGTCCCTCAGTGGCAGCAATGATAAGTGCCGTTAGAATTCTAGATGATAGGAAAGGAGGTTTCAAACTTGCTTTATAACCTCCTTTAGCTTAGGAACCACTGGACCTCCCTCACCGAAAGGAGAGCAGAAAATGCTGACCCACAATGCATTGTAGCCGCAGCATTTGCCGTCACACAACAGTCGGCCGTTCACGGAAACAACCGATTATGACCGAGAAATTATATCATGAAAGTTACCGTGCTTATTAAGCATTTTAAAATGTATGTGGTAAGTTGCCAAAGTGCTTTGTTTTGAACGTTCATCAGTATTATAATCAAAAAGAGAAATATGAACGTTAGTTTTTACTAAAATGATCAAATAAAGTCAACATTTCAGTCTTTACTGAGCTGTGTGGGGTTTGTTCAACTTTTAAAAGATGTTTGAATGGTGATACACAGTGATAGATGTTAAAGACTAACGTTTATAATAAATACATTTGTATTGATATTAAGATCTGTTCATCGTTCATACAATCATACGTATAGGGATCATTTGTATTAATGTGGACCGGAGGGAAAGGGTGACGAGCATAAGTTTCACTTTCATTTTTTATTTCAATTCCAACTTTGGTCCTGAAGAATATGTTTCTCTGTTGTCCACGTTCATAAAGCATAAAGCAACAGCATCAGAGCACGGTGCAGAGTCTCTAGATGAGTTTACAGTAGTCCCTCCTTCTTATTAAACATCCATGTTGTAGTCCGCTGTATAGAAAACTGTAGTTTCCATAGTTTACCCACAGCAGCAGACGCACATTCATGACGTCCTCTGGCGCATCATAAACACGTCGGATAGTGAAAGTGCAGTCGATTCTCTAAAGTACCGCAGTCTCTTCTCCTAAGTCCTTTTGAATTCTCCTATCCACTATCCCTTAACCCCGTGACGTTTCACTCAGAGGTCAAGGAATAGACAACGATAGGGTTAGAATTTAGGAGCTGATTTTTGGACTATTCGACTGCAGCCATGGTTAAATGCCCAGCATTCTGCGCCACTCTATGACGTAGTATACTTGAAATAGTTGCTCTGCAGCATGTGTACTCGCGATTGAGAAACGGCTGGAGAATTCAATCTTACATGCGAGTGACATAATATGACGCAGATACAGAAAACATTGCTGTAATGGCAATTTCCTGTTCCTATGTCCTATATATTTTTGCCATTACTTCACAGAAGGGCAGGAGAGTGATCCAGACGCAGACACATACAGATGACTTTCCGGTCCTTTGTTGCAGTTTATAATGAGGTTTATTCAGCGTTTACATACCAGGGTTTAATTGTACAGTTTTAGTTGTTGTGATGAGCATCTGCCGGGCTGGTGGAATCGGTATGCTCTCTCCGTCTGTGTCCTCCTCTCCTGTCACCTATGACCTCTTTATATACACCCGGTGCAGCTAAACCCCGCCACCAAGTGTTCAAAAATAATATTGCACTATACATATAACTTAAATAAACTGACACACCAACAACACCCATAAAATGGCTCCTACACACCGCCCCCTAATTGGCTTTAGTATGAAAACAAAACAATTACCAATAAATAATAAAGGAGCTATAAAAATGGTGTGTATGTGTTGGTATGTAATTCTTAAAGAATTTTCAGTTTCCTTTCTTCTCCCTTATTTTAAGGGTCATCAGTCTTTGCTGTTCTTAGGTTGAAGCAGTCGTGTTGCCATCCCGTCCAGCGCTGAGAGAACCGGTGGGTTATATTTTCACCCAATTCCAAGCCTCTCCTTATAGGGCTCCTGCATTGATGAGTCAGTCACTTCTTCAGGTCTGTCACTTGGATTCAGTCGGTGCCCTGGTACCATAACAGCAAAATCGCAGATGAGCTGCTCGGTAACATGTTTGTTGTTGGGCAAGCTGGGATTTTCTTGTCTGAATGGCAAGTCTAGGCAGTAGTGTCCATCTGACATCTTCACTTCCGGTTCGGTCTCCCCTTTCACTTCTGGTTCGTTATCCACTTCCTCGGCCACAGGCTTGGCTTCTTCCTCAGGCACTGCGTCAGATTTGTGTAACTCGACATCTGCTGTGAAGTCAGGCATGCTGTGACAGGAGTCTGAAGTCGGCTGGCTTTCAAAAGGCTCGTCTTCTGCCTCTTCATATTAATCACCTGAATCCCGACCCTCATCTTCTTCTTCTTGGGGGGCCTCAGTTTTGCCTTCAACATCCCCATTACTGTCTCCTTCGGCATCTGCTACAACATCGCCATCCTCTTTGGCGTCTGCTACAACATCGCCATCCTCTTTGGCGTCTGCTACAACATCGCCAACCTCTTTGGTGTCTGCTACAACATCGCCATCCTCTTTGGTGTCTGCTACAACATCGCCATCCTCTTTGGTGTCTGCTACAACATCGCCATCCTCTTTGGCATCTGACCTTTTTGCAGAGTGATTCATAATGTTCAGGAATTGTTGTCTTCTCTGGACATTTCCTCTGTTTCCTTGCTTGTATTTTCCTTGAAATCATGATTGTATTGTTTGACCAATAGCTCCTCTAGGTGTACAATGGATATCCGATTGACAGCAGCAGCATGGTGGCCATTAGCATCTCTGCTGTCGTTGCTTCCTTTTAGGGGACCATAGAAGACCCACCCCAGTAGGGTCTTTACAGCGTACGGTCCTTCTCCTTGGCTATTGATCAGCTCCCAAGGTTCCAATACCTTAGGAGAATTTGTCCCAATGAGTAGGTCAATGCCAGAAGCAATTTCATTAATTTTGATGTCCTTTAAAGGTGACCTATCATGCTATATTTAAATGATATAGTGTATGACCATACCTATATAAGGTATATTTATACATTTTATTTTTCAAAATACCAAACAGATCATTTTTTAGCCATGCCTCGTTTCGCTCATTTTCGCTTTATTCCAAACCTGTCTATGAAAATTCTGAGCAGCAGCTGACCACGCCCCCAGCAGAAGAGCCGGCGAGAGTCACGTTACCATGCTTGCTGTGATTACGAGTGTGGAATACACATGTAATCTCAGAGCAATGCATGTGTTCAAGCATATTATCAATTTGATCCAGAAACTGAAGCAGCGGAGGTTTTGGTGGAGGTGCAAACATCTCGGTTGCAGCAGGACGTTTCTGAATGGTTAGTTGACAAGCTGTTGTCCCTATTTATTTTTACTCTGTTTGTTACGATGCTTACTACTTATTCCGTTCATACTTTGGCTAATTAGCAAGAATGCAATGTGTACAGTTTGTAACTTAGAGTTTGTAACGCAAACACAGCGATACATATATATATTTATAAAGGGAGACATTCATATTTTCAGCATATATACAATGGCCTCATTGCGTTTAATAGTTTACAGTCCTTTTCTTCCAACATCGTGCAACAACCGTTGGAAAGTTCAATAACTTAGGGTGATAAAAAGTATAACTCCAACACCTCAGTTGTCAGCAATGTGTGTTTCATGTGTTTTAAAAGCTCAGTTATTGACTTCTTTCTAAAAGGGGTACATGTGCAACTTGCGCCACGATGCCTTCTGAACCGGAGCATGTGCTGCATGGAGATACCACACGTAACATTAGCTTCACTAAGTTGTCTGTTTAGAGAATACATTTTTCACATGTCATTCAATATATGTTTATCACACTAGGTGTAAAGACGGATGCAGGAACATGAGGACTCTGTAACCTGTATGGTGGACCATCCTGGATTGGAGCCTGTGTGCCTGAATGTGTTTTCCCTGCAGAATGCATTGAATATTTACAGAGCTTAACACAGGTGGACTACAGTTGAGGCAAATAGAGCACTGAGTGGTTTGTTTGTTTTGACTGAAATTGTAAAACGAATGCTAATATTGTTCATGGAAATAAATACTGGTGTATATGGCTTTATGCAATCTTTCATTCTGTCATTGTACATGTACTATTATATACTACACAGCAATGGCATAACACACCCATGTGTACGACAAAAAAAGTCCACACACAACCTTATGCTTTTGAAATCAGAATATTCTTTACCCATCCCAACATGAATAATCACGACACACTTGATATCAACTCGGAACTTTATTGTCAAAATCAACGGTTATTTGAACCCATAAAAAACAGGAGCTTTGTGAGCTGGTGCTGGGGCTTCCTTGTACACAGGATCAGAGTGGTGATTCCGGCCTGCGTTGTCCTCTGATCCGTGAAATGTCTGTTAGGTTCAGACAGCAGCCAAATTGAACCGTGTAGCATACCCGGCGATGACCTCCTCCCTGTCTGGTTGCTCATAATGGTGCAGGGTCCACAAAGACTTGGTCGAAGATGAGGTCCATCAAGTTGGCCACGTAGCCTGTGCAATGTTAAAAAAAGCACAACAAAAAAAGTGGTTTAGATTAGTATATGCATGTCGTCAACAACAACATACCAGGGCTTTAGCTCCGTTTTACTCGTGGTGTGTGTCCCCTCGCATACATACATACAGTGTTGTATCCTAACACACCCCCATTTATATTCATGTGCGCAAACAAGTAAACACACAAAAGCTTTTACATATAACGCTGCAAAAAACGGCATGTCTCATTAGCGTAGCGTAGCTTAGCGTAGCTTAACTTACAGATCGATGATATATGATCGTTCTTACAGACTACAATCACAAAAGCTTTTACATAACGCTGGAAAAAACGGCACTTACCTCCAGAAGATTACGTTTGTTATTATAACTTACTCAATATGATTTTTTAGAGGATACAAAATACTAATACATAGGAGAATAAATACTTGTGTTATCGGCTAGGCTAGGCGTGGCTTTACAGCCTTCACACAGATCGCCATTACGGCAGTCTGAACATGTTCGCAAATGCCTGATAATTAAAATAAAAGACAAAGCAAAGACTGCGGAGCGTACAAAATAAAATGTTACAAGAACATATAACCACCTAACCGATTACTAGTTGGGGTTGAGGCGACATTGATACGGCGAAGCTACATGCTACATGCTACATACTACAAGCTAGAGATAGCTTTATCAGGAAAAACACCGCTAAATAAAAACTTACAGCTTCAGAATTGGATGTGTCCTCACTGGCCTGGTCCCGGATGGTTGGTATTGATCCCGGATGTAGCATTAGTTTGGAGGCATATCCGTGTTGGACTTGAGAGAAGTTCACAAACATGTCCGTGATTTAACTGGCTTAGACATCCTGCCAAGAGCAGGCAAAAACACAGATGTGACTGGGGTAGCCTGCCGATAGCCTATATGCGAATGAGAGGTTTGGCAATGCACGTGGCCGTGGCTCATTCCCCTGATAGGTGGAGAGTTGACCAATAAGCGGAGTACGTCTTTGTGACGTAGAAAAGTGTCGGAATGTGGATCCATTTTTTTCAGATCCGTTGCAGCCCCTTTTTTAGAGATTTGGCGAAGGAGGAAAATAGAGAGGGTTGTGTTTTCTGACACTTGGTGAGTTCCCTGGAACACCGGGGACACATAATCATGTATAAAAGACATACAAAGGGGCATTTTGCATGATAGGTCACCTTTAAGTAAGGCCATTTTTCCAGATCTTCTTGTAGAGGAATATTGTGCTTGGCATGGTCTTATGTGTGAAGACATCGGATAGTTGAAGGAAATTGTTTTTGTCCAGACTCGATATTTCCAAGCCTGAGATATGATGACTAAACACAATTTGTTTCTGATTCATTGTCTTTAGGAGAATGTTAGTCCTTTGTCCTTTGTAAACTTTCTGTGCAAAAGGTAGATGAACTTCCATGGTCCAGAAATGCATAAGTTTGTAACACTTTGTCCCCTTTGTGGCTCTTTACTTGTACTGGTACAATGGAGAAGATGGAGTTTTCATCACCGGCCCCAATGTGCCCACATGTATGAGGTGAGATGACACTATTACTTTCCATTGGCTTCCCATTCTGTTTTGTGTGTTCTGCTTCCTCTCTTTTGCCTTTTTGTTCAATGTGGAGTATTTCAGGATGACTTTGATTGCACACATAACATGTCAAACGACTGTGGCAGTGTTTGCTCATGTGTCCTATTTTTAGGCATCCAAAACACACCCCTTTTGCTTTCAAGAAGTCCATTTTTTCTCTGTGTGTTTTCTTCAGGATGTGTGGACACTGCTCCAATGAGTGACCACTTCTTCTGCAGAACAAACACAAATGTAGGGAGTTGGTGGTTGATGGAGGTATTTTCATTCCATTCGTTGTTGCATGTTCTAGCACTGGTGTTCTTGGGCAGGTAATAATTGTTGCAAAACTACTTCCTCTTATGCTTGGTTTTGCCTTTGAAAAGGTAGAGATAACAGTTTTGATAGCTGCAGTTGGTTTATCATCCTGGATGCCTCCAAACAGAGGATCTGACAGTATCTTCACTTGCCTTTCTATAAAGTTGACAAGGTCAGGAAATGTAGCTCGATGCCCACGCTCTTCCTGTAGCTGACATGCTCTATTCCTCCACTTGTCTCTGAGTTTGTAGGGTAGTTTCTGAAGTATGTTTTTCATGTTTGAAACAACATTCATTTCATCCATATAGGTGAGATGTCCATTGCATTGCAACAACCTCTTAGGAACAAAGAGAAGGCTTGCAGTGCTTTCACATCTTCGGCTTTGATCATTGTCCAGGTAAATGCTTTGTTCATGTATGCAGTGGCAATCTTGTGTTCATTACCAAAGTGTTCTTTAAGCAGCTGTTTTGCCCTTTGATAACCTTGAGCTGGAGGCAGATGTTGGCAGCTGCGCACTAGGTCCTTTGGTTGTCCTCTAGTGTATTGCTCTAGGTAATGCAGGCAGTCACTTTCATAATCAGTTTTCCGCTCTACTCCTCTTTCAAATGCACGGATGAAGGAGATTCTTAACGTTGTTGGAAGGGTTTATGTTCTGAGTGACTTTATGTTTTGTCTTGCCTTGCCTAGTTTTGACTTTGTTTGCCTGCCTAGTTCTGGAAATAAAGGATTCCTGCTTTCAAACCTATTTTCTGCATTTGGGTCCTGCGTACCCTCCAGCCGTAACAAGTCTAGCTGGACTGGATTATCCCAGAGGGTCTAAAGGGTTTAATACAAGATACAAGGTAGGTAGCATGATGTGGCTACCTCCCCTGCTATTCTACCTGGTCGGCTACCTGGTGCTGGGGATCTCCGGGACCGGTGTCGCTCCCGACGCTGATCACCCACAAGACACACCTGCGCTTGATGTGTGGCCTACCCCAGGCACCATGGCTTCCCCGGATTCAGTAAGAGTTTTTGCCATGATGACAACCCTGCTGCTCGCGGAGGACCTTCTCTCATGGACGTCTCATCTACCCGGGGTTCTGCTGCGAGGACTACGCTGTCTATGGGCCCAGGGAAATGGGAGACTTTCCCCCTATGCAGCGCGCACTTGCGACGGCAAGCCGACCAGCCCAGCGAGGAGGACCTGGCTTCTAATTCTCCTACTCCTGATGTCGGGTAACGTGAAACCGAATCCAGGCCCAGAACTGTCTCAGCTGCAAACGCCAGAGGAGTTTAGAATGAAAGACGGATTACATCTTTTTCACCTTAATGTTCGCAGCATGATTAATAAGATGGACTCCATCAGAATATGGGCCGATTCGACTGACTCTGATATCATTGTCCTTTCTGAGACGTGGCTCAAAAAGTCGATTACAAATGATATGATAAATATAAAAGATTACAATGTCTTTAGAACAGACCGTGTGGGAAAAGGGGGCGGGGTTGCGATTTATGTTAAAAACCATTTAGACTGCACCTGCATCGAATCCCTAACAAAACCAAAATGCTTCGAACTCTCTGTAATTAAACTATCGCTCCCAAGTGGTTCAGACATTATAGTGGTCGGATGCTACCGCCCGCCCGCTGTCTCAAGCGAAGCCACAAATATACACTCCAATCTTCTCCATAACTGGACTAAATCCGAGATGGTTTTACTCGGAGACCTAAACTGGGACTGGCAAACGGATTTACAAAACTCTTTCAAGGACACTTGTGACTCTCTCTGTTTGGTGCAACTAGTTAACTCGCCAACTCGGTTAAACCAAAAAGATTTAGAGAAGTCCACTTTGATTGATGTTATTTTTACAAACGCACCTCACCGTTTCTCCGCAGTAGGCACGTTTTGTAATGATATAAGCGACCACTGCGCAATTGCTTGTGTGAGAACCTGTAAGGTCCCTAAAGGAAAGCCACGTTTCATTCACAAGAGGCGATTCAAACATTTCGATGAGCAAGCGTTTCTACATAATGTTTTTAATAGTGATTTACACATTGTTTCACTTATGACCGATGTTGAGTTAGCATGGAATTATTTTAAATCCACCTTCTTGGCTATATGTGACAAGCATGCTCCTTTTAGGACATCTAGGATAAGCGGTAAAGACAACCCCTGGTTTAATGATTCTATATCCTCTCTCATTCGACAGAGAGACACTGCCTGGGCAGGAAATCGAATATTCCATTAGATTGGAATCTGTATAGGACATTAAGAAACAAATGCACTAAGCTGATTAAAGACTCTAAATGTGCCTACTATCTTAATGCAATACATGACAATTTGAATAACCCTGCAAAGTTTTGGAAACTTGTTAAATCCTCCTCAGGTTCTATCGCTCCAAAAAGCCTTCCTGATCTCTTAAGGGTAAATCAGAGTGAAATCAAGGGCAAAATGGATATTGCAGACAGCTTTAATAATCATTTTATTTCTGCTGGCTCAATCTTTGATTCTAGCAACTCAGGGATGATCACTGCAGAAGGAGAGCCAGGTCCTCCGCCACTTGACCCTGATCAACTGTTCACATTTGCCCCCATCTTGACCTCTCAGGTTCACAAAGCTTTAATGAGCCTAGATGTAAAGAAATCTTCAGGCCCAGACAAGATAGAGCCGTTCTTCTTCAAAGTTGCTGCAGGTCTGATTGCAGAACCCATAAACTCTATTTTGAATCTCAGTCTTTGTGCTGGTGAATTACCTAGCTCATGGAAGTCGGCCATGGTTCTCCCCTTGTTAAAGGGCGGAGACCCCTCTGACCTAAATAATTATCGCCCTATTTCCAGACTGTCTGTAACGGCCAAAGTCTTTGAATCTCTTGTAAACGAACAACTGAAAAAGTTTCTAACTGACCATAATATTCTTAACGAGTCTCAGTCAGGCTTCAGATCAGGCCATAGTACTACTTCAGCGGCTATGCTAGTCTCAAATGACATAATTGAAGCACTAGACAAGAAAAAACACTGTGCAGCATTGTTCTGTGGATCATGCATTGCTACTGCAGAGGCTTGGCTGCATAGGTCTTGGCAAAATGGCTTTGAGTTAGTTTAAAAACTATCTATCTGAAAGAACTCAGTGTGTCTCAGTAGAAGATTATACCTCTGCTGCTCTTACTGTAAACAAAGGTGTTCCACAAGGTTCTATTTTGGCCCCTGTCTTATTCTCCATCTTTATAAATGAATTAGGAAATGGGATAAACCCAGCACGGTTTCATTTATACGCCGATGATACAGTTGTTTACACAGTGGCTTCCTCTTTAACTCAGGCCATAGAGCTTCTACAGGATGCTTTTAATACACTGCAACACTCCTTGCTAAGGCTAAGACTGGTCCTTAATGCAAAAAAGACCAAGTACATGACCTTCTCTCGCTCTCGAGCTAATACAGCTGTCCCTCCGATTCTGACACTGGAAGGGACATGCCTTGACAAAGTAGCATCCTACAAATATCTGGACATATGGATTGATGAAAAGATGGCCTTTGATGTTCATATTGGGAACCTGCTGAGAAAACTTAGACCTAAACTGGGCTTTTTCTTCAGTTTAAAGAAATGTTTCCCGTCTGAAGCCAGGAAGAGAATTGTGCAGAGTTCCTTTCTGTCTGTATTAGACTATGGCGATGTGATCTATATGCATGCTCCTTCCTCGCTGCTTAAAAAGCTGGATTCTGCGTACCATACTGCTATACGTTTTGTAACGGGTGCAGGCTCTCGCACCCACCACTGCACTTTGTATCAGTCCTTAGGATGGTCTGTACCAAAGAAGACAATCACACATGTTGATTTTTATCCTTAAGTCATTGCTAGGTAAGCTGCCCTTATATATCTCCAGACTTCTGTCCGTTTATACTTGCTTTTTTTAATACCAGACGAGCAGCAAATGGGATGCTTTTAAATGTTCCTTTGATGCAGTCAGAGCTTGGTAAAGCTGCATTCTCCCACTCTGCTCCCTTTTTATGGAATACGCTGCAAGTCAAACTTTGTCTCGAGGCACTTCCTACTGTAAATGCTTTTAAAGGTATGCTACGATTAGCCCTTCATGAAACATGTAACTGTTTTACCTGATGCTATTGCTGATGTGATTATGCTTCTTGCCACTGCACAAATGGCCTTCTGTATTTATATTTGAATTGTATGTTTTTTTGTTTAAAGCCCTTGTTTTATGTTGAAACTTGTTGTGTGCCGTGTTGGTCAGGACTCCCTGGAAGAAGACATCTCGTATCTCAATGGGACATTCCTGGATAAATAAAGGATTAAAAAAAAAAGGCTTCAAACTGCAATGAGTCACCATCATAAATAGGAATGTCTCTT
Organism: Harpagifer antarcticus; assembly: GCA_902827135.1. NCBI lineage: Eukaryota > Metazoa > Chordata > Actinopteri > Perciformes > Harpagiferidae > Harpagifer > Harpagifer antarcticus. Next base: position 1,395,458 of record CADEHL010001226.1, on the reverse strand, counting down.
GGAGGTAAAGTAGAAGTGATATGTTGTTGAGCCAGCATAGCAGTGATGTCATTTTGCCTCTGGATTAGGTTATAGATGTCACCTTGATTACCATTGTTGATTACAGGTGTTGTGATGTCAACATGTCCCTGCACACACTTTGGCTGGGAATAGAGGTTTGGGCTTGATGAGGCAAGAATTCAGTTGCATGTAGATTAAATCTTGCTGTAGGGTTTCTGAAGTAAGAGCTCATCATGCTGAGCACGTTTAGCCTGGCATTGGCTTCTGCCAGTTTAGTTTGTAAATCCAATTGTTCCTTCTTTCGTTTCACCTGTTCTTCCTGTTGTTTCAACTGTTGTTTCTGGTGTTTTAACTGTTCCCCTTGAACGTCAAGTTCATGTTGAATATTCAGTGCTGCAGCCCTCTCGATTAAAGCCGCCCTGTCTGCCTGAGCTTTAATTCGAGCAGAAGAGGTAGATGATGCATGTGATGAACCAGTTTTGTGTTTTGACTGAGGGTGTGATGCCTTTGAAACGCTGTCATCAGGTCCGATGTCATCTGAGCTGACACTTTGTTCTATGGCACTTCGCACAATAGAGTGTGTAATTGACACTCTCAGATAACCATACATTTGCATCTTGTATAAATCCATCGAATATATGCATCTTTTCTTGCAGCCACTGCTTTTGCTTTCCCATTTCTTCTTCAGGCAGTTGAAAGTCGGTTAATGATTTGTGATTTGCTTTTCATTCATCACACAACTTCATAAATTCAACCAGTTTCAACTGTATTCCCTTTGCATTGTCTTTTGAGTTCATAAGCTCTTTCAGTCTTTCCATTAACTTCTTTACTTGTTTGTTGTTTGTTTGTCTGAAGTTTCTTGCTTTTTGACAGTTTGCAATACACAATTCCAATCCTTTGGCAGTGTGAGTGATAATCCTTTTTTCTCTCACAGATTGCAGTCCAACAGCGCCATCTTGTGACGTGACGTCAGATTTCACAGACATGATTAATGTTCTCTGTCACTTTAAGTTTCGTTTTCAGGAATTGTCCGTTAGCCGACAGCGCGCTGTTTCAAACAGCTGACATCGTTGCAGCATTACTTCCATTTACTAAGCCATTGTCCAATACAGCTTAATATCTCCAATACAATCTACTTATCATGCTGCACAGTGCACATACCCGGCCGCTTTCCCACTCTTGGCTCTCGGCGTCTTCGGTGAGCGCAGGTGGGAACAATCTCCAGCTGATTGTGGCGTGTGCAGCTGATCCGGGATGACGATGTCGATTGTGCAATAATCCAATTGTTTGTTTCCGGTGAAAACGATCACTTCACACTCCAATGTGAAGTCATTCTTATTGTCCAGTTTCACTCATAGAGTGCGATTCCACTTAATGTAATGGCAATTTCCTGTTCCTATGTCCTATATATTTTTGCCATTACTTCACAGAAGGGCAGGAGAGTGATCCAGACGCAGACACAGATGACTTTCCGGTCCTTTGTTATAGTTTAAAATGAGGTTTATTCAGCGTTTACATACCAGGGTTTAATTGTACAGTTTTAGTTGTTGTGATGAGCATCCCCTTACGAAAATGAACTATAGTATTACTATAGTATACTATAAGAGTTGTATAGTGTCCTATAGTAAGTTTGTAGTGTTCTGTAGTATTTTTCACCAGCTATCGGATTACTATAGTTGTTTCTGTAGTGCCATTTTATTGGCTATAGTAGCCCTATAATATTTCAATAGTAATACTATGTATCTAGATCTTTGTAGTATTCCTATATTATTTTAAATAGTATAGCTATAGTATAATATATAGTGTTTCAGTCGTTGTTTTTTGAACACACTATAGACCACTCCTATAGTAATAGCATGATATTGTCATAGTGAATGCATATTATTACTATAGTGTTTGTAAAAGTATTACTATCGTGTTTTTTTTTGGTGCTAGATGGATTAACTGATGACAGTTGAAAGAGACGTTTTCTTGGCCATACAGTTTTCCCATCTTTACTACAAAGAGTGTCAAGGCATTGTTAGCAAGTTGGAGGTCATGTGGTGATATTGATTCTTGTAGCAAAATGTGAATACTAAACATCAATAAGAAATAATGTTACAAAAATGCAGGTGGAAGGATACCTGGCAGAACGCTGATGGAATAAAAGAGAAGGAATGCCCGCCACTCAGATGCCTTCCAGAACTTCCGAGTCAGCAGTGACCGTGGTGTTCTGACTATTTCTTTAGGTGGCTTCAGACAGAGAAGACTAGAGTCTAGCTGTGCAATCTTTCGACCTAAATACCATGGATTCAAACAGTTGCACGTGTCCAACCACAGAGACATAAGCTGTCGGCACATACCAAGCAGCACAGAATGCATGTAATCGGGGACAAATCCCAAAACGATGTTGAACAGGGGAAGCATAAAAAGCATGGACAATCCTTTAACTCCATTTTGTGGGCTAGCAGATTGAACGGCCTTAACTGCATTGTCTCTGAACTCATTGTGTGTCCTCTTCACTTGTTGCTCTTCATCATACACATAAGACCTTATCAATCCCCTGACCTTTGGCATAACCACACCAGGGTGTAAGCACCAGTCACAACCATATTCCCCATTGAACTGTTTGCAATTCCGGAGTAGTGGCCTGGCAATGGCATCAGAGGAGCACACCAAAGAGAACACTTTGGAGGAGAGAGTGATGTCGTGTCTGTCTTTCCATTCAAATGGGTTTTGGGCAAGATCGCAACATTCATCAATGAACGGCTTTAAAAATGTGTCCACCCTAGGTTTTTCAGGGCCAAACCAAAGTCCCTCAACCATCACATTCTCTTTCCTTTGTATGCAGGGGAGTTCATTGATTGTAAATTGAAGTGGCCAAATTGAGTAATTAGAGGAGTTAAAGATTGGCATGCCATCACAGTTCCACAAGACTGTAAGATCATCTTCAGCCAATTTACCTTTTTTGAGCAACTTTTGGTAAATCTTCCCATCCATCAAGTCATTAATGTTTTCATGTGAATGCCTAATAGATTTAGGTATTAAGTCTATACCATGGTTCTCAAGAGTGTCTTTTAGGAGGTCCTTCAGTGATATAGCCAAGAAGAAGTTTCCCCTTTTGGCACTCGTTGTCGTGTTAAAGGAGGTGCCACAGTGTGAACATGAGCCATCATCAGGATCTTTACCAATGTAATGTTGACAGACCTCACAGTAAAAATGAGCCACGCTTGACACAGCCGGATTACCGAAAAACTTCTTGAAGAGATACTTGGATGCAGGGACGAGGTTAGGGACGAGCAAATTCATTAAACCCAGTAAGTCACTCAGGGCAGCTCCAGTTAGGTGATGACGCAGAGCAAAGATCATCACAGCTAGAAGGCCCTGCCCCTGTGTCACTGTTGCACCTGGATACAACATTTCTTCATTCTGAAAACAAATAACCGTAAGAAATATTCAGATAATAATAAAATAATAATAAATAGTAGTTAGATGGAATGGGTGAATGGTGGCGCTAGAGGAAAGGTGATGGGCTCACACAAATCAATAGCTTTCTTTCTCTGGAGGACAAGAATGTTAACTGCAAATTGTAAAAAAATTGTAACAAACGGTATTTGAGATACAGAAATGCTAAAATTGAAAGTTTGGTCTGATGGTTGTGCAAGAGGAAAGGTCATGGTCAAGGGTTACCGCCTGGTGGACATAATGACTTCATTATTTATTATGTTATAGAATATCAACAATGGCCCACATAACTCACCATCTCTGTGCCATCATCTGGCTCAGAATCCATTGCTGAAGTAGACCTACAGTGTGGGTTCACTGTGGGATCCTACAATAGGAACACATTAAGTAAAGCATCAGATATTTTTAAATGCCGAAAATACAATTTGGTTTAAGGAAGGATTGAGGGACGATTGGACCGTGTCCATTGGACTTATTGTGACATCATATTTTATGGCGAGGGTTGCGTTTCCATGGAAACGGCATATGGTGAGATCTCAGATTTGGCGTAGAGCTCTTGAGGCATGGGCCGGTGATATACAAGTGAAGATTGGGGGACGATTGGACAGTGTCGATTGGACTTACAGCCTCATCGTGTTTCATGGCGAGTGGTCTGTCGCCATGGCAACGGCATTTGATGACACCCCATACTACGCTTAGATGCATTGATGGCTGCATCGTTATCAAACCTGTGAAGTTCTGGGCTGTTTGGAGTATTTTCACTGAAGCTATGAGAAAACCGCGTTTCAAGGCGAGCATTGTGTTGCCATGGCAACGGCATTTGAAGAAATCTCAAAACTGTCCCGAAGATGTCTTCACAGCTGGACTGTTGAAGTCTGCTGCATGTCAGTTGGAGTGATGACATCATCGTGTTCCATTGCACAGGTGTTTATAGTTGAGCTAACAAGCTCTGTAGAGATCACAGGTTTCCATTGTTCTGAATGAGAGATAAATCTCTTACATGTGAACGTTTTGTGGAAGAACCGTAACAGATATCTGTAAAATTTCAAAATTTGAAGCATGTCAAGGAAGTTGAGTATCTGAAGTGTATTTTTTGTGTAGTTTCGGGTTAATAATGTGGCCTTTTTGGCAGTTTAACTAAAGGTGTGCGGCTGCTGCCGTGAGGAAATATCAGCCTGAAATTACAATGGGCTTCAATGGAGGAATGTTGAACGTTTTTGTCACTTCATGCCCTCAAGAGGCATTTTGTTCAATATATTTTCATATTCTTTTTTTATTTTTCAACCTAAGAGAGGTTTTCCTACGTTTTCCATGAAAAAATATGTCTGAGGAGTGTAGGGTTTGGGAATTATGGCAAGTTTAAAACATTTTTGGGGGAGAATTTTGAGCTGTCCTGCACTCTGTTTTGAGATCAAAGCACTCTAGAGTTAACGAGCTGCTCCATCCACTCTAATGTTAAAATCTGAAAAAGGCCTCTCTGCTAAGCTCCAAACTAAATTCAATATCTCAAAAAGTTTCAAAGATATCAAAAAGAAAAGTCAAGTTTGAATAGCTGAAGGTCTTGTGATCATTTGAAAGTTGGAATGAAGTGTCTAGCAGAAAATAGGTGGAAGGAGAAGCATTTGGCGCAAAGTGTAGGAAAACAGGATTTGAAGGCATCTCCCATTGACTTCAATGTTAAAAAAATAGTTTAAAAAGCTGAATATTTTGAAAAGCATGAAATATTTTGAAAAAGTTGAAAATTTGCCATCAATTGCTGAAAAGGCTGAATAGTTTAATATTTGAATGGTTTCTGCAGCTGAAAGTAAGCTGAAGTTATGGAGAGCTAAAGTATTTGCTGATTTGAAGGCTCTTCCCATTGACTTCAATGTTAAAAAAAGGAGTTTAAAAAGCTGAATATTTCAAAAAGTGGAGAGCCAAAGTATTGGCTGAAATAATAAGTGGAAAGAATAAAGAATTTAAGTACTATAGTGGAATGCTGTAAACAGCATTCGCACTAATAAAGATTCGAAGAACTATAGTGGAATGCTGTAAACAGCATTCGCACTAATTAACTATAGATATACTATAAGATCACCATAGTCAACTCTAAATAAGCTTTCTATATTATTTAAATGGTGTTTTGGGACACACTATAGAGAATTACTATAGTAATAACTATAGTAATTCTCTATATTGTGTTCCAAAACACCATAGAAATAATATAGAAAACACTATAGTGATACTACATAAAACTCTATAGTATTACTAAAGTAATGCTCTATAGTGTGTCCCAAAACACCATAGAAATACTATAGCAGTTGTTTGTGGTATTTCTATAGTAATTCTTAATAGTAATACTATAGTGTTTTTTCGTAAGGATCCGCCGGGCTGGTGGAATCGGTATGCTCTCTCCTTCTGTGTCCTCTTCTCCTGTCACCTATGACAATAATAATAGTAACGTGAAGATTTTACACCATAAATATTCACCAAAATTATTCAAAAGCACACTCTTCCAAACTCTCTGCTGTAGTATGAGCAACATGAGACTATTGATGTGTGTAGTGAGTTTGGTAGAAATATACTGTATAATAGTGAAGTGATTGAATATTATTGTATTCTCTTTCTTCGGAGTTGCACTTTGCAGACGGTCCCTGAGCACTCATTTCTTCTTCGGCTGCAGATAGAGACCAATGTAATGTCTCCAGTTTGGAGGACAGCACGTGTATTGGCTTTTTTTGATCATAATGTGATAGTAGTTTGTTGTCAACCTTACCACGGTACTTAGGAGACGTCATTTGTGTCTGAACAACGTTTTGTTCATGAGTTATTGATCCGTGAAATCTGAATCTGCCAATATCGTTCCAACTTTACTCGACTTGTTGTCACTCAGTCATCAGTTTAGACCAGGGATGGGCAAATGGCGGCCCCCACCTCCTCTTTTTGTGGCCCTCAGATTAATTTATAAACAACGTAATTAATAAAAAAGAAAAAAAAATGGTTTTAAATTTGTTTTACTTGTAGTACTGATACCGTCCACTAGACTCCTAGTTACGTCGCGAGCTGCGTACATGATTTCAAAATACCGCAAAATAATCTGTGACGCATTTGTGTGTATTGTGTTTGTTTCCCGGGGAAAACCCTCACAAGAAACACCGGCTGTTGTTATGCCTGCTGTGACGTTAAATTGCCGCTTGTAATTATGCCTTTACAAGCTTAAAAGCTGTATTTATCATCTGAATTTGGCGAAACAAGTTTAATATTCTTAAAACCAAGACTTTGTTTATTTGAAATCAGATGAAAACAAACTGTCACGGACCCTGCCGTGTTATCTATGATTACTACGCTTTTCATTGATAATTTCAGCGGGAGGGAGGGGGAGCGGCGCTGAGGAACAGCAGAGTGCGGGCTGACAGGTGTCTGTGTTGACATTCCCCTTATTGTGGAATAAGGGGAATGCAGAGACTGGCTCCAAGTGTCTTAGGTTCAAGTTAGACAACTAATGTCTGGGTTAGTGTTCATGACTTCATGTTTATGTCATCTTAATGGTTAATCTCAATGCACACACATTTTCCGTGCTTTTCAATAGTTTAAAATAGTTTATTCCACTGTTTAATAACCTGTTCAATACAAACATGCCACTTGTAAAAATGAAATAACATTTCTGTGAACTGATATTTGTTTAGTGAGCTTATTAGAGGATGTTCCCATTTTTTGGGGATGTTCCCTTTGATTGTAAAATGTCAATGAAGATGTCAGACTTAGTATATTTGTTAATAATTACATACAACACATGGAATTTGTGTGTGTGTGTGTTCCAAGTGAATCTGTGGCCCCCTGGTGGCCAATACATCAATGATGTGGCCCCCACCACCATCAAAGTTACCCATCCCTGGTCCTCTGGATTTAGTTATTGCGTAATAATTATTGTGTTCCCACGAATTACTAATGCGTGGGAACATAATAACTAATTCGTGGCCACGCATTATTAATACGTGGCCACGTATTCATATTTTTCTCACCAATGTCACCAGGGGGGCTCCGTAAATTTCTTCTTAAATGTTGAGGAAAATGTTCCTCTTGTTTCCCTTTGAGGGAATCCCGTGTTACTGGTGCAGTGAACATTAGAATATATTGTTAGTAGGGCCTACATCATGTAAGTATATTGTTCATTTAAGAAAGATGGATAAAGCACAAGATTCTTCATAGAAAATACATTGTTTTATTGCAGGGCTTTTTTACTTGTGTTAGTGTGTATGCTAACCTAAGGATTACATTTATTTTATTCTTCAACATGGCAAAGTAAAAAAAACAATTGGGAATACATTGATTAACATACGTACAGTAGATCGCAATGGTTTGCTTTCTTACTTGTGACCACAGCATTTCCATGATATCCCTGAAGGCAGCCTTTGGCATGCTGTGTAAACCCTGCAGCGGATCCCTGGATCCCTCTGCCCAATCACAGAAGGCGCGTGCAGTAGACTGATGGTGTTGTTTTATGCTTTATGAACGTGGACAACAGAGAAACAAATTCTTCATGACCAAAGTTGGAAGTGAAATAAGAAAGTAAAGTGAAACTAATGCTTGTCACCCTCACCCTCCTCCACATTAATACACATGATCCCAATACGTATGATTGTATGAAAAGATCTTAAAATAAATAGAAATGTATTTATTATAAACGTGTTAGTCCTTAACCTGTTAAGCCCAAAGCCTGTTTTTCAGGTGTCAGGCTCGAAAATGACATGCCCAGAACAAATGACCATAACTACATTTCTAAAAGGGGTAAATGAATAATCCTTTTTCTCAAATCAATGATAAACCTGTGAGTTGGATGTAGAAGAGTCAGAATCAATATAGAATTTGTTTATTTTAAAGTACATTCAGATTGAACATAGTAAAACAATGTAAATTATAGTGTCCGTCCAAAAGAAAAACATTACTTGAGCCAATAGAATCGAAGGGGAATTTCCACATACACACACACGTTACCATTGAGGAATGAGAGTGACGCGCACGCAGTCGAAAGCTATGTTTTACGCTCTGAAAACTGAAACCTAGACTCAAACTAGTAAATATGAAGATGGATTATCAGTAATCATTTCAAAGTGACACAGACACATTGGATTAACCATTGGATTAACCTTCAGCAGCGTTTTTATCGTTTTGATGCCATTGAACACAATTTTTGATCAGAACAACAGCAAAGGTAAGACTATTCGCGTGTTTGCTCCGTAAAGCTACGTTGTGTGATGTCTGGGTTTGTATCCCATGCCGCGAGTTCAGGGCCCTTTCTCATTGCATCAAATCCCCCTCCTCGACTCCTCGACTCCTCGGTCCTCCTGTAGTGACCCGGAAATTAATTTCAGCTCGCCATGTTGAAGGACATCTCATTTCTCTAAATGCACTTCGAGGACCGAGGATCGAGCGTCGAGGAGGCTCTCTGGAGGAGCTATAACCGAGGATACACTGATGGCTCCTCCACGGCTCCTTCGTGGATGCATTTCCGGGAAGGCAAGGCAAGGCAAGTTTATTTATATAGCACTTTTCAACACAAGGCAATTCAAAGTGCTTTACAAAAAATGAAAGACATTAAGAAAATGGCATTTAAAATCAGTCATTAAAAAGAAAAGCTAATAAAATAAACATTAAAAGAAGAAATACATGGATAAACATTAAAAGAAAAAATACATGGATAAAGGTTACAGTGCAGTCTAAGATATGAATAGTTCAATTAAAAGCAGCGACAAAAAGAAAAGTCTTCAGCCTGGATTTAAAAGTAGTCAGAGTTGCAGCGGACCTGCAGGCTTCTGGGAGTTTGTTCCAGATATTTGGAGCATAGTAACTGAACACTGCTTTACCATGTTTAGTTCTGACTCTGGGGACAGAAAGCTGAATTAGCCAGTGAAGACACCATTACAGTAGTCGAGTCTCCTGAAGATAAAAGCATGGACAAGTTTTTCCAAATCCTGCTGTGACATTAGTCTTTTAATCCTAGATATGTTCTTTAGGTGATAGTAGGCTGATTTAGTAACTGTTTTAATGTGACTGTTGAAACTCAGGTCAGAGTCCATGACTACACCTAGATTTCTGGCTTTATCTGTTGTTTTGAACATTGCAGACTTCAGACTTCAGCGCTAACTTTTATACGTTCTGCCTTGGCTCCAAAAACCATTACCTCAGTTTTTTTTGCTAAAGCTAAATTGACAATTTGACCGCAACCCATGCTTTACCCAAGAAGGAGATAATGCTGTCCCACAATACCTTTGCGACCGTAACATTTAACGTGAACCGAACATTCGTAAACAACCGATTGTGACTGACAAACCGGATCAAGGAAGTGCTTATTCAGAAGGTACTTATATGGTTTGAACCTTCGATACTATGGTACCAAAAGGCCAAATATGAACACGCTTATTACTGTAAAATAATCAAATTAAGTTTCAGTGTTTACTGATTTACGGTTTCTTAAGATTCTTTCACATTTTTAAATGGTGATGTGCAAAGTCCTAGTGACGGATATGCGGCCCTAACAAGTTATTCACATGTTGCATAAAGTTGTATTTATCAAAAATATTTTCATATAATCATACTATTTGGCATTCATTTGAATTAATGAGTGGACAGAACGAGTGTGAGCAACCACTTTTTCACTTTCATATTATTTCAATTCCAACCATGGTAATGAATACATTATGAATAAGTTTTACACTGTATTCCGGGTTTATGAAACTCCTATATTGGGCTTTAAGAAGCTGGACAGCAGTAACAATTATACAACTATAATTCACCATTATAAGCTTTGTGAGATAGGACTTGCGGCAGGACCTACAACAGGGATTGTTTACTCATCGTTTTTTCATTTTTACATGACAAAAGCATAGGAACAAAAACAGCCACACCAACGTTTCCTTTAAGATAATTTATTTTGTACAGTAAAACAGAGGTTGGTAGGTTGCACTGCATCCACTGTGGCTGTGGAGAGGACGGGGGGATGGATTTAAGCACCCGGGATGTTACAAACTTTAACAGCAACCATTTCTCAGCGCTTGTGTGATTATTGAGTATCTTACAAAGATGGACAGTCAATCAACTAATAAGTTAATTGTGACAAAGTGTCTGATACGTGATGACATGACCGTGAACTGCCTCCAGTAATGACTCAATGCAGGTCAAACAAACAAGCATTGTGTGGAGGGTGCGTTCAAGGACACCACAACTCTCACAAAACATACTACCACGCCAACAACTAAAAACAGGCATTGTTCCGTGGGAATAAACATTGTATATATATATACTCTTATTTCTGTGTCAGTTGTTGTTTGTCCACATGATTATCGTGATGTGAGCGTTGTGGGGTCATTGAACGCAGCCCGCTCTGGTATGTTTAGGGCCCAGGTTGGGTGCGTTTGTTTCCGATTACTTGGGAGGCCTGTAGGCGATCTTCCTGCTCTTCAGCACAGACCACCTGTGTCTTTTCATGTAGTAAAGCAGAGGGACCACGATGCCGGCGCCCATCAGCAGCTGGGGGGGGGAAAGGGAGCAGGAAGATTAATCCCACGACTAGAACCACATTTACATCCTATTTGAACTTGATTTATTGAGTCTGTATGCAGTGAAAACTTTGATTAAACACATTTCTGATGCAGGTTTGGTTTGATGATAGCAAAGACAACGTTGGGAGCAAACACATGAGTATTTTTTGCACGCTTTTTTTATTGTGTTCAATGAAAACACGTGCAATAGTTCAACTTCTGTAACACAGCAGCGTGCGTTCCACCTGTCATGTGCCAAGAAACAACCAATAAAAGCCAAGCTATATCTTTACTTCTGCAAATATTAGTGAACGGAAAATATGGAAAAGTTAATTTGAGCTAATTTAGTGCAGGTCTATAGTAACACCATATCCATTATGTGAGCACAGCTTCTATAGAGTGTGTAGTTGTGTATCTTACCTTCAGCCCCATGCGTTTGCGTTGGTCGTGCGCTGGCTCTCCGGCCCACTTCAGGAACGTACACACGTCCTTTGCAACCTGACTCATGGAGGCAGGTGTTCCTGTGGCAAAAAACACACATCAACCATCAGCACAAATATCTTGACTGCAGCAAAGTTCAATACACGAGCCTAGAAACGATGCATGGATATGAAGTAGTTCAATCTCCATGCATCGGCAAAAATAGTTTGAAAAATCTATTTTTCCAGACCAATAGCAATTGATTGTGATGTATTGAAAAAGAAACATCCAGGTTTTCTCTTATTCCCATCTTGCTGATTGAAACGATTCAGTGACATTAAAAGCACAGTTCATTTGAAATCAGCTTTGCAATAGATAACTTGTTTATTAATATTTAAAGAAATAATGACAGCAAACAAATAGATAAATGTTAATTATTTGTTGTATTAAGAGTGATATTTGATGAATTGATGAAGGTCTCCCTTGTAAAAGAGATCCATGATCTCAAGGGACCTATCTGTTTAAATAAAGGTTTGAAATGAATATTTAATTATTGTTGTGACCAGTCGGAACCTGATACTTAAGTTGCACGTGCATTGGTGTGATTACGGAGCCAGAAAGCCATGCACGTTTACACGCGTGCGCCCTCTTATTATACATCCATGGGTGCGCCGTGTGTTTTACAAAAAATGGCAAAGCAAATTAAGTTGTTTGACTGTGGGGTAAAAAGTTCAGCCCAAGTTCAAAGTGATTCAACTGATAAAGCGTAAGATGAACCCGAACGAAAAGCAAAGAGGAAATGGGTAAAGTCTTGGGAGGCGAAACCTTCTGCTCCGTTGTGCATTCGCTTCTGGTAAAAGTTCCTTCAAAATAAGAGTCCCGATCTCATTACTACCAAAATAAAAGTGCAAAACGAAACTTTACCATAGGAAAATATTGGCATACAAATATAATCACTTCTATAAAAACACATTTTAAATATAGTTAGACATTAGGGATGCTCCGATCGCCGGAATCAGTATCGCCCGATACCGATCCGATCGAGTGGGCGGGGTCTAAATGGAAGATTTAAACATCACTTTAAATCTTCCATTTAAAGTGATGTTTAAAACTCAGTTAATCACATTCACTGGAGCTTCCACAAACAACAACCAACTTAATTATTACATTCAAATGATGTACATTATTCAAGTTTACATTCACTTTGGATTATAACATGGGAGAAATTAGCGGAAGCGCTCTCTTTTCCTCTCTCCCCCTCTCTCTCTCTCTCCCGGCCCGTCCACACAGCGGCTTTGGAAAAAGCTTGGAGGTGGGCGTGCCTGAAGAAGCTTCCAACGCCGCTGTGTGGACGGGCCGTCCCTCTCCTGACAGCCTGTCAGTATTTCATGCAGCTCACTGATCCAGTAATGAGTGACCCGACAGTGAAGAATAAATATATTTATAACTAGTTCAGCTTGTTCCAGAGGTAGATACAATGACTAAGTGTGTTAGGTCTAACTCTTGTGTGTTGCTCCGCTCACCGGTCAGGCGGGCGGAGCTGCAGGATTTCTGCTTCACACACGTTGCATACCGCTATTTTACTGTCTTTTTCGGACACCTTAAAATACTGCCAGACCGGTGAAGCCATTTTAGCGAGCTTGTTTTGCCGAGCACAGAGAAAAGTGTCATGTATTTTACGCCATGCGATCGGCTCTCCTGATCGGCATGTTTAGCGAGCACCGATCGATCGGTAGAGAGTGAGTATCGGCCGATCTCGATCGGAGCATCCCTATTGGACATATTAATACATAATTTACAGCATTAATATTTATAAAATCTAATTCTTAACTGTGAATGGTTTTCATTTATTAACATTAGAAATGTATTAGTCTGGCCAATCCAAGACTTCAATGCTGAAGGGCCAATGGATCTGTGGTGGGGGCACAAAGGTCAAGAAAACCCACATTTGAAAGGGAGACAACAGATGACCAGGAAACTAGTGACTTGCTCAATTTATTTGTGAGGGATCTGTGAACCGTATTTTCAGTTTTGGCAACCAAAAGCTGATGCCTGGTTACCTGCTTGGCAACCACTTTTAAAAGTTAGCGTTGAGCCCTGATATAATAACTATTGCAAGTTGCCACGGCTGCAAACATTAGCATTGCTGTCACCTTAAATACAGTAATCTAAAATTCAATTAGTTTTTTACAAAAAAAGCAAAATAGTATCCGTTATATTTTAATTGTAGTTGTGACTCGTTTATTTGGAGCCTTCATATTCTTTACTTCTACTGTTGGTATTTGTATAATAACCTTTTGTTATCTTCCTTTATTTAACTGTTTACTGATGTGCAATGCCTGCTGCAACACAATCATCTCCACATGGCATACCTTCTCAATGTTGAAATGTTGCAACTCTTTCAGTGCCATCATGTTGTGTTTCTACACAGATCACTATTTTAACTAGGATTAGTTGATTGAGCAGCCTGACCTCACAATCAACTACACGCTTTACATCTCAACTCACCATCCTCAAACTCCAGCACCTCATTGTAGATTGGGGGGGACATGCCGATGGCCTGGCCGACGAAGTAGGGGTTGTAGTGGAGCCCCTCCCTCACCGCCACTCCTGCAGGAGGCTCACAGTATCCCGTCAGCAAGCTGAACACGTAGTCCTCTCCTCCGTGTCTGCGGGAACACTACACGTGAACACCAGGTGCATGTGGAGATCAGGTGTGAGCGCTCTCAGACTAAAAGTTGTTAGTTACCTGGCATTGATGATGTAGCTGAGGTCGGGGGGCAGCGCTCCGTTGTTGGCGGCGCGGGCAGCCTCGGGGTTGGGGTATGGTTTTGGGAAGTAGTCCGACAGCTTTCCGGGGCGGGTGAACATCTCTCCGCTCTCATCAGGACCATCCACCACCTCAGCCTGAACACAACATACCTTTTAAAGTATGAAACCTAACACAACATACCTCTTAAAGTATGAAACCTAACACACCATACCTCTTAAAGTATGAAACCTAACACAAAACATTTTCCACATGGTTCAACCACTCTCTCACACACAGCCTCACCTCCTCAGCCATGGTCTTGACCTCAGCCTCTGTGTGCGACACTCCCACCAGATTTCTGAAGGCCAGGTACTCCATACTGTGGCAGGCTGAGCACACCTGCTTATAGACTTGGTAACCACGGCGCACGCTGCGGGGGGGGGGAAGAGAATAGAGGTCATCCTCTCCAAAGCACCACGGGGATCGAAACTAAGGATGACCATGTTAGAAATGTCTCAGACAATGCCAATGTTTAGTATAACAATGTGGTTGACTTACTTTTTAACATTATACTTTTTAGAGTAATAAAGGAATTCTGAATCTGATGGTATTGGGTTTCCTCATTGTCAGTCATAATCTATTATAACCACGTTTAGGATAACAAATCATATTTAAAAGAATTAATTCGCCATTTATCAAATGAAATATGAAAATAATAAATATACAGAACAAGCAGATTATAAGGGAATGAAAAACAAAGATGAACAGAGACAGTGCGCTCAGTTTTCACACTTAAACCAGATAAAAAGTTTTTTTCCTAAATGCGATTTCCCCAAAACATTTACGGGAACTCTGCAACAGTACTTGAATCAGTAAAACGTTAAATCGGCTGCTGTTATCTGCGAATGTCACGTTATTTACATTGGTGCATCCCTAGCCAGAAAACAGACATTAAAACAGGGGCGCACAACTAGGGGTGGGCGATATGACGATATATATCGTCGTGACGATATTAGGTCTCCACGATATGCTTTTTCAGAGATATTGTATCTATCGTGATAAATTTTTTTTTTAAATATATAAAAAAAATAAACTCATGTGAAAGACATGCTCTAAAGCTGTCTAGTCAGGATTCAGACAGTATTGCACTTCATTTATTGTCTTGGTTGATTCTGTTGGCTTATATTTTATTTTATCAATAAGGTATTTAGTTTTTCCCTTCAGTTATGCTAAAGTCTTTGATTGCACTTCAAGTCTAAAGTTTACATTTTAATTGTTTGGCACTGACTTTTCCTCATTGATGTTTTACTTAGTTATGTTTTACCCTCCTTTTCATGTTTATTGATGTTCACTGCTAGTGTTACCTCAGAAAGTTCATTTTTATACTGAGAAACTGTGCCTTGAATATCAAAATGTTGAATTGTTCATTCAGGGATTCATTTCAGAAATAAAACCAGCTTGAAATGCTATTTTGGTCTGTTATCCTTTTTGTTTTAGTTGTTGTTACCTTGTAGGTGCTTGTACTGTTAAGTCACTTGAAAAATAACCATAATAACCGACATGAAAAAATATCGTGATATATCGTCTATCGTCTATGCTTGAAAAATATCGTGATAATATATTTTTCAATATCGCCCACCCCTACGCACAACAACACAAAGTGAGACAGGAGAATGTGTTTTACTGTGTGTGTGTTTGTGTATCACACCTGGCGTGGTCCAAAGAGGACAGAGGTCCAGCATGGCTCCATGGGTAATTAGGGGGGTGGAGCTCCAGGTCGGAGGCTTTGACGGACTGATGCAGCATGAGAGCGAGCCCCGCCCCTCCGGCAGTGACCACGCCTAATGTGCTCAGGGCAACCTTCCTGCTCCGAGGCAGGCTGGCGAAGGACATGTTGGCCTGTGGACGAGAGGGATGAGCAAAGCATCCATTTGTGTACAGTAGTATTGGGTGATATGCCATGCTACCGAATGTGTCCAACTAGTTTCGGCAATAGCGTTTTCACAACAATATGTAGAAACATAAATATTTTCAGATTAAATTGTATCAAACAGTGCAACATTCCCATCTGTGGGACAAATAAAGGACTTCTGATTTCAGAAATTACTGGTTCTCTCAACCCAAATGTATTTGCTGTTTTTTTGTGGTTTGAACATATCATATAAACACTTCAGTTGTCTCTGATGCTCATTTTATTTGCTATTTTCTAAATTATAATAAAAACAAACTAATTGTTAATAGATCAGAAGCCATTAAGGGTGTAACGGTACACGTACCGAAGGGCCCTTCGGTTCGGTACACATTCTCAAATGATACTATGAGTTCACCTCCAGACACAGCTTCACTTAAAGCCTGTTTGCTATAACCCCACACACACACACACACACACACCACACACACACACACACACACACACACACACACAGCACACACACACACACACACACACACACACAACACACACATCACACACACACACACAGCACACACACACACACCACACACACACACACACACACACCACACACATCACACACACACACACACACAACACACACACACACACACACACACACACACACACACAACACACACACACACACACACACACACACACACACACACACACACACACACACACACACACACACACACACACACACACACACACAACACACACACACACACACACACACACACACACACACACACACACACACACGCACTGTTACAGCAGACAAGAGCCAAAGACAGCTTAATGTCCCTACCACCTGTCCTCTGGACCCCATCCCTTCAAACCTCCTTCAGACTATCGCTCCTGATATTCTACCGTTTCTCACCCATTTCATTAACACTTCTCTAACTTCTGGTCACTTTCCAAACAGTCTCAAGGAGGCGAGAGTGAACCCTCTCCTAAAGAAACCCACTCTCAACCCGTCCGATGTTATAAACTACAGGCCTGTCTCTCTCCTCCCGTTCCTGTCTAAAACACTTGAACGCGCTGTCTTTAAACAACTCTCCTGTTATCTCCACCAGAACAACCTCCTGGATCCGCACCAGTCTGGTTTCAAGGCAGGTCACTCCACAGAAACGGCCCTCCTTGCTGTCACTGAGGAACTGCACACTGCTAAAGCTGTATCCCTCTCCTCTGTCATCATCATGTTGGACCTGTCAGCTGCATTCGACACGGTGAACCATCAGATCCTCCTTCGCACTCTCCAAGAACTTGGAGTTTCAGGCTCTGCACTCTCCCTCCTCGCCTCATACCTCAAAGACCGTACCTACAGGGTAACTTGGAGAGGGTCTGAGTCTGACCCTTGTCAATTAACTACAGGGGTCCCTCAGGGCTCTGTTCTTGGTCCCCTCCTTTTCTCTCTGTACACAAACTCGCTCGGCTCGGTCATTAGCCCGCATGGTTTTTCTTACCACTGCTATGCTGACGACACCCAATTGATTCTGTCCTTTCCCCGCTCAGAGACCCAGGTCGTCGCACGCATCTCTGCTTGTCTAGCTGACATCTCTCAGTGGATGTCTGCTCATCACCTCAAGCTCAACCTTGACAAGACTGAACTGCTTTTCCTTCCGGGAAAAGATTGTCCTACTCTTGACCTGACGATCAACATCGGCACCTCTGTTGTTTCCCCGACTCTGACCGCAAGGAATCTGGGTGTGACCCTGGATAACAACCTCTCCTTCACTGCAAACATCGCTGCTACAACTCGTTGCTGCAGATATACGCTATACAACATAAGGAAGATTCGTCCCCAGCTGACCCAGAAAGCCACCCAGGTTCTGGTCCAGGCTCTCGTCATCTCACGCCTAGACTACTGCAACTCCCTCCTGGCTGGTCTACCTGCATGTGCCATCCGACCTCTGCAGCTCATCCAGAATGCAGCGGCTCGTCTGGTCTTCAACCTTCCAAAATTTTCCCACACCACTCCGCTCCTCCGCTCCCTTCACTGGCTCCCGGTAACTGCTAGAATCCACTTCAAGACACTAGTACTTGCATACCATGCTGCGAATGGATCTGGCCCTTCCTACATCCAGGACATGGTTAAACTGTACACCCCAGTGCGTGCACTCCGCTCGGCATCAGCCAAACGACTCGCTGCACCCTCGCTGCGAGGTGGACCCAAGTTCCCATCAGCAAAAACACGTGGGTTTGCTATCCTGGCTCCAAGATGGTGGAATGAGCTCCCCATTGACATCAGGACGGCAGAAAGCCTGCACATCTTCCGGCGCAGACTGAAAACTCATCTCTTTAGATTCCACTTCGAGCGATAGAATTACTATCAAAGCACTTATATACTAACATAGGACTGGCTTATCTATAGCCAGCTGACAAAGCATTTATATACTAACATAGGACTGGCCTATCTATAGCCAGCTGAATAGCACTTGAAATGTGTGGCTCTATGATACCTGTTGTACTTATATGATTCTGTTTTTCTTCTGGGCTGTGTCTTCCTGGTCGTATGTACTTATTGTAAGTCGCTTTGGACAAAAGCGTCTGCTAAATGCAATGTAATGTAATGTAATGTAATGTAATGTAATGTAATGTTACCTGTCGGGAAGTCTAGTTTGCACTGACGGAAATACATGAACAATGTAAAGATAATATTGTTTTAATGTATACCATTTGATGAGTAGAACTATAATTAGAAGAAGAACTAGATTCCTATACCGGATCTCCTCTCCGGTAAACAAAAACACCCTGAAGACTCTGGCAGGAGCCCTCATTCAAGGGTACTATGACTATGCTTGCACGTCATGGTACCATAGCACCTCCAAGGCGCTAAAAATAAAACTTCAAACATCGCAAAATAAACTGGTCAGACTTCTGCTTGACCTTTCATCTAGAACCCACCTCACCTCTGCCCACTTTGACAACCTAGGATGGCTTAGAGTAGACGACAGAATACAGCTTCTTGCAATGGGCCTGATCTACAAGATCCACTACACCTCTATGGTACCCATGTACATGTCAAAGTTCTTCCCAAAGGTCAGTGAATACCATGATCATAACACCAGAGGGAGCTCCACAAATCATGTGAAACCCAGATTTGGCACAAAAAGGGGGAATACATGTTCGGGGGAGAGCATTGCAAAACTGGCCCCGGTAATGGTACAAATCTCAACCTGTCGTACAATGGACAGCTTCCCCCCCCATCTATGTATATACTCGCATTTTAGACTCCGTTACTAACTGTATATCTGTAGACATGGTTGGTCTTAAATGTCCGGTTAGGATGTATTAGAACGAAATCTAAAATGAAAATTGTAAATAAGAAATCTGTATGTAAAAAACCACCTGTATGTAAATTGTAAATAAGCCATCTGTTTGTCAAATATGTCTTAAATGATATGATGAATTGGAAATGGGGGACCCTGATGGAAACAAGACGAAAGTCTTTCTCTGGTCTGCATCCCCTTAACAATTGTATGTTTTGAGCTGTACTGTACTGTACCCAATATACAAGCTGTTCATAAACTTTTCAATCCATCAATCAAGTAGCTGCTTACCAGCATATATGGATACAATGCCATTCTATCAACCAAGAGCTGAAATGATCATTCAATTAAATATACATCAATTGACAGAAAAATAATCCCCAAACAGCTATTCAAGACATTTCCCGAGCCATAACGCCTTACATGTGTTGCTGCTACATAAAAAAAAAGGCAAACATGTCAAATCTTGCCCTCGGAAATTGTGGTAGATACTAATAATAATCCGCTGATTAATCATTCAATAAAGTAAAATGGAATTGCAGCCCTATAAAATAAGGAGCAGACCAAAAGTAATCACTAAAGAATAGTATACTAAGATGGCTTTTATCCAGTCATTCTTTAGAGTTATTATGAAATAATATAACAACCTTGACCAGCTCACACACAGTGTAAACTGATCAGTTTCTGTGTGTACCCCAGGCAGGTCACAACTGATATTACTGAGTAAATGACACAAGGACATTTAACTTTCATATATTTACCTCCACTGATTAAAAATAGAAAGCTCAAACTTATCTCAGGATACTCTCACAGATGACATTTAGCCGTCCGATGAAGGGTACAGCAATACACGGCTAAAGACAGCTTTCTCACAGGAAGTCCTTTCAGTCCTTGAAATGCTAACAAGTTAGCAAGCCGATTAGCTAGACTACTTTAGCCGATGATAGCTTTGACTTAAAATGAACACAAGATGACTTGCGAAAGACTAAAAACGATTACAAACACTATGATAAAACACTCTGGATTGCATTCAAGTATTGATGCAGTGTTAACTACGTTTTTCGTTTTATTTTACTGAACCTGGACGTTTGCCGGGTGGTTGACACGACTTGAAGAGCTAGCTAACCGACTAGCCTGCTCCAGTAAGCGATAGCAACCAGGTTTCCTGTATAGGCTATGTGGCGTTTTTTTTCAGAGGTATTCATGCCATGTTGATATCTACGTTTAGAGAGCGAACACATATCAGAAAAACTAATACAAGAGCTGTGCCGACATCCTACGAAATCTGTGGGAACACGAGTGACCTTGTCTCACCCCACTGACAGATCCAGGCTAACATTAGCCCGGTGTCAGGACACCCATTGATAACTGTTAAACTGTTCTAATAGCACCCTGCCTTTAGAAACGGACCCAGCACTAAAGTATCGACCTACCACGGGGGTCTTGACAGATTTCGATGTGTTGAGGAGGGCTCTCCCACACCCCGATAGCGCCACGACTCGTAAAGTCGCCATCTTCTCTGCGTTCCTCTGAGCGGAAGAAGCACTGACTAGCGCTTAAAACCAAATGATCCTTCGCGTCGGAACCTCCAAAATAAAACCATCATGGGTGAAGCGCATGGTTTTCAGCTAGGTAACAATTTACAGAATAAAACCACTGAGGCCGATTGCCATCACATCAACTGTCGTAAGAATGAGAAACTATAATAGTATTGTTAATAATTAACATATAACCATACTCATTGCAACACAGCTTTAGGTTTGAGAGTAGTTGTAATAGCTGACCTTTGTCCCTAAAGCATCACACTTTTTTCCCTTTTCTCCCAGTGTCAAGTCTACTCTTATTTTGAAGGTCACTTGACCGGAACTACATATCCGCGCTGATTCAGGTCTAACTTGACGCACCATTTACACAACCATGTTTCGCATTGTTAAGTAACATCTTACACAACAAACTAAAACATTGAAAATATTAAACTGCCATCAGCTATTTTGTCAAAATAGTGTTTTTAAAATGTTGTATTGTGTGTTATACGTCCGATTTGAAGGTTATTTAAAAAAAAAAAAAAAAAGTGTTTTAAGGTGTGTCTCCATCCAGCACATGACATCAGCACATTTCACCTACATTGCGAAGTTGGTGTCGGTAATTTAATATGTATTTAAATTATGTCAAAAACCTTTTTATATACTCCCATCGAGATTCATCATGCGGTTTAACATTTACACGAGGACAAGCTCAGTTTATACAGCCCAGAAGAGCCCATGCAGCAGCCCAATGGATGTAGGCAGCTTTTTCACCCTGAATAACTTTTAGGCGCATTCACACCGAAGTACTTTCCCACAAAGGTTCATGAGAACTTAGTTCATGAGAACTTTAGATCGCGTTCACAGTCACACCGGAATAAGTTCCTGGGGGAAGGATTAGGCAAATGAAGCCGCTGAAGTCACTTCTTCTTCTGCTTTGGGTTTACTAGCAGGCCGCAAACAACTTCAGGGCGTATCTGCCACCCGAAGTCCCCGGCCGGAAGTCGGAGTTGGGGACAGGCTTCAGTAGAAGCCTTCCGAGTAAATCGCCAGAACGCTGACACCTCCTCATCTCCACCGCTCCAATGTTTTCTTTTGTGTTGCCATAAGTTGGTCTCTCTGCGTTTCTGCGCTGGGCTAATGCTAATAATGCTAATGCGAGGATAATAAAATGGCGGCTTCACAACACTTTTTGGAAGTTTTACGGGGCGTGGTTTGCATTCCGACCAGCCAATCAGACATAGGAACCTTTTTTTCCAACGAAAGTACCTGCTCTCTAGCAGCAAAAGGGGGTGAAAAAGGTTCTGATGAACTCATTTTAGTTCCGGCTCTTTTTGGTGTGAACGCGACATTTCGGAACTATATCGGAACTACAGTGGGAAAAGTACTGCGGTGTGAATGCGCCTTTTGAAGGACAAAACTTGATTGAACCCCAGACAGAGCACAACCAGGCCGTGGGAAGTAGGGGTGCTGAGGGTGCTGCAGCACCCACTGGTGGATGACAGGGGATCTGCACTTCCACAAGACTTAAGGTCCCATGTCATGGCCATTTCTACTGATCATAATTCCATTGTTGAGGTATACTAAAATAGATTTATACTGTGACATTTCACATTGGTTTCTCATACAGCATCTCTGTATAGTATGTGTATTCACTCTCTGTCCTAAACGGCTTGTTGGAGCTCCTGCCCCTCCCTGTGAGCCCAGTGTGCTCCGACCGGCTCCGATTGGTCAGCTCGGTCACTCTGTTCTGATTAGTCAACCACCAGAAAGGCTCCGCGCATGTCTAACACAGTGCTTTTTTCGGCTCTGAGCGGAACATCAGTTTTAAAATGGCGTCGGTACAGCCGTATATATTTTACTAATCACTCCCCCCTCAAATGGAAATATGTGTTTACATAAATGGTGACCAAACCGTT
Organism: Harpagifer antarcticus; assembly: GCA_902827135.1. Lineage (NCBI taxonomy): Eukaryota > Metazoa > Chordata > Actinopteri > Perciformes > Harpagiferidae > Harpagifer > Harpagifer antarcticus. Next base: position 1,372,651 of record CADEHL010001226.1, on the reverse strand, counting down.
TGAGACCCACTGAGAATTTAGACTAAGTTAAATATCTAAATACTCAGAGTCCTTTACCTCACCTGAGGTTATCCCGAGCTTGAATGACATACAGAGACCAATCAAGGGCTTTGATTTATGATCTGTATGACAGTGGCCATGTCGACAGGCCACATCATGTAGACCAGTGGTTCCCAACCTTTTTTCCCAAGAGCCCCCCCAAATGACTCCTGTTGGAAGTTGCGCCCCCCCCCCCCCACACACACACACACACACACACACACACACAAGGGGGGGGGGGCGCGCAACAGCGGTAATTCAAGTTTAAAAGTCTCAAAAAAGCTACTACTGTCACAAACTACTGCGCTACTACTGTCACAAACTGGATGAATATGAAGCATTTTGTTAAAGGAGGATGAAAGCGTAATTAAGGAGCACTATTGGAGTGACTTTGATGGTTATTGGACTCAGGATTCATTTATTTGGATTCCCGCTGTATGAAGAAATTAAAGGACGGCGCAAGTGGAAACAATTCACAAAGGGATTAAACTGTTTAAAACACATGCTCAAAGTTAGCCGGATTTTGCCGATGTGTTTATGTGGATTCAAAAGTCGTAAATAATCTACAAAATGGAGGAGACCGGTCTGATTGGAGCAACTGTGACAACTAATCCAAATGAAACCGGCATGGACAATGACTATGTTTTAAAAATGCGCTTATCCAGACAAGCCTGGTTTGGACACTTTATGGGCAGAAGAAACATTTATATTAAAGAAAGAATTATACATTTCTGTCCTTTTATGCCTTTAATACTAACTTGAATTTTTAGTAAAATTAATTAGTCAATTATTTTTTATATTTTATTGTAATGTAGAGAAGAGGCTTTTAGTGACAATCATGTATGTGTGTATGCATGTAAAAAAAAAATAAGTAAAAAAAAAAAAGGTCTAAATATGATATTTGGCCTCAGATCATCTGAGGTCTGGCGCCCCCCCTGCGATCTTTGGCGCCCCCCCAAGGGGGGCGCGTCCCCCAGGTTGGGAACCACTGATGTAGACAGCCAGTCACCCTGTTGTGAGGAAGGCCACTTAACAGGCCAGCCCATCGGGAAACCCCCCGGTCCTCCCGATGGCCAGTCCGGGACTGGGTACAGGAGGCGTAGAGCGAGGGATCATTGTCCAAGTAAAGTCTATGTGTGGGAAACCCTGTATGTTATACGCTAACTAACCGAACTGTACAACTGTTGTTATTTAGGTGCACTTATGGAAACTGCGCCACGATGCCTACCGAAGTGGAAAACGTCTGTTGCAAAGAAATTAGAAAGGTAGCCTAGCTGACAGTTAGAACATTATGTAGCCAGCTATCTGAAAACACCAACAGTAGCACACAACATTATATGCCAAGATTAGGGATGGGTATCGTTTGAAATTTATCGATTCTGATTCTGGTTCTGCTTATCGATTCCGGTTCTTATCGATTCCCCATTTCGATTCCAAAATTGTAAAAGAAAGAGGTCAAACGTTTAGATAGCAAAAATATCTTTATTCTTTTAAGCTTTAACTGACATTTTTACAAATCAAAAAAATATACATAGCTGTGGCAAGCTATTAACAGTGTAGTGTAGTGGAGCCTCACTTTAGAGCATTTTCCGCGATTCATCTTTGGTGTTATGAAGTGACTGAGCTCGTGAACTGTCTACGGCAGCGTTTCTCAAAGTGTGGGGGCGCGGGCGGTTCTAGGCGGGGCCAGTGCCCCCCTAACACTGACCTCTGACCCCCCTGTGGCCCCCCTAAAAAAAATGAATGAACTAACGTTATTCGTCATTCTAGTCGGACCCATTAGAGCGGTGCACTCAGGCCCCATTAGAGTGGTGCACTCACTTTCACTGTCCGGCTGAAGCGCGCGAAAAACAAACACTTTTCATCTTGGATCATCAGAGGCTGTTGCATCCAAGAAAGACTGATTGAAACCTACGTTTCGAGAGACTACCACGATAATTGAAGGTGAGTTAAACTATTGTATCCGTGTAATTGTAGATGTAAAGTAGAGATGTAACTGTTCATTGCCTTTATTTTTATATAAATATGATATGGTGTTAGTGCAAAAATTGTACTATAACTTAAGCTGAAGCTAACAGTAATAACTATAAGATATATCTGAAATAAATAAGTGTACTGAAACAAATAACAATAACTGGATTGCATTGTTTTCTTATGCACAATTACTTCATACTGTCTAGTTCTCTTTTTCGACCTGCATTTATTGTGCCCCCCTCATAAAATAACTGATAATCTCCCGTTCATCGTGTCCATTCGCGACCCTCCTATCACATCTCTGCGCCCCACCCAGTGGCGGTTCTAGACCAATTTGACTGGGGGGCCAGTTATTTTCTGAGGGGGGCACAATAAATGCAGGGCGAAAAAGAGAACTAGACGGTATGAAGTAATTGTGCATAAGAAAACAATGCAATCCAGTTATTGTTATTTGTTTCAGTACACTTATTTATTTCAGATATATCTTATAGTTATTACTGTTAGCTTCAGCTTAAGTTATAGTACAAGACCTCAGGCCGGAATCGAACCTTGGTCCTCGCGGGCGGTAGTGGACTGTTGCAGCCGGAGACTCGCAACGGGTGTTTGCGGCGGCGGATGTGGTACCGGCGCTGTGAAAGTCCACCTATGCCAGAGCCAGCGGCCCACCGAAGGCAGCAGCCACACACACACACACACACACACACACACACACACACACACACACACACACACACACACACACACACACACACACACACACACACACACACACACACACACACACACACACACACACACACACACACACACACACACACACACACACACACACACACACACACACACACACACACACACATTGAAGTTGGGAAGAAAAGCAATGTGGAGCGGCACCTCACCACTTCATAATAAAGGAGTTTAACCGTGACACTTTTCGAAGTCCCGTTTGTGTCCCCCCACTTTACAAATATGTCTATTATTATTTTTTAACGCAAGCCATCATCGCCACGGAGGACCACACAGCTTCTGTGAGCGAGCGAGCGAGACAGAGAGAGAAAGCGAGAGAGCTAGAGAGAGTACACCTTTATCTATTTAATATAGCCTATTGTAAAAAATAAAGTAAGAAATCATTCCAATGTGTGCTATAGGCAGGGTTGGGTTGTAATGGAATACATGTAACAGAACTGTGTGCACACTGCACAGCGCTGCAGCATGTCTGTGAGCGAGAGAGAGAGATGCAGCGTGTCTGTGAGGCCCCGCCCCCGCACGCAGATGAGAGAGAGAGATCTCTTTTAAAATGTATTGAAAGTTAGAAACGGAGATGGTTAGATAAAATGTGCAAGATAACGTTTATGTAGCATTTATTTATTGTCGAAATGATGACATTTATAACGGGATCAAATCAAAGTGAATGGCCTGCTGCTGCTGCTGCTGCTGCTGAATGAATGGGGCAAGCGACTGGAAAAAGTTTTAAAAGTTATTACATAGTTTCTGATAATACATAATAATGATAATTCATTCTATTTAGGGGCGCCTTTCAAGGCACCCAAGGACACCTTACAATTCATAACATATTCCAAGGAAAGGTTTTAAGACAGTACAAAGAATGCAGTCCGGGTGATGTTTTTTATGTGGGGTGCAGATGAGAGAGCTGTCCAGAATGACACCAAGATGTTGTGTTTGAGTTCTTAATAAGCCATTAAAACAGTAAAATAAGTGTCTCCTGTGCACCAAAACATACCCATCTGTTATGGAAAAATAAAAAGTATTGTATTGTGATGTCCACCCTGGAGGAGGTGTGGACCCCCCTAGAGGAGGTGAGGTCCCCCCTGGAGGAGGTGTGGACCCCCCTAGAGGAGGTGAGGTCCCCCCTGGAGGAGGTGAGGTCCCCCCTAGAGTAGGTGAGGTCCCCCCTGGAGGATGTGAGGTCAACCCCCAAATAAAGCAGGTTAAAATAATTCAATTGCATACATGTTCTTTTAGTAAACACTGAAAACAGCACACAAAGGTTAAAGGTCAGCATATAATAATGTTAAAATGTGCTAAATATATACACTGCAAAAAACAACAACAGAGGAGTAAAAGTAGCTCATGACAGGTGGGGCTTGAAAAGGCCCACCTGTTCAAAGTGGGGAATGGCAGAAAAAGTTTGAGAACCACTGGTCTACGGGAGGGCGGGGGGAGCCTCGCTGCGGGGCAACTGTGAACCTCTGTCGCCTGTCAGCGCAACTTACATGATGCCGTTTAAAAAATGTAAGGGTGGTGCCGTCAACGGCCCGCTGACGACCAGCCATTCTGTGATTCTCCAGAACATATAGATGGCCAGTCCGACACTGGTTACCCTGTATTCCACCGGGTCACCGCAGCGCCGATGTACCCAGTGGAATACAGGGGCTACCGCGTTTAGGAACCGTTAAGCAGAACCGAAATTGTGTATTTTGTATGGATACCCGGTAACCGGCATTTTCTTATCGGTTCTCATCTGGAACAGTTTCGGTTCCCAACCCTAGCCAGGATAGTAGTAGTAATCATGCCGCTTCAATCACATTAGTATGCATAAAAAGTGACAGGTGGACACGCCCCCAATTATGCAAATGAGCTAAGTCAAGCCTCCCATTGTTCGAGATCCTTTGATGTGAGGGGGGTGTTATAACAGGTAGGTGTGAAATCCCCCCTGTGTAGTGCCTTTGTTGTCTAATTATTTGATGTGTTGATTAAGGCAGTCTCTTTGAAGTTATGTTGTCTGGCCCCTGTCCCCTCACACCCCTTTGTAGTCTAATCCTTTGATGTGAGTTGTTATAACAGGTAGGTGTGAAAAAAGCCTCTGATGTTAATCTAGGTGTTGATTAAGGCAGTCTCTTTGAAGTTATGCGGTCTGGCCCCTGTCCCCTCAGAGTTGTCTAATCTAATTAGCCTTTGATGTTTTGCCCTTTGATGTGAGGTGTTATAACAGGCAGGTGTGATTTCACACTGGTGTGTTATAAGCCTTTGATGTTAATCTAGGTGTCTCTTTGAAGTTATGCATGAGACTGTCTAGCCCCCGCCCCCTCCCAGCCCAGGCCTCTCCCCCCTTTCTCCACCCCCTTCCTTTTGGCTATGAGGCCGGCAGATAGTGGGGGGTGGAATTAGGTGAAAATAGAAATATGCTCAAACTAATTAAAAAGACAGTAATTTCCACTTACCAAGTCACCTTTCAAAAAAGAAAAATGGCCAAGAGCCAAGAGACGCCTGTGACAACTTACCACAATCCGTTCGGAGCGCCAGTCAAAAAACGAATGCCGCAGCTGTGCGGGGGTCAGACGCCTACAGCCAGAGATCTGTGCACAAACTTATCTCGTGCCCTCTTTTGGTAATGTGAGCGCGTTCATGTGTGCTGGAGGAGGGGCTCTGTGAGGAAGTGGTAGATTCCCCCCCCCGGTTGTGTACTTTCAAATTCTAGCTCACTCGAGATGGTTTCTCCAAAATGTCCTACCCCTACCTTTAAGAACAATTAACACACACACACACACACACACACAGACACACATGTTGGAGTTGGCCTTTGATGTGAGGGTTTGAGATAAGCCAGATCAGACGAGACAACCTGCTGAATTTAAGCATATTACTAAGCGGAGGAAAAGAAACTAACCAGGATTTCCTCAGTAGCGGCGAGCGAAGAGGGAAGAGCCCAGCGCAGAATCCCCGTCCGACAGGCGGATTGGGGAAATGTGGCGTATGGAAGACCGCTTGCCCGGTGTCGCTCGGGGGCCTGAGTCCTTCTGATTGAGGCTCATTAAGACACTCTCTGTGAGGTGAGAAGCGAGTGGATGGACTTAGTTTTTAAAAAAGAAATACGCCCAAACTAAATAAAACAGCCATTAATTTTCACTCACTAAGACACCTAAAAACGTTATTGTCCTCTCTAGATTTGATTCAGGGTTTGTTTTAAATGATTTGTGCTTGCTAAGGATGTTTCTTTTCAAGTTTTTGTGAAACTGTTAACTACAAGGAAGTATCTATTTGCAAAGAGGGTATTCATATTAATTTAAAAAATATCTTATTTAGGTTTTAATAGTGATAACTAAGGATGTTCTCTTTAGTTGTAGGGCTTGTGAACAAAGAAAAGCTGTAAACACTTAAAATACATAGAAACAACAGTGTGAGGGTAAATTAAAATATTAATTTACAAACATACAAGGCTTTGTCTACTGAAGATCAATGCAAGGGCAGAGTTTCACTCTGTGGGGGGACAAAAGAAGCATCGTTAATCACCTGGACAAAGGACTCATTAAAGCAGAGATACCATATTTAGACACATACCTGAATATCAGCAGGAGAGGACTCTTTAAAGTAAATACATTATAGGGTTAAAATAAGATATATATGTGGTGGAATTAGTTTAAAACAGTCACCTTACACTTTTAGTTGTCCTCTCTAAATTAGATGTAAGGTTTTTTAAATGATTAGTGTTAATTAAGGGCTATTGTTATTTTGGTTTATAAAGGGATAGGAGTTCAACTTTTAAGAATTGCACAGGATCATTCTAAGAAGAGTGAGAGGGCTAATGAGCCAGCACCATACCTCCTCTATGCATTTTCTTGACCTGTATCTGATCTTGAAAAACTCTGGTAAGTACTTTTTTATTTTATTTTATAATATCATGTGTTATGACCTGGCTCAAAAGGCCACAACAAAGAGGAGACACACCATGTCAATGGTTATCAAAATGTGTTTATTTACAAGAAACAATCCAAATTAGCCAAATTAGATGAAGTGCAACAATAGTTAAAGCATGAGGTGTGGACGACAGTGGTATCAATAGTGTAAATGCAGGGTGAGGGTTGCATGAATGTGTATGTGTGAGAGTGTTGAGGTGCACAAAGTAAAGGAACAACAAGTCATACTCAACAACACCGGGACCTGTACGGGAAAGCAGAGAGAGCACAGAGAGGAGCAGAGAGGCTCTAAATAGCTGCAGGACACCAGACCCAGGTGCCCTGAGTTACTGCAATCAATGCAAACAGCAAACACCAATCACCAACTCCTCTCTACTGATGCACCCACAGGGGCATCACAGCCCCCCCCTTAAGACGGGGCCCCAAAGGGATCCACGACAACCCAATATCCTCCTTCTTAACTCCAGCTTTTTTATTTTCCTTCTTAGGACTGGAGGACGCTCCTCCTCCACTGTCTCCGAACTCCTGCCCCGCGACCCCGCACCGCTTCCTCGCCTCCACTGCCTTTATGTCCCACTCCTCCTTGGGTTGGCTGGCGTTGAGCCACAGCATGTAGGCGCTCATCGGTCTCTTGGGCGCGCCGACCTCCTTCGGCCTCCTCTTCTTCTGCCTCCTCTTGTTCGGCCTCCTCTTGTTCTTCACCTCTTTGACTGTCCTCTCCTTCTTCTTTGTCCCGATCTCAAAGTACCGTGCTGGACCACATTCTCCAGGCTCTGAAACAGGTAGGTCAGTAGACATCCTACGGCTCTGCAAACGCGTCATAGTATAAATTGGCGACACACTTGGAACTTGCAAACCGCTCTCATCTGGCTCCACAGATGCCAACGGCCTGGAAACCACCACAGGCGGTGGCACACCAGCCCACACAGCACTACCAGCGAGATCGTTGCCCAAAATCATCTGTATCCCATCAAGTGGCAACGCGGGACGCACGCCAATAGACACAACTCCCCGCACCAGCTCGCAATCCAGCACTATTGTATGCCGTGGCACAGGGATCAAGCCCATCTCCATGCCCCTCATCAGCACAACATCCCCAGTCTCTGTCTCTGATGAAAAAGGCAATACTGATTCAGCAATAAATGAGTATCTAGCTGCTGTGTCACGCAACACCTTAATCGGAACATACTTGTCACTACCAACTACTGACACAACGGCTTCCGTTATGAACGGCCCAAAAACAGAACCCACATCCAAGTCGGCACAAACCAGCTTCTTATCAGGCACCATGCCCGATCCTACACCCTGCGGCTTTTTAACCAAAACGGCAGAACAACACATGGCTGGAGCATGTGGTGAAGAACGAGGCCTCCCCTCAGGTTCCAGCAACGGACACTGCCCCTTCCAATGACCCTCTTCTCGACAATAATGACATAGGTCCACTTTGGCCCCCTCGGGTCGCCCTGTACCTACAAGTCTACGGGAGGAGCCTGGTGAAAACTTTGCACCACCGCGGGCATAGCCATTGTCTTCTCCCCGTTTCCAATCACCCCTAGAATACTTCTCAGTAAAACTGCCCTTATGTGTCAACACAAAATCGTCCGCTAATTCAGCAGCTCTAAACGCGGTGGAAGGTTTCTGTTCATTCACATAAGTGGCCACACGCTGAGGGAGACTGTTTTTAAATTGTTCCAAGACAATGAGCTCACAAAGGCCGTCAAAACTTGCAACCTTTGCTGCCGCGCACCACCGCTGAAAATGAGAACAACAGCAATGTCATAGTGCTCTGCTATTTCGACTAACTGCGCCTTCTGGCAATTATCTAAGAACGACACTGAGGGCGCATCCACAAACGCTGACAAAGAAGTCATACTAGCCAATCAGAAAGCAAAGTACCAAACTGCCAACACGCATGGGCATAAGATTAACCCAACAGAGAATTTCCCCCTAACTGCCTAAACAAAATCTTCCTAATCTCACCTAGTCTTCATGTGGCTTGCGGTGGGTAATTACGCACTGGAACCCGGCGGAGTTATGGAGCGACCTGCACGCAGGTAACACCAAGATATCACGCGGATGTGCCCCCGAGACAGCTGTCCGAAAACAGCTGACACTAACCACGTTGCCACAACACTATGAAAAAAACAAACAGACGCAACCCAAAGGGAAACGCCACTTAAGCCTAGCGGGGAAAACTCTTTACAAAAGCGTAACAAGCAGCAACATCTTACCTTCTGATTGGCACACAAAACCTGACGCCATGTTAAACACTAAAGCTTCCTGAAACCCAAAAGACATGATGTGTCCCCAAAATAGCAGTACCGAGCCAGCACACAGCTGGACCACATCAACTAATTAGCTGCTCAAATGACACCATGTGCTCTGAGCACTACACAAACTTTTAACCAAATAACCCGTCGGACGAGCCCCCATTTGTTATGACCTGGCTCAAAAGGCCACAACAAAGAGGAGACACACCATGTCAATGGTTATCAAAATGTGTTTATTTACAAGAAACAATCCAAATTAGCCAAATTAGATGAAGTGCAACAATAGTTAAAGCATGAGGTGTGGACGACAGTGGTATCAATAGTGTAAATGCAGGGTGAGGGTTGCATGAATGTGTATGTGTGAGAGTGTTGAGGTGCACAAAGTAAAGGAACAACAAGTCATACTCAACAACACCGGGACCTGTACGGGAAAGCAGAGAGAGCACAGAGAGGAGCAGAGAGGCTCTAAATAGCTGCAGGACACCAGACCCAGGTGCCCTGAGTTACTGCAATCAATGCAAACAGCAAACACCAATCACCAATCACCAATCACCACCTCCTCTCTACTGATGCACCCACAGGGGCATCACACATGTAATTATTAAATGTTGGTTTTTTTTTGGTAGGGGTTAAACTAGTACATAATGTGGATAGTATATTATTAGATACCTAAAAATGTTATGTTTTTTCTGTTTACAGTAGAGACCCTGTGTGCTGAAATCTACTCAAACAGAGTACTTCATGGTAGTGGTCAGCTTTTAAACACAAAAGTGTATCTTTCAGTAACTTTGCTCAGAGAATTTAACCATAAATCTGTCAAATGTTCAAAACAGCCTTGTTTCACAGAAATAGCCTCAAAATCACAAACTGCCGTTAAGAGTCAGATTCCTAACGAAATCTACACAAAGTACTTCATTATCTACTTTTTCAGCTTTTATACACAAAAGTGTATCTTTTGCATAAATCTGTCATAAACAGAGTGCTTTCATGGTAGTGGTCAGCTTTCAAACACAAAAGTGTATCTTTCAGTACCTTTCTGAGAGAATTTAAGCATAAATCTGTCAAATGTTCAAAACAGCCTTGTTTCACTGAAATAGCCTCAAAATCACAAACTGCCATTAAGAGTCAGAATCCTAACGAAATCTACTGACACAGAGTACTTCATTATCTACTTTTCAGCTTTTATACACAAAAGTGTATCTTTCAGTAACTTTTCTCAGAGAATTTAAGCATAACTCTGTCAAATGTTTAAAACAGCCTTGTTTCACTGAAATAACCTCAACATCACAAACTGCCATTAAGAGTCAGATGCTTGACGAAATCTACTGACACAGAGTACTTCATTATCTACTTTTCAGCTTTTATACACAAAAGTGTATCTTTCAGTAACTTTTTGAGAGAATTAAGCATAAATCGGTCAAATGTTCAAAACAGCCTTGTTTCAATGAAATAGCGTCAAAATCACAAACTGGCTGAAACTATACAGTGAATTGGAGAAATTACAGCACAGAGTGTTCTACTACGACACAGATAGTATAATCTATGTGACAAGACAGTGGCAGTCTCCAGTACTTTCATGGTAGTGGTCAGCTTTTTTTAAATACAAAAGTGTATCTTTCAGTAACCTTTTGAGAGAATTAAGCATAAATCTGTCAAATGTTCAAAACAGCCTTCACTGAAATAGCTTCAAAATCACAAACTGCCATTAAGAATCAGATTCTTAACGAAATCTACTGACACAAAGTACTTCATTATCTACTTTTCAGCTTTTAAAAAAGAAAAGTGTATCTTTCGGTAACTTTTTGAGAGAATTAAGCATACATTTGTCAAATGGTCAAAACAGCCTTCACTGAAATAGCCTCAAAATGACAAACTGCCATTAAGAGTCAGATGCTAGACGAAAATCTAATAAAACAGAGTACTTTCATTGTAGTGGCCAAATCACTGAAATAGCGTAAAAATCACGAACTGGCTGAAACTGTACAGTGAATTGGATAAATTACAGCACAGAGTTTTCTACTACGACACAGATAGTATAATCTATGTGACAAGACAGGGGGGAGACTCCACTGCCCATGGAGGTTTATCTGGGAGATCCCTAAAAGTTATGCTTACCAAACCAAAAATCAAAAAAGGTTGGGATGCGTTTTTGTGTAACCCCTTTCACACGCATTCCAACCTTTTTTGATTTTTAGTCTGGTTTGGCCGAAAGATACACTTTTCTTTTTAAAAGCAGACCACTACCATAAAAGTACTCTGTTTTATTAGATTTCGTAAAGCATCTGACTCTTAATGGCAGTTTGTGATTTTGAGGCTATTTCAGTGAAACAAGGCTGTTTTGAACATTTGACAGATTTATGCTTAAATTCTCTCAGAAAGTTACTGAAAGATACACTTTTGTGTTTAAAAGCTGACCACTACCATGAAGTATTCTGTTTGAGTAGATTTCGTTAGGATTCTGACTCTTAATGGCAGTTTGTGATTTTGAGGCTATTTCAGTGAAACAAGGCTGTTTTGAACATTTGACAGATTTATGCTTACATTCTCTGAGAAAGTTACTGAAAGATACACTTTTGTGTTTAAAAGCTGATCACTACCATTAAGTACTCTGTTTGAGTAGATTTCGTTAGGATTCTGAATCTTAATGGCAGTTTGTCATTTTGAGGCTATTTCAGTGAAACAAGGCTGTTTTGAACATTTGACAGATTTATGCTTAAATTCTCTGAGAAAGTTACTGAAAGATACACTTTTGTGTATAAAAGCTGAAAAGTAGTTAATGAAGTACTCTGTGTCAGTAGATTTCGTTAGGATTCTGACTCTTAATGGCAGTTTGTGTGTTTGAGGTTATTTCAATGAAACAAGGCTGTTTTGAACATTTGACAGATTTATGCTTAATTCTCTCAAAAAGTTACCGAAAGATATACTTTTCTTTTTAAAAGCTGACCACTACCATGAAGTACTCTGAGTAGATTTCGTTAAGAATCTGACTCTAAATGGCAGTGAATTGGATAAATTACAGCACAGAGTTTTCTACTACGACACAGATAGTATAATCTATGTGACAAGACAGGGGGGAGACTCCACTGCCCATGGAGGTTTATCTGGGAGATCCCTAAAAGTTATGCTTACCAAACCAAAAATCAAAAAAGGTTGGGATGCGTTTTTGTGTAACCCCTTTCACACGCATTCCAACCTTTTTTGATTTTTAGTCTGGTTTGGCCGAAAGATACACTTTTCTTTTTAAAAGCAGACCACTACCATAAAAGTACTCTGTTTTATTAGATTTCGTAAAGCATCTGACTCTTAATGGCAGTTTGTGATTTTGAGGCTATTTCAGTGAAACAAGGCTGTTTTGAACATTTGACAGATTTATGCTTAAATTCTCTCAGAAAGTTACTGAAAGATACACTTTTGTGTTTAAAAGCTGACCACTACCATGAAGTATTCTGTTTGAGTAGATTTCGTTAGGATTCTGACTCTTAATGGCAGTTTGTGATTTTGAGGCTATTTCAGTGAAACAAGGCTGTTTTGAACATTTGACAGATTTATGCTTACATTCTCTGAGAAAGTTACTGAAAGATACACTTTTGTGTTTAAAAGCTGACCACTACCATTAAGTACTCTGTTTGAGTAGATTTCGTTAGGATTCTGAATCTTAATGGCAGTTTGTCATTTTGAGGCTATTTCAGTGAAACAAGGCTGTTTTGAACATTTGACAGATTTATGCTTAAATTCTCTGAGAAAGTTACTGAAAGATACACTTTTGTGTATAAAAGCTGAAAAGTAGTTAATGAAGTACTCTGTGTCAGTAGATTTCGTTAGGATTCTGACTCTTAATGGCAGTTTGTGTGTTTGAGGTTATTTCAATGAAACAAGGCTGTTTTGAACATTTGACAGATTTATGCTTAATTCTCTCAAAAAGTTACCGAAAGATATACTTTTCTTTTTAAAAGCTGACCACTACCATGAAGTACTCTGAGTAGATTTCGTTAAGAATCTGACTCTAAATGGCAGTTTGTGATTTTGAGGCTATTTCAGTGAAACAAGGCTGTTTTGAACATTTGACAGAAATATGTTTAAATTCTCTGAGAAAGTTACTGAAAGATACACTTTTGTGTATAAAAGCTGAAAAAGTAGATAATGAAGTACTTTGTGTAGATTTCGTTAAGAATCTGAATCTTAACGGCAGTTTGTGATTTTGAGGTTATTTCAGTGAAACAAGGCTGTTTTGAACATTTGACAGATTTATGTTTAAATTCTCTGAGAAAGTTACTGAAAGATACACTTTTGTGTTTAAAAGCTGACCACTACCATGAAGTACTCTGTTTTGTTAGATTTCGTTAGGATTGTGACTCTTAATGGCAGTTTGTGATTTTGAGGCTATTTCAGTGAAACAAGGCTGTTTTGAACATTTGACAGATGTATGCTTAATTCTTTCAAAACGTTACTGAAAGATACACTTTTGTATTTAAAAGCTGACCACTACAATGAAGTACTCTGAGTAGATTTCGTTAGGAATCTGACTCTTAATGGCAGTTTGTAATTTTGAGGTTATTTCAGTGAAACAAGGCTGTTTTGAACATTTGACAGAATTATTACATTACATTAAATTACATTGCATTTAGCTGATGGTTTTATCCAAAGCGACTTACAATAAGTACATTCGACCAGGAAGACACAACCTTGAAGAAAACAGAATCATATAAGTACATCAGGTATCATAGAGCCAAAGACTTCAAGTTATGTTTAAATTCTCTGAGAAAGTTACTGAAAGATACACTTTTGTGTATAAAAGCTGAAAAAGTAGATAATGAAGTACTTTGTGTAGATTTCGTGAAGAATCTGACTCTTAACGGCAGTTTGTGATTTTGAGGCTATTTCAATGAAACAAGGCTGTTTTGAACATTTGACAGATTTATGCTTAATTCTCTCAAAAAGTTACTGAAAGATACACATTTGTATTTAAAAGCTGACCACTACCATGAAGTACTCTGAGTAGATTTCGTTAAGAATCTGACTCTTAATGGCAGTTTGTGATTTTGAAGCTATGTTAGTGAAACAAGGCTGTTTTGAACATTTGACAGATTTATGCTTAAATTCTCTGAGAAAAGTTACTGAAAGATACACTTTTGTGTATAAAAGCTGAAAATTAGATAATGAAATACTCTGTGTCAGTAGATGTCGTTAGGATTCTGACTCTTAATGGCAGTTTGTGTTTTTGAGGTTATTTCAATGAAACAAGGCCGTTTTGAACATTTGACAGATTTATGCTTAATTCTCTCAAAAAGTTACCGAAAGATACACTTTTCTTTTTAAAAGCTGACCACTACCATGAAGTACTCTGAGTAGATTTCGTTAAGAATCTGACTCTAAATGGCAGTTTGTGATTTTGAGGCTATTTCAGTGAAACAAGGCTGTTTTGAACATTTCACAGAATTATGTTTAAATTCTCTGACAAAGTTACTGAAAGATACACTTTTGTGTATAAAAGCTGAAAAAGTAGATAATTAAGTACTTTGTGTAGATTTCGTTAAGAATCTGAATCTTAACGGCAGTTTGTGATTTTGAGGTTATTTCAGTGAAACAAGGCTGTTTTGAACATTTGACAGGTGTATGCTTAATTCTTTCAAAAAGTTACTGAAAGATACACTTTTGTATTTAAAAGCTGACCACTACAATGAAGTACTCCGAGTAGATTTCGTTAAGAATCTGACTCTTAATGGCAGTTTGTAATTTTGAGGTTATTTCAGTGAAACAAGGCTGTTTTGAACATTTGACAGAATTATTACATTACATTACATTGCATTTAGCTGACGGTTTTATCCAAAGCGACTTACAATAAGTACATTCGACCAGGAAGACACAACCTTGAAGAAAACAGAATCATATAAGTACATCAGGTATCATAGAGCCAAACACTTCAAGTTATGTTCAAATTCTCTGAGAAAGTTACACTTTTGTGTATAAAAGCTGAAAAAGTAGATAATGAAGTACTTTGTGTAGATTTCGTGAAGAATCTGACTCTTAATGGCAGTTTGTGATTTTGAAGCTATGTTAGTGAAACAAGGCTGTTTTGAACATTTGACAGATTTATGCTTAAATTCTCTGAGAAAAGTTACTGAAAGATACACTTTTGTGTATAAAAGCTGAAAATTAGATAATGAAATACTCTGTGTCAGTAGATGTCGTTAGGATTCTGACTCTTAATGGCAGTTTGTGTTTTTGAGGTTATTTCAATTAAACAAGGCCGTTTTGAACATTTGACAGATTTATGCTTAATTCTCTCAAAAAGTTACCGAAAGATACACTTTTCTTTTTAAAAGCTGACCACTACCATGAAGTACTCTGAGTAGATTTCGTTAAGAATCTGACTCTAAATGGCAGTTTGTGATTTTGAGGCTATTTCAGTGAAACAAGGCTGTTTTGAACATTTCACAGAATTATGTTTAAATTCTCTGACAAAGTTACTGAAAGATACACTTTTGTGTATAAAAGCTGAAAAAGTAGATAATGAAGTACTTTGTGTAGATTTCGTTAAGAATCTGAATCTTAACGGCAGTTTGTGATTTTGAGGTTATTTCAGTGAAACAAGGCTGTTTTGAACATTTGACAGATTTATGTTTAAATTCCCTGAGAAAGTTACTGAAAGATACACTTTTGTGTTTAAAAGCTGACCACTACCATGAAGTACTCTGTTTTGTTAGATTTCGTTAGGATTGTGACTCTTAATGGCAGTTTGTGATTTTGAGGCTATTTCAGTGAAACAAGGCTGTTTTGAACATTTGACAGGTGTATGCTTAATTCTTTCAAAACGTTACTGAAAGATACACTTTTGTATTTAAAAGCTGACCACTACAATGAAGTACTCTGAGTAGATTTTGTTAAGAATCTGACTCTTAATGGCAGTTTGTAATTTTGAGGTTATTTCAGTGAAACAAGGCTGTTTTGAACATTTGACAGAATTATTACATTACATTACATTACATTGCATTTAGCTGATGGTTTTATCCAAAGCGACTTACAATAAGTACATTCGACCAGGAAGACACAACCTTGAAGAAAACAGAATCATATAAGTACATCAGGTATCATAGAGCCAAACACTTCAAGTTATGTTTAAATTCTCTGAGAAAGTTACTGAAAGATACACTTTTGTGTATAAAAGCTGAAAAAGTAGATAATGAAGTACTTTGTGTAGATTTCGTGAAGAATCTGACTCTTAACGGCAGTTTGTGATTTTGAGGCTATTTCAATGAAACAAGGCTGTTTTGAACATTTGACAGATTTATGCTTAATTCTCTCAAAAAGTTACTGAAAGATACACATTTTTATTTAAAAGCTGACCACTACCATGAAGTACTCTGAATAGATTTCATTAAGGATCTGACTCTTAATGGCAGTTTGTGATTTTGAAGCTATGTTAGTGAAACAAGGCTGTTTTGAACATTTGACAGATTTATGCTTAAATTCTCTGAGAAAAGTTACTGAAAGATACACTTTTGTGTATAAAAGCTGAAAATTAGATAATGAAATACTCTGTGTCAGTAGATGTCGTTAGGATTCCGACTCTTAATGGCAGTTTGTGATTTTGAGGGTATTTCAGTGAAACATGGCTGTTTTGAACATTTGACAGATTTATGCTTAATTCTCTCAAAAAGTTACTGAAAGATACACATTTCTTTTTAAAAGCTGAAAAGTAGATAATGAAGGACTCTGTTTTATTAGATTTTGTTAAGAATCTGACTCTTAGTGGCAGTTTGTGATTTTGAGGTTATTTCAGTGAAACAAGGCTGTTTTGAACATTTGACAGAATTATGTTTAAATTCTCTGAGAAAGTTACTGAAAGATACACTTTTGTGTATAAAGCTGAAAAAGTAGATAATGAAGTACTTTGTGTAGATTTCGTGAAGAATCTGACTCTTAACGGCAGTTTATGATTTTGAGGTTATTTCAGTGAAACAAGGCTGTTTTGAACATTTGACAGATATATGCTTAAATTCTCTGAGAAAGTTACTGAAAGATACACATTTGTATTTAAAAGCTGACCACTACCATGAAGTACTCTGTTTTATTAGATTTCGTTAGGATTCTGACTCTTAATGGCAGTTTGTGATTGTGAGGCTATTTCAGTGAAACAAGGCTGTTTTGAACATTTGACAGATTTATGCTTAAATTCTCTGAGAAAAGTTACTGAAAGATACACTTTTATGTTTAAAAGCTGACGGAGAGCTGAAGGAGACTTCATTATAGTTAATAAAGTAATTAAGCAATACAACTTAAAAAAGAACATCCTTAGTTAACACAAATCATATTAAAAACTAATCTAATTTAGAGAGGACAATAAAGTTTTAGGTGACTTAGTGAGTGAAAATGAATGGCTTTTAATTTAGTTATTTCTTTTTTAAACTAACTCCATCCCCCTCACATCTGGCATAGGATAACAGCAAAATCAGGGGGTGACAGGAACGGGGAGAGGAAGGGGTGTGAGGGGGACGGGGGGAGACAGTCTCACACATCCAGACTCCATTTTTCATGAAGAGCTACAGACGGAGGGGTCTGAACCCGGCACAGATACTGCATCCGTTTCTTGACTGGCGCTCCCGATGGATGGCGGTAAGTTGTCACAGGCGTCTCGCTGATTAAACCCATATCGATGTGTCTCTTAGCCATTTTTCTGCATCGTTTTGAGGCAAGATATGCCTGATTTTTGCAATGTTACGTAGATGAAAGAAGGTGGTCCTTGAGATTAATTCTATGTGGGCGTTAAAGAATAAATCCTGATCAAATATAACACCAATTCCTTCGTCTCACTGGAGGCCAAATTAATACCATTATTATATCTTTAGATAGTTTGTTTCGTAGATTATTTGGGCCGAGTGCAATAACTTCAGTTTTGGCCATGTTTAACATCAGAACATTTAAGGTCATTCTCATTTTTAAGTCCTTGAGGCAGTCTTGCATTTTATTTAGATAATTGGTTTCATCAGGCTTGATGGATAAATATAGTTGAGTATCATCCGCATAAAAATGAAAATGTACAGAGTTATTCCTTATAATATTGCCGAACGGAAGCATATATAATATGAACAAAATAGGTCCAAGCACTGAGCCCTGTGGCACTCCATGGCTAACTTTAGTTTGCATGGAAGATTCATCGTTGACACACACAAACTGAGAGCGTTCAGATAGATAGGACCTAAACCAGCCTAAAGCAGTTCCCTTTATGCCAACTAAGTGCTCTAAGGCTCTTCATGAAAAATGGAGTCTGGATGTGTGAGACTGTCTCCCGTCCCCCTCACACCCCTTCCTCTCCCCCTTCCTGTCACCCCCTGATTTTGCTGTTATCCTATGCCAGAAGATAGGGGGATGGAGTTAGTTTAAAAAAGAAATAACTAAATAAAAAGCCATTAATTTTCACTCACTAAGTCACCTAAAACTTTATTGTCCTCTCTAAATTAGATTAGTTTTTAATATGATTTGTGTTAACTAAGGATGTTCTTTTTTAAGTTGTATTGCTTAATTACTTTATTAACTATAAGGAAGTCTCTTTTGAAGAGGGTAATAATAATTTTAAATATCTTAATGACCCCCCTGATCTTGTATTTTTAATGTTGAATTACTTCACACAACTTTAAAGAAGCCCCTATGAAGTTGTTGTTAACAAAGGATGTTCTTTTGAAATTGTATGGCTTGTGAACTGGATGTTCTCTTAAGTTGTATGGCTTGTGAACTAATGTTTAATTACTTTATTAACTACAAGGAAGTCTCTTTGAAGAGGGTAATAATAATTTAAAGATCTTAATGACCCCTTGATCATGTCTTTTTGTATTGTTTAATTACTTTATTAACTATAAGGAAGATTTACGGGGGTGTGTCCGATGTAAATAATCTAAGTGCCATGTTAGGGGGACATCACAGAGCTCAGAAGTCCACCCTTTGAGGCTTGAAGAGCGGACAAAAGAGAGGTGTATTTACTGGTGTTGACCCTGGATGATGAAAATATGAAGGCGATACAGAGGGTTGGCACCGATTCCTTCCTGGAGTTCAATAACCAAACTAAGGCGATACGCAGGGCTGGCAGCATGTCCTTTACCCCCGCTCCTCAACGACGCCCACCAAAATCACAGCGGAGAAGCGCACCATCTCCCCTGTCTTCATCACCGAGCCTATGTCAAACACCTCCCCCCCCTGGCAGCATGTCTTCTACCCTCGCACCATCTCCCCCGTCTCCATCACCGTGCCTACGTCAACCACCTCCCCTCCCTTCAAGAAAGCATCTGCAGTCTCCGAAGCCTGATAAGGATGTGTGTGTACAAAATGCAACAAACTCTTACTGATATGTGCTGTGTCCAGGCTCAAGGGCGTATGGCACTCTCAACTCTTTCCAGGACATGCCGGGGCCCTGCCTGCCTATAGCTTTGCCGATATCTGTGTTGATAGGTAATAGATTAAGAGCGGTGAATCATCTTAGATACAGGAAGCGCTCAAACGTTTGTGTGAGTTTATCTAATTTAGCAGTGATTCCATGTCAGCCACAGCTTGTTACAAAAAACATGACTGATAGTGTGTTTAACAAACTTAAACTAGCTTTATTAAATGGCAGGTCTTTGGCAGGAAAAACATTTTTAATCAATGATTTTATCACTGAGCACAATCACGAATTTATGTTTTTAACAGAAACTTGGATTGTACAAAATAACAGTGCAGCTGTTCTTATCGAATCAACCCCTCCCAACTTTAGTTTTATGAGTCAGGAAAGAATGCATAAGAAAGGGGGTGGAGTTGCTATTCTGTTCAATGATTCCCTTCAATGCAGGAAGACATCTTATGGGAACTTTGATTCTTTTGAATATGTGGCCCTTCAGCTGAAATGCTCATCTCGAGCTCTGTTCCTAAATATCTATAGACGACCCAAATACTGTGCAAGCTTTTATGATGACTTTACTGAACTGCTGTCAATAGTGTGTATTGACTTTGACCGTTTAGTCATTGTCGGTGATTTTAACATCCATGTTGACAACCCTCAGGACAGAGGGGCAAAATATCTGTTTTGTGTTGTTGATAGCTATGGACTGACTCAGCATGTGACGGAGCCCACACACAATAAGGGGCACACTCTGGACTTAATTATCTCAAAGGGTCTGAATATCTCTAAGGTTGTGGTGACTGATGTTGCGCTCTCTGATCATTCCTGTGTTTTCTTTGAGAGCTCTATTTCTGTTCACAAAAATGTTCAAAAAGAGGTAACCACAAAGCGATATTTAACTGAAAATACTAGGGAAATGTTTACTCCGAAATTTTCTTCCACACTTGCCCCTGCTAACATCTCAGTAAATGAGCTAGTAGATCATTTTAATTAAAAAATTAAAAATGTTATAGATGCCATTGCTCCAACTAAGGTAAAGGAAGTGACTGGGAAGAAAATATCTCCATGGAGAAAGGCCATGACCGTGAAAACAGAAAAAAGAGAATGTCGAGAAGCTGAACGCAGGTGGCGAAAAACAAATCTCCAGGTTCAATTTGAAATCTATAAAGAGAGACTTGGCCTTTATAATTTGGAATTGAAAAACGCACGACAATCGTTCTTCTCTGACATCATTACCAAAAATAAAAACAACGCACGTGCCTTGTTTGCTACCGTCGACAGACTAACTAACCCCCAGTGTCAGTAGCCTCTGAATTTCTATCCACCAGGGCGTGCAATGATTTTGCCTCCTTTTTCACAGACAAAATTCAGAAAATCAGACAAGCAGTCAGTGCCTCTGCATCAGGAACAGCAAATGTGTTGTCTCTGTGTCCACTTAACATCAATTCAAACACCATGACACAATTCCATCAGATTAATGATAAAAACCTAGAGGACATTATATAACTTCTGAAATCCTCCTCCTGCTGCCTTGATATTATTCCAACGGGATTTTTCAAAGATGTTTTGCCTTGCATGGCCTCAGATCTACTTCATATAGTAAACAAATCTCTTCACTCTGGTATTTTTCCACAGGCCCTGAAAACTGCAGTCATTAAACCGCTCTTAAAAAAGAATAATCTAGATGCTTCAGTAATTAACAATTATAGGCCCATATCAAACCTCCCATTTCTAGGTAAAATCATTGAAAAAGTTGTTTTTCAACAGCTGAGTAATTTCTTGTATTTAAATAACTGTTTCGATGTGTTCCAGTCAGGCTTTCGTCCAAACCACAGCACTGAGACTGCTCTTGTAAAGGTCTTTAATGACATTCACTTAAACACAGACAGTGGCAGAACTTCAGTGTTAGTATTATTAGATCTCAGTGCTGCGTTTGACACTGTTGACCACAGCATATTACTAGACCGACTGGAAAACTGGGTGGGACTTTCGGGAAACAGTTCTAAATTGGTTTGAATCCTACTTAAAGGACAGAAACAACTTTGTTTCTATAGGTAAATACACATCTGAGTTGACAAATATGACATGTGGGGTTCCTCAAGGCTCCATCTTGGGGCCTCTTCTCTTTAACATCTACATGCTACCACTGGCTCAGATAATGAAAAACAACAAAATAAGTTACCATAGCTATGCAGATGACACACACATTTACGTAACAATTTCACCAGGAGACTATGTTTGACAATTCAAACACTGAGTAAGTGCATTGAACAACTCAATGACTGGATGTGTCAGAACTTTCTCCAATTAAACAAAGATAAAATTGAGGTAATGGTTTTTGGAGCCAAGGCAGAACGTATAAAAGTTAGCGCTGAGCTTCAGTCTGCAATGTTCAAAACAACAGATAAAGCCAGAAATCTAGGTGTAGTCATGGACTCTGACCTGAGTTTCAACAGTCATATTAAAACAGTTACTAAATCAGCCTACTATCATTAAAAGACTAATGTCACAGCAGGATTTGGAAAAACTTGTCCATGCTTTTATCTTCAGTAGACTCGACTACTGCAATGGTGTCTTCACAGGTCTCACTAAAAAATCTATTAGGAAGCTGCAGCTGATTCAGAACGCCGCTGCTCGAGTCCTCACTAACACTAATAAAGTGGATCACATCATTCCTGTTCTGAAGTCTTTACACTGGCTTCCTGTGTGTCGAAGAATAGATTTCAAAATACTGCTGCTGGTTTATAAAGCTTTGAATGGTTTAGGCCCAAAATACATTTCTGATCTACTGCTAAATGATGAACCATCCAGATCTCTCAGGTCTTCAGGGACTGGTCAGCTTTCTGTCCCCAGAGTCAGAACTAAACATGGTAAAGCAACGTTCAGTTATTATGCTCCAAATATCTGGAACAAACTCCCAGAGACCTGCAGGTCCGCTGCAACTCTGACTACTTTTAAATCCAGGCTGAAGACTTTTCTTTTTGTCGCTGCTTTTAATTGAACTATTCATATCTTAGACTGCACTGTAACTTTTATCCATGTATTTTTTCTTTTAATGTTTATCCATGTATTTTTTCTTTTAGTGTTTATTTTATTAGCTTTTCTTTTTAATGACTTATTTTAAATGCCATTTTCTTAATGTCTTTCATTTTTTGTAAAGCACTTTGAATTGCCTTGTGTTGAAAAGTGCTATATAAATAAACTTGCCTTGCCTTGCCTTACCTTGCCTTGCCTAGTCTTTGCAATAGGATATCATGGTCGATAGTATTAAATGCAGCACTGAGATCGAGCAAGACAAGAATAGAGACAAATCCTTTGTCTGAGGTTATTAGAAGGTAATTTGTGACTTTAACCAGAGCTGTCTCTGTGATATGATGTGTTCTAAAGCCAGACTGAAAATCTTCAAATAAATCATTATTCTTTAAGTAATCACACAACTGTTTTGCCACCGCTTTCTCAAGAATTTTTGAGAAGAACAGAAGATTAGAAATAGGTCTATAGTTGGCTAAAACCTCTGG
This sequence comes from Harpagifer antarcticus, assembly GCA_902827135.1. NCBI lineage: Eukaryota > Metazoa > Chordata > Actinopteri > Perciformes > Harpagiferidae > Harpagifer > Harpagifer antarcticus. The sequence continues at coordinate 1,349,829 of CADEHL010001226.1, read as the reverse complement.
ATCGAGGTTGTGCCTTTTAAGAAGAGTGTCACGATCTGTCTGTATTGTATTTTGTCTTGTCTTTTTCTGTCTTTTGTTTTATTTTGATAGGTCTTCACCTCCTGTCTTGCCTGTTTCTGTCTGCGTTGTGTCTTGTTTAAATCTGTCTGTGGTTCCCTGTCAGTTTCCCTGGTGTGTCTAATTTACCCGATTGTGTTCACCTGGTGTCCCTGTGTTTTCTCCTCTTCTGTCTTTTGTTTTATTTTGATAGGTCTTCACCTCCTGTCTTGCCTGTTTCTGTCTGCGTTGTGTCTTGTTTAAATCTGTCTGTGGTTCCCTGTCAGTTTCCCTGGTGTGTCTAATTTACCCGATTGTGTTCACCTGGTGTCCCTGTGTTTTCTCCTCCCTCCTCACCTGTGTCTTGTTTGTGTGATTAGTCTGTGTGTATTTAGGTTCTGTGTTTTCTGTTAGTCTTTGTGAGTTCCTTGTTGTATTTGGACTGTGTTCACGGGGAGGAGTGTTCAGCTCTGTTTCTAGCCTTGAAATAAAGGTATTTTTTCTGTTTATCTGCATTTGGGTCCTGCTTGCCTCACTCCCCCCTGACAGAAGGAACTCACCAAATATGGGCCCAGCAGATCCGTTTGAGCAGGAACTTTTGGATTTGACCTTTTCTTTGTCTGTCTGCGCTCATCGATGGATGGGAGCGTCCAGTGTTCGGCAGAAGAGGGCCGCTCTGGTAGAGGCGCACCGGTTGGCAGCAGAGAAACTATGTTTTGTGGAGTTCTTACCTGACTGGATTTTGGACTTCCTTGAAACATGTGATTCCCGGCCTGCTAGTCCCAGGCATGCTAACTCCATGTCTCCCAATTCCCAACCTGGCACCATACGCCTTGGTGGGTTCCGCCTGAAGTCAACCCGTGCTTCTGCCCCAGTTCCTGCTCCTGTCCAGGAGTTGTATTCCGGAACTCGTCTGGCTTCTGGAGGTCCACGGAGTATTCAGGCGGCTGCTAAGAGGAGTCGTCGCAAGGCCAGGTTAGCCCGAGCCCCAGCAGTCATGGTTCCGGCTACAGAACCGGCCCACACCGCCATGGTTCCGGCCCCAGTTCTGGACCCAGCAGTGATGATTCCAGCCCCAGTACAGGCCCCAGCAGCCATGGCTCCATGCTCCAGTACCGGCCCACGCAGCTTTGCTTCCATACTCAATTACCTGGCTTACACAGCCAGGGTCCAGGCTTCCGCTCCGCCCCCAACAGCCATGGTTCCGGCACCAGTGCCGGACCCAGCAGCCATGGTTCCGTGCTCCAGTACCATCCCACATAGCCATGGTACCGTGCTCCAGTACCATCCCACACAGCCATGGATCCGTGTTCCGGTTCCTTGCCCAGCAGCCATGGTTCCGGCTCCAGTGCCGGCCCCAGCAGCCATGGTCCCTGCTCCACAACCGGACCTTAGAGCCATGTTTCCGGCTCCAAAACCGGCCCACACAGCCATGATCCAGGCTTCAGCTCCGGATCTTACAGCCATGTTTCCGGCTCCAGAACCTGCCCATGCAGCCATGGTCCCTGCACCAGAGCTCGCCCATACAGCCATGGTTCCGGCCCCAGTTCCAGCCATGATTTCGGCTCAAGTACCGGGCCCAGCAGCCATGGTTCCGGCCCCAGTCCCAGTACCCATGGTCCCGACTCCAGTTTCGGCTCCAGGACTGGCTTACCGGCCAACGCCAGCTCCCCGAGTCCTGTCGGCGTACCGGCCAACGCCAGCTCCCCGAGTCCTGTCGGCGTACCGGCCGACTCCAGCTCCTCGTCTCCAGTTGGCTGTTCAGCCGACGCCAGCTCCCCGAGTCCTGTCAGCATACCGGCCGACTCCAGCTCCTCGTCTCCAGTTGGCTGTTCAGCCGACGCCAGCTCCCCGTGTCCTGTCGGCGTACCGACCGACACAAGTTCCTTCTCAAGACCCTTCTCAAGACCCATCTCAAGTCCCCTCTCAAGTTCCTACCCGAGTCACCTCTCAAGTCATCTCTCGAGTCTCTTCTCGAGTCCCCTTTCGAGTTCCCTCTCGAATTCCCTCTCGAGTCTCCTCTCGAGTTCCCTCTCAAGTCACCTCTCGAGTCTCCTCTCGAAATTCCTCTCAAATCCCCCCTCGAATTCCCTCTCTAGTCCCCTCTCGAATTCCCTCTCTAGTCTCCTCTCGAGTTCCCTCTCAAGTCTCCTCTCGAGTTCCCTCTCAAGTCTCCTCTCGAGTTCCCTCTCAAGTCACCTCTCGAGTCTCCCCTCGAATTCCCTCTCTAGTCTCCTCTCGAGTTCCCTCTCAAGCCCTCTCTCGAGTCTCCTCTCGAGTTCCCTCTCAAGCCCTCTCTCAAGTCACCTCTCGAGTCTCCGTTCAAGTTCCCTCTCGAGATTCCTTTCAAGTCAACTCTCAAGTTTCCTCTCGAGTTCCCTCTCAAGCCCCTACTCATGTGCCGTTGGAGGTCCCGCAGACTAGTCTTCTGCCGGGGGTCCTGCCAACCCCATGTCCTGTACCGTTGGAGGTCCCGCCGTCTACTCTCCTGCCGGGGGTCCTGCCAACCCTTTGTCCTGTCTCGTTGGAGGCCCCGCCGACTACTCTCCTGCCGGGAGTCCTGCCAACCCTGTGTCCTGTCCCGTTGGAGGCCCCGCCGACTACTCTCCTGCCGGGGGTCCTGCCAACCCCATGTCCTGTCCCGTTGGAGGTCCCGCCGTCTACTCTTCTGCCGGGGGTCCTGCCAACCCTTAGTCCTGTCTCGTTGGAGGTCCCGCCGACCACTATCCTGCCGAGGGTCCTGCCAACCCCATGTCCTGTTTCGTTGGAGGCCTCGACATCACATGTCTCGCCGGGGGTCCAGCCAACTCCTTGTCCTCTTCCGTGGGGAATCTTGCCGACACCTGTTCCACCGGCTCTGGTTACTGTCCGGTCAACACTGGCTCCTGCCCGGTCTCCTGAGAGCTGTGGTCTTCGCCCCTTTTTGAACTCTGCCTTGCCCCCGGGCCGTCCGCCCGAGTCCCCCTTTTTGAACTCTGCCTTGCCCCCGGGCCGTCCGCCCGAGAACCCCTTTTTGAACTTTGCCTTACCCCCGGGCCGTCCGCCCGAGAACCCCTTTTTGAACTCTGCCTTGCCCCCGGGCCGTCCACCCGAGTCCCCCTTTTTGAACTCTGCCTTGGCCCCGGGCCGTCCGCCCGAGATCCCTTCCTGGTCCTCTACTGTGCTCCTGGGCGATCAGCTCAGTCCCGTCCTCCGGACCCCCTCCACCCACCCTGGTGGCCTAGTGATACGTCCCTCCTCCGGACCCCCTCCACCCACCCTGCTTGAGGTTTTGGACTTTTGTGTTTTTTTTTTTTGGGACGTCTGGGATCCGTCCCTTGAGGGGGGGGGTACTGTCACGATCTGTCTGTATTGTATTTTGTCTTGTCTTTTTCTGTCTTTTGTTTTATTTTGATAGGTCTTCACCTCCTGTCTTGCCTGTTTCTGTCTGCGTTGTGTCTTGTTTAAATCTGTCTGTGGTTCCCTGTCAGTTTCCCTGGTGTGTCTAATTTACCCGATTGTGTTCACCTGGTGTCCCTGTGTTTTCTCCTCCCTCCTCACCTCTGTCTTGTTTGTGTGTATTTAGGTTCTGTGTTTTCTGTTAGTCTTTGTGAGTTCCTTGTTGTATTTGGACTGTGTTCACGGGGATGAGTGTTCAGCTCTGTTTCTAGCCTTGAAATAAAGGTATTTTTTCTGTTTATCTGCATTTGGGTCCTGCTTGCCTCACTCCACCCTGACAAAGAGGTTTTATCACTGCTACGTTAAATGAATGTGGAACATAGCCTGATAATAAAGACATATTCATAATATTTAATAACGAAGTGTTAATTAATGGAAAAACTTCCTTTAACAGCTTAGTTGGAATCGGGTCGTAGATACACGTTGATGGTTTAGAACAGGGGTCGGCAACCCGCGGCTCTCGAGCCTCATGCGGCTCTTTAAGCCTTCTACTCTGGCTCCCTTGAGCTTAGGAAATAAAATAAAAATATTTGTAGGACTATTTATATTTTGTTGCACGGTTGAAAATGTTTCGTATCTTGTATTTTGAGGTGATACTGTGACATATACAATTTATAAAAAAAAAAAAAAAAAAACTGTTTTAATTAGTTCAACTCAAATATGCGTCATATCCTGCTACGGTCCCGCACCAGTGCCTTTTCTTGCAAGCGAATAACCTGACCCCCGGCTCGAAGAGCGAACTATGGATAAATCAGAGAAAAGAAAAATATCGGAGGAACACAGAGGGTTTAATTATGCGTGGTTAGAGTTATATGCTTACACAGCAAACGATGCTGGCTTACCGGTATGTTTGATATAGGCGTATGGCGCAGTGGATAGAGCGTTGGTTCGGTTCGGATCAAGGGAGCACAGGTTAAAACCCCACAGCAGTCTGCATGTCGTTGTGTCCCTGAGCAAGACACTTTACCCCAAAATTGCTCCTGTGGATTGTCCACAGTATTGAGTATGTAAGTCGCTTTGGATAAAAGTGTCTAACAAGTAACATGTAATGTAGAGAGAAATTGTCAAAGGTGCTGCAGCCTTTACGTATTGGGAGGAAAAACACGGAAGAGGAAGACAGCTCATGATCTTCAGTCATAATTCAATGAGTTAACTCATATAGTGCAGCTATCTGTTTTATTTATTTCAAAGTGGGCCCATTTTAATTATGTTCATTTTCTTCAAATGTGCAGAGGACTCCCCAAGTGCTGTGTTGATTTATTTTAAAGTAGGCCTGTGTATGTTTTTTTATTCTCCTTATAAGAGTTCTTTGTTTCTTATTAGAGGTAAACAGTTTTATATAATGTAATAAATGCAAAAAAACTGTAGTTTTTGTCTATAATGTAACAATATATACAACTTTATAAGTTATCAAGCTATCAAATATGTTTTGCGGCTCTAGACAAAGAAAATTGGTGGAAAAGGGGGCAAAATTGCTCTTTTGGTCAAAAAGTTTGCAGACCCCTAGTTTAGAAGAAAGAATCATTGAATTAAATTGTTCAAGGTTTATGGGTGAAAAGCACTCTAGTTTACTATCTAGTGTAATATTAGAACTTACACTTCCGGGAGCGTTGATAACACTATAATGGTAAAAGGCAAGAGGTCATTAATTTTGTTTCTAAGAGTTACAATTTTATTTTTTACAAAAAAATTGTCGGATAAAGCAGGATTATGCGGTTCGACTAATAGTTGCTCAATTTCAATACCATAAGTCAGAACAAGGTTGAGAGTGTGATTATAGCAGTGGGTTGGTTTATTTACACTCTGACAGAAACCAACATAATCTAATATAGAGTTAAATGCAACTGTAAGGCTATTTTTATCATCGTCAACATGAATATTAAAGTCACCTACGATAATTACTTTATCTGTTTTAAGTACCAAAGTTGATAAAAACTCAGAGAATTCTGATAACAATTCTGAATAAGGATCTGGTGCACGGTACACTGTAACAAATAAGATTGGCTGCAAAGTTTTCCAGGTCGGATGCGTAAGACTTAAAACAAGGCTTTCAAAGGAGGTATCATTCAAATTTGGTTTAGTATTGATAAGTAAACTTGATTCAAAGATTGCTGCAACTCCACCTCCTCGGCCCGTGCCTCGGGCAATATGAGTATTGATATGGCTGGGTGGAGTGGCCTCATTTATGCTGACATATTCGTCATGTCTCAACCAAGTTTCAGTGAGACAGCATATATCTATATTATAATCTAATATTAAATCATTTACCAATATTGCTTTAGATGCTAAAGATCTTATGTTTAAGAGTGTAAGAGCAAACACAGTAGTGGTGGCTTAAAGCCCACCTCCGCTCCGCGCCGTCCGTTAGATGAGCCTGGTCAGATTTAATAAAAGAAATTCAAAATACCGGCATAAAAGTTATAACAATAATCTGATTTTAATGGTAAAAAACACAATACAGAGTGCCCTGTAACAGAGCACTCCGGGCTCCCCGCTCTACTGCCGTGAGATACAGATATCGGGACATGCCAGTCAGAAACAGGGGGCATTTTGCATGAATAAATAATAGTATATATAGACATATTTGGGGCGGAGAGTCACTTCTTATCTTGCACCTGAGTTCACTCCTTTACTTTCCCAAGGACGATTTCACACAAACTCTATTCTTTCCCAGACAATCAAACATTGTACACAGATATATTGGTACATTACTTCTGAACTGAGCGTGAGTAGACAAAGGCAGAGTCAATCTTTATCTTCCACCTAACTTCACTCCTTTACTTTCCCAAGGAAGATTTCACACAAACTATTCCTTTCCAGACAATCAAACATTGTACACAGATATATTGGTGCTTGAGATTATATTGGCCCCAGGAAGAACCTTGAAAAGAATATGTGTGTGTGCTGGTATCTGGGTCAGTGAGTGTAAGTGAGAAGGTTTATATATATATTGGATTACTTTAAAACAGTCCCAAATAATACATGTTCACTTCAATACAGTTCAAGATAATACCTGTTTACTTTAATACAGTTTAGAACAATATCTGTTTGCTTTAATCCCCCTTTTGATCTCACCTTCAGAGATCAACTTATACACAGCATTTGAAACATAACCACTGTCTTTCTTTTCTACTGTGTCTGTCCCCCAACATTTATATAAATCCATCAGTCGCTGGGATTTAGAGCACTTTAAACCTCTAGGAACAGTCCACCATAACAACTTCTTATGACAGTGGAGGGAGACCAAAATATGTTAAAAAAAATGTCCTTGTCGGCTGAGTCATCGTGCTCGTCCTCCTCCGACGCATATGCCAACAAGGGCATTTGGTACGAAGGGGAAGGGGCAGCTTCTCCCTCAAAAAATGGAATATTAAAACAAAGTTCCTCAAAAATGGGATATTAAATCAAAGTTCCTCAAAAAAAGGGATATTAAAACAAAGTTCCTCAAAAATGGGATATTAAAACAAAGTTCCTCCAAAAATGGGATATTAAAACAAAGTTCCTCAAAAAATGGGATATTAAAACAAACTCCACACGGGCTATATCAACCTGTTTCAGTGGAGAGTGTAGTCCCCTGTGCTGTCTTGGCTTGCCGTGTCTTTGTCCCCCCGATCCGCTGACGGCGGCTTCTGGGCTGCCTGCTAGAGAGATGTCTTCTGGATCCTCCTCCTCCGGCCCGCTGATGGCGGCTTCCGGGTCGATGCTGGAGAGATGTCTTCCCGATCCTCCTTCTCCGGCCCGCTGATGACGCCTCCCGGGTCGACTGCTGGAGAGATGTCCTCCCGATCCTCCTCCTCCGGTCCGCTGATGGTGCCTTCTGGGTCGACTGCTGGAGAGATGTCCTCCCGATCCTCCTCCTCCGGTCCGCTGATGGCACCTTCTGGGTCGACTCCTAGACGAGAGCCAGGTCCGTCATGATGTCATCCAAGGTCCTAGGATTCCCCGCCGCACACTGGCTCCAGTGGTACCCCCTTTCCTCCTAGGCGGACGGCATGAGAGGTCCGCTGGGTCACTCTGTAGAGGCCGGAGAACCTGGGGTTGAGCCACGTGGGCCTGATGACCTTCAGCCAGACGAACTCCGCTGTGTCGGCCTCCTGGGTCCCCCTTTGGCGTCAGCGACCTGTGTGGAGAAATCTGATACCAATCCCTTAAGCCTACGCTCAGGGCTCCTGGGCCCTCAGCTGTTTGACCCACTACTGTGTAGGCCGCTTGGAGCCTGTTGGTGGGGTGTCTTAAAACAACAGCTGTTTGTGAACAGGTTTTCTAAATTAATTGTAGACCTCCTATCTGCCAGTGCAGCTTCAGAATCGTAATACTGTGCCAACTAAATTAAAACCCCAACATCTTTAGGTGAACTAAATAACATATTTCAATAGCTCTGAATTTCTGACAAGCATCTGTGTTATTCTTAAATGAAATCCTTGAGATCCTATTTAAAATCTAAATATAATATGAACTGCTAATGTTTCTGGTAAAGAAACACACTAATGTTATGGATTCAAAAACTACCAAAATCATGATACTGACAAAGTGAATGATTTCCTGGTGATACTGCTTTTACCTGTCAGTTCTTAGATATTATCAAGCTGAAAAAATGAATACAGAATTCCAACAAACTGTCATCAAATGTCTTTCTATTATGAACTTAGATGAAATGTATATCCCCATAATGACCTAAACAATCAAGTCTATGGCTTTTACTTCTTTACCAGGCTAGTTACATGATGTCTAAATTCAATTCTGTCTCATTACATTACTATGTTTTAGCTTTAACTGTAATTTGTTCTTTCTACATTTCAAACCTCAGTTACTTTAATACCTGTTGAAATATTACAAAATTGTTTCATTATCACAGGTCAACTTCTTCAGTATTCCATTCTGGAATTACATCTCTCACAGTAGCCCCTTGGCCACTGATTCGGCATCTGTGTTACCTGTTATAACTCAATCAATATTAGAAAGATGTCAACATTCACCAAACAGTATCTTATCCCCAGATATGGAGCAGGTCAATTCTAAAACTGTCAATCAATGGTCAGATTGAAAAATGTAGATTGTGAAGTTTACACTCCCCCTTTTTACACAAAATCCTGTATGGGAAGAAAACCTTCAGGTAATAATGGATTATAAGAAAATACCAAACATTATTCGCAAATGTACATCCATCATTTTCCACAGTAAACACTCCAGTGAAATGAAGTGTTTCTCTCCATCTTTCAGTCCTAAAAGAAACAGAATCTTCATGTTTTAGTTTGAGCTTCACATTCTGCAAAACGCCACTGCCTGTGGGAGTGTAATATCATCAAGTAGATTAGAAACGGGTCACAAGTGCGGTTTTTCAATTCTGTGGAATTGTAGGAAACCTCTCATTTCCCCCCAGAATAATATGTTAGTCCAAAAACATGCTTGATTAGTCATTGTTTTAAATCATGCAGTTGCACTGATCACATGCAGACATACACTCACATTCACACTGTCAGGTTGTAAAGTCAAGTTTGGTCAGGTTCACCCCAGAGTCAGTCATTGACAGTGCCTTCTCAAGTTACACTGTCAGTCAGGGTCAAAGGTCATTTGGTCTCAGTGTTTTTGGCCATGTGTCATGCTCTGCAGAGACTTTGATATTTCAGCATAGGCCAGTATACTTTGTCTACAAAAATCAGTCATATATGGAGCGCCATCATTTATTAATTCACGATTACAACTATAATTTTCCAGATGACAGCTGTTTCCCACATTTCCTGCAACTTGGTGCAAAACTCACTTCCTTATAGTACTACTACTGCAGTTCATTAACACCTAATCTATATTAAAATGTCTAATATATCTAATTCAGAAACTTGTGTACTTAACTATTATCTTGAGTCAAACCATTACTAGGATCTGTGTAGCTCTGCATTTCATAGCTCATTATACTCATTTATCTTCAATTCTGGTCTACCTAAAAAACAATGTTAAACTCTTTAGCAGTGTGTGGAACCCTGGGTGTCCGAACATGCAACAATTACTCCCTACTTTATCAAGGATTTAAAAACAGAAGTCATTTCGTATGTCCATCCGGAAACCCTCCTATGGTAATAACTATGCCACAATGGTGAAACCAATACCTCAAATTGAAATACTATATTTTGTTTAGAACTAGCTTTCCCTTCAACATGACCTATATAAATAAATATTTGTCTGATTGTATGAGTGGTTACCAAAACTCTCCCTTTGAACTGACGATAAATACTGTAACAACTTAAAACACTACCCAATTCTCACATGAATAAAAACTCTAAAAGAATAATTTGTAAACCTGATGAAGAGATTGAAGAATCTGTTCTACTCTGTACTCCTAACTTCAAAACACCCACTGCTGAAAGTGTAGTGAATATTTCCATCTTGTCTCCCCCTTTTATCCCACAGTACCTTCAGTGTGTGTTAGGATTATGTTCTCCTTTTACTTTAATAGTTTCTTCTTTACTGTTATTTTTAATTTACCAATTGATTGATTAATGGGTAATACAACTTTTTATCTTTACTTATTTATCAAGTCAATTCAATTTCTTTAAATGTTGTTCTTTAAAATACATTAGTAGATACCTTGTGGAGTATTCACAATAACTAATCCTCTCTAGGATAGGTAATCCGTTCATCTTTAAGCAGATACTATTATTCATCTTTTGTTCATGATAACAATGGTATAACAACCACACGTTTTACCCATAGCTAGTTTCTATGTCAAGATTATTATGTGTGACATAATAATCAGATGTCTTGTTTGCTAAACAAGAATATTAAACCTTAATCTTTTCAGTATTCCAGACCATCATTTAAACAAGCAGCCTCTTATCTAAACACTAAGCATTAAGGTTTCTACACCACCCCCTGGGAAACTCTTGCACAATTATGCTGTCAAATCATTGCATCATTCCTTCAGAGTCTGAACAATCTGAGACAAACATGTCTCAAGATATTGTCATAATGAGCACAGTCAGTGATGCAGCTGTAGTCAGTGGCAGGGTCCCCAAAAAAGCTAGGACCAGCCCTGGTCAGTGGGCTTCAAGGAAACTCTCCCTGGCATTGGGATGAGGGAAGGAATCACTTGGCAGACACACGTTGTCCTCTGTACAGCAGAAATCCCCCCAAAACTGCAGTACCTCTTCACACCATTGTTGCCTTGACAACGAGGCACAAGCAAAATGTCAATACCTCCTCAGAGATGCGTTCTTTGCACACTTCTTCTGTTTGCAGTGAGCAACTCTTCACCAACACACTGATTCAGAGAACCCAAAAGGTGGTGCACAACTATCCAATGGTGCTGTAATCACAGCCATTCAGCTACTGAGAAAAACTCAATTTAAATCTCTCTCCCAACGGGTTACAAAAATAAAAGAGGTCAGAAATGCTGAAACATGTGAATGTTAAAACAAACTAATGATATTAGTCTGCCTATTCTTTATTACTTCAGTACTAAGTTAATAGGCAAAACAAAGACACCCTCCTTAACCACTATAGATTCATTTTTAATCTTCTTAAATTTGAAACACAAAAGGTATTAATTCTCCACCGTGATCCATTTCTACATCAAAGTCCATAAAAACTGATGATTTACTTCAAACACATGAAGGATGACAGTTCTCATAAAACACTATTCTCTTTACTCCAGTACTAAGTCGGATGAGCAAAACAAGGAACCTCTCCCTAACTACTATAGATTAATCTTTTATCTACTTGGTTAATTCTATTCATTTTCAAATTGTTTATCTAAGTTGTGTTACAAGCATGGTGAGGTTGTAACAGAATACACAAATAACTGTATTCAATCCGCGCCGTATTTGAAAACTGTAATGAATTAAAATCAATGTTTAACGACGTAATATAAGTTAAATATATTGTTAAGCTAATTACTGTTTTATTGTGAAGGCATCTCTGGTGAACAGCGGCCTGTGGCTTTTATTTTGAAAGGCCGTTCCGGAAATATACTCCGTAATATGAACAGTGAGTTTGACTTCTAGAAACACGGAAAGTTACGATAACAATCGTTCTAATGCATTAAATAAAGTCATGAAAGAGACAAGAGGCGCATTCACACCGCAGTACTTTTCCCACAAAGGTTCATGCGAACTTAGTTCATGCGAACTCTTTAGTTCGCATGAACTAAGTACAGATCGCGTTCACACCGGAAAAAGTCCCTGGGGGTGGATTAGGCAAATGAAGCCGCAGACGTCACTTCTTCTTCTTCTGCTTTGGGTTTACTGGCAGGCTACAAACAACTTCACCGCGTATATTGCCGCCCACAGTCCCCGGCCGGAAGTCCCCGGAGTTGGGGACTGGCTTCAGTGGAAGTTGCTGGGACTCCCAGCAGCTTCTACTGAAGCCTTCCGAGTAAATCGCCAGAACGCCGACACCTCCTCTTCTCCACCGCTCCCATGTTTTATTTTGTGTTGCCATAAGTTAGTCTCTCTGCGTTTCTGCGCTGGGCTAATGCTAATGCTAATAATGCTAATGCGAGGATAATAAAATGGCGGCTTCACAAAACTTTTTGGGAGTATTACGGGGCGTGGTTTGCAATCCGCCCAGCCAATCAGAAATATAGCTCTTTTCTCACAAAAGAGCCGCTCGAAAGTCCCTGCTCTCTAGCAGGGACTTTCGAGGGGGTAAAAAGGTTCACATGAACTAATTTTAGTACCGGCTCTTTTTGGTGTGAACGCGATAAAAGAGTTCTCATGAACTAAGTTCGCATTAACCTTTGTGGGAAAAGTACCGCAGTGTGAATGCGCCTAAAGAGGGGAAAAGGCGTGTGGAAGTAAGCAATGAACTGAAAATGCCACCAATCCTCTGTTTTAACGTGATGGCGGACATTGAAAACCGAAGCGGGCACACAGTACCCCTGTCATACATACACATTAATAGATACCTTCTGACTGACAAGCGTTCAAAAACCCTTCTGCTTATCACTTACTACTTTTTGTTTTATTCTTCCTGTGTGGGGTCTGCGTGGCTTCTTGTAATATTTTCCAGAATGGAAATAAAGCGCTCCCTCTCTCTATCTGCCTTTCTTTTCTGTTTGATTCCACTGAGAATCAATCTCTAAGTCTGTATAAATTGTTCGCGGAAGCTTCCAGGAATTGGAACGCCTAAATCACTCTTTTCAAACTCTCGTTTCATGTTTGACTTCGTATCTATTATCTGACTAGGTTGATATGTGTTCACTTGTATTTATTAATACACTGGACAAATCTTGTCATTACTCTTAATGTCCTTATTCTATTTATTTGAATGCCCTGTCCAAAATTCAAAGTTTCCAGCGTGAAACAACACAGAATATTGTTACACACCCTGTTCGCCACCAGAGGGCAGCAGCTGACCACAAATGAGCTTCCTCTGTCTGATGAAGCTCTCAGCTCTGCAAACCTTCTCCTGTCACTATGTTTCTGCTCTCTCTTCTCAATTATTACACAGATTCGACGTAAAAAATCACAGAATTTATTACAGAATTTTCCCAGCGAGTCAGCCGTGCAGGACTAGACTACCTCATGGAGACCTCACCGGTTCACTTTACTTTCTTTAGTGAGTTAAGGTACGGGAATGCACTACCCGACTCTTACAAACACTTAGTGCCTTAGGTACAGGACTGGTCTACGTGACTCTACAAACACTTATTGTAACTCTCTTAAAGAGCCTGTGACACGAGTTTCCATCATCCAAAACCCATCAATTTGAGTAAATATTGTCCCCTTGAAAACTGTTACTGAACTGATTTTGGATATTTGTACTTTGATTAATTAATCTGCCCTTCAATGTTGACCATTTTCTGGATCTTCTCGGGGATTCTTGAAGTCCCGCCAAATTACGTGTGACGTCATTGCGGGCACAGCGCTCCAGCTGCACCGTTCAGGATCCCAGCATCTGCATGTAAACGCACGATGGCGCACACAGCAGCAAGCTCAGACAGCGATGACAGTTTAATTTTGAACGTGTCTGAGAGCTCATATGAGGCTGAAGGATCGGTTTATGTTGTATCTGTTAGAAGTTTAGGAATTAGGTGCGTCAATACGGGCGATCATACGGTCATGTAGCCAGTGGTGGAATGGGACTAAAAATCTTCCCGGGACTCTCGACCGGCCCACTTCGGTACCGCTAGTAAATTGTCAACGGGGGGAGTGGGAGAGGTCAGGGGCGCCGGGTGCTGTAGGCTAGGGAAGGCTAAGCCTTCCCAAATATTTGTGTCACTGCATCCTGGTAAAATACAAATAAAATGTATGATGTCTGTGTCTTTGACATTAGCGCTGCTAGCCATCTGTGCCCTGTACTACGAAGCCAGTTCAACATACCCTGGATATGTTTGAGTAACAAACTAACTAACAACAACAAACTAACAAACGAGATCTCATAAAGCGGTCCTACGACGCTGGTTATCAACTCGGTAAATCAGGCCAGGGTTTCTCTCACCAGCTGAGAGCGCGTTCACGTCTAAGACACGAGTAGATCTGACTTTAATTATATTTGACTCGAGTGTTTCGTCAACAATGTGTTGCTTAAAATAATACTTCTGCATACAGTATGTGACACTGTAAGTGTTGCACGGCCAAATACGGCTGGAGAAGCTGACTCAGATAAGGAAATATATGATATATTATGATATTATATGATCGATGATCTGATTGATGGGATAATATGAATGATAAGTGCGACACGTCGACGTCTTCTCTGCATACGGCAGTTTAAACTTCCTTTATCCTGTAATATGATTTGAGAGATTTAAACTCTGCACACTGAGTTGATCTCTTTTCTATAGACGCCGGAGGCGGGCAGCGTCAGGTAAAACAAGTTATTTAGCCTTCCCAAGCCTTCACATCCCGCCTATGGGGGATGTGATAGTGATTTATCCGACCGGCCCACTTCGGTACCGGCCCATCGGGATTCGTCCCGATGGCCAGTCCGCCACTGCACCCAGCCCACGTAAACTGTCAACGGGGGGAGACTCGCTGCGGGGAAACGGTGGACCGAGAGTCCCGATCGGAGTGGGAATAATAATAATCCGTGCATTTTATCCATTAATTTCCAACATTGTGGTAAAAAACCACACGTTTAATCCATGTTGGTGTACTACAACTACAAAAAGCATCGGTTTGTTTTCTCATCAGGAAATGCAAACCGGCTCAAACAAACGATTTTTAATCATCATCCTCACGATCATTTAATGTATCATATGTTCGCCGAATTGACATGAAAGCACTGACAAATATGAATATACTGTAGTCAACTTCATTAAAACATTATTAACTGCCTAAACTCAGTAATTCACCATTTCTACGCATAACAACACACTTTGTCCGTGTTTGGCTCTCTCGCCGCACAGTGAAGCGTTCCCGCATTGACGTCACTTCCGGCTTCCCCCAAAACCTCAAAATGAGTCGATGGAATTTTCCCACGATGTTCGAAATTATTGATATTTATCGGAACAGTATCGCAACTTCTTTTTTAAACTGACGGTTCGAGATGACTAGTAGCCGAATATTTCATTGCACAACAGTTGTTGGGATGCTGTCACAGGCTCTTTAACTAAAATATGTACTGTATTTTTTACCGTGACTAAGAACACTGAGAACGGCGCTGACAACTCTAACATTTTGTAGCAAAGCCAAATCACAGATTTTGGTAATCAACAGGTATCTGTTTTACCTTTGTACAGTGGCGGCGCCAGAGATTTTCTCTAGGGGGTGCTGTGGGGTAGCTTGACATTTCATAGAGGGTGCTCAAACATTAAAGGTTTTCCATTAATGCACCAGCGCTACAGTTGAATTTTCTAATGCAACACTCCCCACACGCACACACAGTGCACCCGCGACTGTTACAATGAAGGCTCGATAATCAGCTCACGGCATATATGTGTAAGCAGGGGTAAAGTGCTATTCACAAGTGGGGAGTGGACCTCACCTCCTCTAGTGGGGTCCGGGGGCATGGTCCCCCGGGAAGATTTTTTTTAAATATTGAAGTTGAAAGTATTAATCTGGTGCACTTTGAGAGCAACATTAAGAGATCTATGGATATATCTCTCATCACCCATATGAAACAGAACTGTAAACAGATTTTCTATTTCTTCATAGACATTTTACAAATCACTCCCCTTTTAAAACAAACCGTTTGAGACCCACTGAGATAACTAGACTAAAGTTAACTAGCTAAACACTGAGAGAGTCCTTTACTTCACCTGAGCTGAGGTTATATATATATATATATAGGAATGTTATTCATTGGGATAAACCCCTTGAGGTTACCTAAATGAATGAATGAAAACTTTATTACAGACTCAGGGTCCAGATAAAAGACAAGACATTCCATAGATAAAAGACAAAGCATTACATATAATAAATGACACCTGAGACTCTCCGTCTGACAGGAGAGAGTTCTCCCTCCACCTTGTTGTTGAAAAAGCTCCTTATACCCGTTAGCTTGGCTAGCTAGCACCAGATGCTAACCACAACGATCTCCGGTAGATACCCACCGGAGCGCGAGCTCTTTCTCTCGCTCGCTCGCGCACGCACACAAAATGGCTCGTGCCACACACACAGAGCAGAGCAGAGCTTGAATGAAACACAGAGACCCAGAAGTAAGCTACTTGTACTCACAAGGCCTATTATGTGCAGAATCCCTCTCGCTTTCAGGTGGCTTTGATTGAGTGTCCACACATGGACGTTTAAGGACTAAAAAACAATACTTTTTTCACTTTGCTGTTAGCAAATCATTTGGCGCTCTAGCTAACAGGAAGTCACTCAAGTGTCACAAAGTAATTTAGCCTATGGGTAGGTCAAAAATCGAATGGGTGCTGGCCATTGGCCTAATTATATCACCTGTGTTGGCTTTATGTTTTTGATCATTTGTTTGTTTCATATTTGCATTGATATAATCAATATTTTTTCTCATTTAATAAAAATAATAATAATAATTTTCGAAAAAAAACATATTTCTTGGGGGTGCTTAGGGGGTGCTTTGGCAATCCTGGGTGGTGCTTCAGCACCCCCTAGCTCCCCCCTGGCGCCGCCCCTGCCTTTGTATCATGTAGGACGCCCTGGTGTAGTTGTCAGTGGTGTCCAGGTGTCCTCCCCTGGACTGAATTCACACAAACTATTCCTTTCCAGACAATCAAACATTGTACACAGATATATTGGTGCTTGAGATTATATTGGCCCCAGGAAGAACCTTGAAAAGAATATGTGTGTGTGCTGGTATCTGGGTCAGTAAGAAGGTTTATATATATATAGGATTACTTTAAAACAGTCCCAAATAATACATGTTCACTTCAATACCTGTTTACTTTAATACAGTTTAGAACAATATCTGTTTGCTTTAATATTCAATCATTTACCAATATTGCTTTAGATGCTAAAGATCTTATGTTTAAGAGACCACATTTAATCTTCCTGTTTTGTTGCACTGTAGTAGTTACATTTACTTTTATTAGGTTATTATGTATGACACCTCTATTAGGTTTTACCTTAAATTGTCCTTGGGCAGACACACACACCGTTAATATTGGGTATTTTATTGGGTTCGGGATTCCTATGGATGACTGCCTAGGAGAGAGGCGTGTAAGACTGCGACTCCGCCTCCTGGTCTCAACTCCAGTTTGTCATGGATTAAGTCCACAAAGCCCTGAAATGTTTGCCGAAATGAGATCTGCACCATCCAAAGTAGGATGAATGCCGTCTCTCTTAATCAGACCAGGTTTTCCCCAGAAGGTTGTCCAATTATTCACGAAGCCCACATTGTTTGCTGGGCACCACCAAGACAACCAGCGCTGAAATTATAACATGCGGCTATCGATGTCATCATTGATCAGATTGGGGAGGGGACCAGAGAAAATTACGGTGTCCGACATTGTTTTAGCATATCTACACACTGACTCCACATTAACTTTGGTGCATTCTGATTGGCGTAAAAACAAACATCATTACCACCAACGTGAATAACAATCCTACTGTATTTACGTTTATTCTTAGCCAGCAGTTTAAGATGCGCCTCAACGTCGCCCGCTCTGGCCCCTGGAATGCTTTTCCACTGCAGCACGGTTTAAGCTTTTTTGCTTTTTGCTTTTCCACTAGGTGTAGCTCAGGGCTACTTTTTCTACTTTTTTCTGGCCCTCCAAAATCGAGGTTGTTACCGGGCCAACAACCGGGCTGAATATGCTAAACTAGTGACGTGAACACTCTCGACTGCTGAATGGTCAGAGAGAATCAAAATTAACATATTTTACCGTGATTTAATTGTAATACACGTTTCAAAATGATGCCGAAGTAACAACATACTGATACCGGTCTGCAGACAAGACGGCAGGCGAAAAACCTTAAAAAATGTGTGTTTTCTGAATGGAGATAGGATCGATCAGGCTAAGCTAACATTGTATATGTTCCGTCCACACTCACAACAACGGCCTACAGACATAAATAAACCAGCGACTGTATTCGCCATGACACAGACAGTCTGTGGTTTGTACTTGTTTAACTTTTGTCTAGTTTCTGAACAGATATGAGGAGCTGTGAGCTCTGAGTGCTAACAGCTAACGGCTGATGTTTTGGTTTTGTGGTTCGCATTGAAGATGACGTCACGGAAGTTTTACGCAGCGTCACTCCGCCCGCCGAACAGCCGAAGCCAAAGCACCCCCTAAGCAACCCCAAGAAATATGTTTTTTTTTTTTTTTTTCCCGAAAATGATTATTATTATTAAATTAAATCAGAAAAATTATTGATTACATCAATGCAAATGTGAAACAAACAATTGTTTGACCAAAAACATAAAGCCTGTTAGGGAAATATTTTAATCATGTCTGTCTCCTTATATGGAATTAGGACCCTATCTGCAGAGCTTCTTCTCTGGTTAAGAGTGTTGTTCTTCAATCTGTGGAATATCATCATGTCGTTCTCAGGGTCAACTCAAAGGTCGGACGCCTGGCTTTCTGAAGAAAGGGGGGCTTTCCGGTGCCTCTGAGTTTCCCTGCAGTGTGTACATTATGTGTTATAGTTACAGAGACAGGCACATAAATCTCAGATCCGCTTGTTTCAATATATATTGGGTGGAAATATTCTGTGAACTTCAGAGAGTCCGCTCGGTGGAAGATGGTTAACTGTATGAAACTGAGTGTATCCTCTCCGGCCGTTACTTCAATAAATCTCCGTGTTTGATGAAAGATTCTCCGTCTCCAATTCTTCAACATTGGCTCTGCATTGAATCCCAGAAGATTATTCTTCACAAAGCCAACACAGGTGATATGATTAGGCCAATGGCCAGCACCCATTACATTTTTGACCTACTCATAGGCTAAATTACTTTGTGACACTTGAGTGACTTCCTGTTAGCTGGAGCCCCAAATTATTTGCTAACAGCAAAGTGACAAATGGATCATTTTTTAGTCCTTAAACGTCCACGTGTGGACACTCAATCAAAACCAACTGAAAGCGAGAGGGATTGTGCACATAATAGGCCTCGTGAGTACAAGTAGCTTGCTTCTGGGTCTCTGTGTTTCATTCAAGCTCTGCTCTGTGTGTGTGTGGCATGAGCCATTTTTGTGTGCGTGCGCAAGCGAGCGAGAGAGAGCTTGCGCACCGGTGGGTATCTACCGGAGATCGTTGTGGTTAGCATCTGGTGCTAGCTAGCCAAGCTAACGGATATAAGGAGCTTTTTCAACAACAAGGTGGAGGGAGAACTCTCTCCTGTCAGACTGAGAGTCTCAGATAACCTCAGCTCAGGTGAAGTAAAGGACTCTCAGTGTTTAGATAGTTAACTTTAGTCTAGTTATCTCAGTGGGTCTCAAACGGTTTGTTTTAAAAGGGGAGTGATTTGTAAAATAGAAATAGAAAATCTGTTTACAGTTCTGTTTCATATGTATGTTGATAGATGTATCCATAGATCTCTTAATTTTGCTCTCAAAGTGCACCAGATTGATGCTTTTAACTTCAATATTTAAAAAAAAATCTTCCTCCCCCGGACCCCACTAGAGGAGGTGAGGACCCTCCTAGAGGAGGTTAGGTCCACTCCCCACTTGTAAAAATAGCACTTTAATAATAATAATTCATTTATTTTATATAGGCGCCTTTCAAGGCTCTCAAGGTCACCGTACAAACACATAAAAAACAAGATACACAATACATAACACCAGCATAAGAGACATAAACAAGACAATGCAGTATATAAATCAATCAAATAACCAAATAAATAAAAAACAGAGGATGTGTGATGGATAATGATCAGGGTGGATATGCGAGTGTGAAGAGTTTTGAGGCGTGATTTGAAAATGGGGAGAGAGTCAGTGTCGCGGATGTCAGGTGGGAGGGAGTTCCAGAGGCGGGGTGCAGAGTGGCTGAAGGCTCTAGACCCCATGGTGGTTAAACGGAAGGGGGGTGCAGTGAGGCTGAGGGAAGCAGAAGATCTGAGTGTGCGGATGGGTGTGTTGATGTGCAGGAGGTCGGAGAGGTACAGAGGAGTGAGGTTATGGATGGCCTTAAAGGCGAGGAGCAAAATCTTAAAAACGATACAGGATTTGACGGGGAGCCAGTGAAGTTGCTGAAGAACAGGAGTGATGTGGTTAACGGAGGGGGTTCTGGTGATGATGTGGGCGGCAGAGTTCTGAACCAGTTGAAGTCTGTGGATGGATTTGAGAGGTAGACCAAAGAGAAAGGAGTTGCAGTAGTCGATGCGGGAAGTGACCAGGGTGTGAACAAGAATGGCGGTGGTCTTAGGGTTAAGGGACAGGCGGAGGCGGTTGATGTTGCGTAGATGGAAATAGGCAGACCGAGTGATATTACTGATGTGAGATTTGAATGAAAGTGTGCCGTCGAGGATGACACCCAGACTCTTAAACTGAAGGGAGGGGGAGACTGAAGAGGTGTCTATAGTAATGGAGAAACTGTCAGGTTTGGTTAGGATGGATTTTATGCCAATGAGGAAAACCTCGGTTTTACTGTTGTTAAGTTTGAGAAAGTTAGAGGAAAACCAGGATTTGATGTCCTGTAAACCAGTGGTTCTCAACTGGTCAGGCCTCGGGACCCACTTTTTACTTGGTCAGTAAATCGCGACCCAACATTTTTAAGCACTCAAATTTATTCAACAAAAAATCGTGCTGTAATATACGCTTTTCAGCATACAATATTAATTAAAGTGAAATACAGTGCATATATCCCTTATATCCCTTCACAGAACTAAAGTATGCTTTTAAAAAAGTTTAATGAGTTGATGGAATCAAAGCTGAACTGTATAAAAAGGCACACATGCTGGAAACCCAACCCCAGAAGGGGGGTCTGGGGGGATTGTCACCAGGAGATTTTTAGAAATACTAACATAAACTACGCATTCTGGTACACTCTGAGAAGAAAATAAATAAATCTATCACTACCTGACATATTAATAGTATGTTATGCCATTGTTTGTTTTTCACTTTGTTCTGAAGCTGAACTTGCTGCTCCTCACAGAGAGAAGAGCAAAGAGGAGATAGTCTGTGTGACTTACTTTAAATTGTGGGTTAGGGTAGATAACTCCCATTGTTCTGTGACCTGTCAAGCATCAAACCGAGGGTCATATTTCATTACGCGTTCATTTTCATCTGAAGTTGTACCCATGGATGTATAAAGAATAGTTCTACCGCAAAGTTATTCTCCGTGGGGACTTCCGGCAACAATATTGATTCTGATCAAAGGCCAGAAGACTCAAAAAAGCATCAGCAAAGATGTTTTATTAAGAGGATGATCACTACGTGACAGACGTTTTCAAAGCTGTTTATGGCCTCCGGTACTTCCTGTCCAACGCCTACTGCATGCACAGCGTTAGAAAATCGGGCCTTCAAAAATAAAAGTTTGATTTTTTTCCAAAAAAAAAAAAAAATTCCAATTTCTTTTTTCAATTTTTTTTCTTCACTTTTTCCGTGACCCACTCGAAACGGGTCCGCGACCCACTTTTGGGTCGCGACCCACCAGTTGAGAACCACTGCTGTAAACAGTCAGACAGGGAGGATGGAGGGAGGATGGTGGTTGGTTTGGAGGACAAGTAGAGCTGGGTGTCATCCACGTAGCAATGTAAGTGGATGTTGTGTTTATGAAAGATATTGCCAAGAGGAAGTAAATAGATGATTAAAAGAAGAGGCCCCAGGACAGAGCCCTGGGGAACACCGGTCATGACTGGAAGTGGCTTGAAGGTTTTGAGTTGGATGAACTGAGTGCGGCCAGAGAGATATGATTTAAACAGAGGAGGGGTGTGTCAGTGATCCCGATGGAGGTCAGTCTGTCAATGAGGATGCTGTGGGAAATGGTGTCAAAAGCTGCACTAAGATCAAGGAGGATGAGGATAGTTAATAGTCCGGAGTCAGCTGCCATGAGGAGGTCGTTAGTGATTTTCACCAGTGCTGTTTCTGTGCTGTGATGGGGGCGGAAACCAGATTGAAATTGTTCGTACAGGTTATTGTCAGTGGGTATGGATTTGGGATGCAACAGTTTTTGAGAGAAATGGTAGGTTAGATATGGGACGGTAGTTATTAAAATTGTTGGGGTCTGCACCAGGTTTCTTCAGTATGGGCGTTATGGCGGCTGATTTGAAAAGTGAGGGAACAAGACCAGAGGTGAGGGAGGAGTGTATGATGACAGTTATAAGGGAGGACAATGAAGGTAAACAGGCTTTTACCAGGGGGGTAGGAAGAGGGTCTCACTGACAGGTAGATGGCTTTACTGATGAGGTCAGATATTACAACAGCAGAGGGAAGTGTGAAACTTGAAAGAGAATGAGAGAGATGGTCGGTGAAAACAGGGAGAGATATACTGCAGGTGGTGTTAGGAGTTAGCTGCTGTTGAATGTTTTCTATTTTGTCATTAAAAAATGACATGAGGGAGTTACAGTAGGCAGTTGAATACTGATGAGGTGCAAGAGAGTCCGGTGGTCGTAGAATGTTCTTCACTGAAGGAACAGGACCCTTGTGTTCCCTTCGCCAGAGCTGACGAGTACTGCGTAGTATGATAATTTGGCTGTAGAGAGAGTGTCCTTGTAGTGGAAAATGTGGTTATTGTACATCTCTTTGTGAACGACAAGTCCAGTTTTTTTGCAGAGGCGTTCCAATCGACGGCCTTTTGTTTTGAGTTGGCGTAGTTCAGGTGTAAACCAAGGAGCAGAATGGGTGAAGGAAACAGACAGGGTTTTTAAAGGAGCCAGGGTATTGAGCAGTTTATGAAGATTGTTATTGTAATGAGAAACCAGTTCATCAGGCGGGGATGAACAATTTATGCTGGGGAGGTTGTCAATGTCACTGGAGAGTGTAGTTAAATTAATATTCTTGATGTTGCGAAAGGAAATAACACATGACAGATTTGGTTTGGACAGTGTTAAGGTGACAGTAAAGGATATTAATGAGTGATCAGAAATGGGAAGATCAGTTGCAGTACATTTAAGAGGAGTGACACCAGAACAGCAGATCAAGTCCAGAATATGCCCTTTGGAATGAGTCGGAAAATCGATATGTTGCTGTAATCCAAAACTGTCCAGGCAAGATGTGAAGTCCTTTGTGAGAGCATTGTTGACAGTATCCATATGTATATTAAAATATCCCAGCACTATTATGTTAGGTGAGAGTGAGCAAAGATGTGTGATGAAAGCAGCAAATTCGTTTATGAATATATTATTAAGCTTAGGTGGACGGTAGACACTTGCAACTATGGTAGGGATAGGCCCATTGAGTTGTAAGGAAATTGATTCAAGCCGTGAGCCGTGAACAGGCACAGATACAGACGAGACATTCAAACTCTCGCGCTAAATCATCGCGAGACCTCCCCCTCTGCCGGTGGCACGGGTTGACAGATGTAAATAAACACAGGAGGAGTAGATTCATTCAGCTGTGAAAAGTCATTAGGTTGTTGCCACATTTCTGTCAGACAGAGAAAATCAAACTTACGAACAGTCAGGAGATCTTGGAGAAGAGGACCCTTGGTCGTAAGAGAACGGATATTGAATAGTCCAAAGTTGACATCAGTGTGGTCGTGTTTATGTTTAGCGCTAACATTAGCCGATCTGGCTAAGCTGGCTAAGACAGTGTGGTCAACTTTGCGTGCAGAGTTTCTTGGGTGTTGTCGAGCTGAAGACCAGATGCATTGTATGGGTTTAGAGTCATCGATGTAAAATCTTCGCCGGGAACCACGGTGGATATATTTCCGACGGGAATGACGAGCGATGTCCAGAAAGAGGTGCAATGCCGGTGATGTGTCGGGCAGGTGGAATCGTAGTCGGAGGAGCTCAGCAGCTGGGTATTGGAGTGCCGCTGTCGCTAGGTTGAACGACAGGGCAGTCCAGATGAGAACAGACCACACAAACAACTCGTTGATCCACATAGTTGTCGGTGATGTTTGGCTAGAGGATGGGCCTTACGCCGTGGAAGCAGCCAGGTGAGGGGTGGTGGCTCCGACACACAGCAAGTAGGGTTGATGTTAGTCCAAAATACACACACACTGTATATATACGTACACCGGTTAATTCGATCGTTGGGCAGATACATCCAGATCATATTATAATGGCCAAAGTCATCAAAGTGAGCGATAATAGTTGCATTAGGCTACATAAAACTAAAAGTAGCTGGAGAGCAGCGGCAGCTAAGTGCGCCAGCATTTGCTTTCTGCAATGTTCTTTACCCCTGCTTACACCTGTATGCCGTGACCTGATTACCGAGCCTTCATTGTAACATTGTACACTGTGTGTGCGTGTAGGGAGTGTTGCAGTAGAAAATTCAACTGTAGCGCTGGTGCATTAATGGGAAACCCTTAATGTTTGAGCACCCTCTATGAAACGTCAAGCTACCCCACAGCACCCCCTAGAGAAAATCTCTGGCGCCGCCATTGCCTACACTGCGTTACTATAGTTACTACCCCAGTTCCTAAACTTTAATGGAAACGCAGCATAAATTGAGCCTGGCTTACCAAGGCCTAACCATTCCGTACTAAGCCGTGCTTTTTCCTGCAGTGGGAAAGCGCCATAAATTCACGTATCTCAGAATAGAGCTACCAATAACCAGAGTTGGCTTCACAGCGGGTGCCTCGCTGAGTGGGGAAAATCTGTTAGATACGTGAACGGGTTGGTGGGGACCTGCGGGTCTCGCGTTATGCCCATTCTGAACAGTCACCCAGTCTCCCGGCTGCTCTGGAGTTGCCAGGGGACGGCTAGTAGTAGCTACCTCTTGCCGGTCCCCACCGACTAACATGGGCTTTAACACTAGAACCGCCAGAGGTCGCTGTATACCTATATCCGCCAACGGGTAAAGTTTACCTGCAATTGATTTCCAAGGTACAATGTATCATACAGAACAGTGAGTATTGATCTCACAGGGATGAAATGTATACCAATATAATCTGTGGACTCTCAGCTTTTCATATTATATAGTTTGTACAGATAGCATGAAGTATAAAATATCACTACCGTGCTGATTTAAATGCTTGGTGTTAGACTTGTGTTTTGTTTAGGTATATATCTCTATCTCTATCTCTCTCTCTATCTATAACTATCTATCTGTCTATCTCTCTATCTATATATATATATATATATCCATCTATCTATCTCTCTCTCTATCTATAGGAACACCTGTAGACAAAAGGCGTTGCTATAGCAACACGTCATGTTTATGTTTACGCACAAAATCAATAGCGCGAGGATCGCTGCATATTCTATGGAAGAAATATTACCCACTCTCGCTAATAAACGCTTGATGTTAGGCTTGTGTTTCGTAAAGGTAAAAATGCTTCATATCCTCTGATAGCCTTCTACTCATAAAAAAACAACAACATGACAATAAAATAATGATGTATTAGTTATATAATTGAACAGCAGATAACACAGAACGTATACAAATAACAAAAACCATCAGAGAAGAAGAACAATAAGAACACATCGATCACAACGCTTCACAAACACTCAAACACAATTGTTGCAAACACTGAGCACCTTGGCTGTGCATTTGCCACACACAGCATCCCCACACTTGACACATTTGCAGAACGTTTTATTCTGCATGCAGTGCGCCTTCACCATGCAGGTCATTCTCCTGCGCTCTTCTGCACCAGCACCGCTGAAGGGCAGGTCCGCAAGTGGTGGCGCTTTTAATGCCATCCACTCAGCGCGCAGCTCGTGTGCCAGCTGGAGCATGAAGTCCCTTCTTGGTATGTTCTCCTGGCTCATGCAGCTCCTGTACAGCACCCAGGCATTGATGGCAGCAAGATCCAGCACATTATAAAAGACAGCAACGGGCCATCTACGCGTGCCACCCTATTACTCTATCTATCTATCTCTCTATCTCTCTATCAATATATCTATCTATCTCTCTCTCAATCTATCTATCTCTCAATCTCTCTCTCTATCTACAGCAGTAGACAAAAGGCGTTGCTATAGCAACATGTCATGTTTATGTTTACGCCGAAATCAATAGCGCGAGGAGCGCTGCATTTCTATGAGGTAAATATTACCCGCTGGCGGAAATAGGTATAAATAGCAATTTTTTTGGCGATTTTTTCAATCTGACTTCATATTGACAATGTTTAACAACACAGGGTGCTACATAACACACTTTCAGGAAAAGTCACGGAATGGGAGACGTTAATATTTTATTGAAAAAAAGTTACATATAATAAAAAAACAGCTGCGGGTAAAATGTACCCGTTGGCGGTTCTAGTGTTAATGTAGCTGAGTTACTTTCTAAAATGCGGAGCCGGGCTTCTATGGCTATGATTCCTGCCTCCAACCTAGCAACTATACCACATTTAACACATGTATCGGTACCAGTAAAGGAGGTAGGGAAGTAACCAAACATGAGACAGGTAGAGCAGGAAATAGCACCCGAGGGTGGGGAAAGAGCCATGGCTAGCTATCAAGCTAAAGTAGCTACCATTAGCAAACCCGAAAGGAGTGCAAGCAACTATGGAGTTACAGTTGCTGAGAGAAGGAGAGTTGTGAGTGCTTAAGCTGTAGTAACATGTGATTAAAACATCAGGTAGCTGCCGTGATCAAGAATTTTGAAACGATCGATTTAAGTTAAGATAATATAAGCTATCAGCAGCAGAACAGACACAGGATACCCGGAGGTGACAACAACAACCGGAAGTGTCAACACGCTTACCGCAATATTGAGGGTATTTCTATACACAATACTCCCGTGATTGGTGGTAAACAAAACTGATACCAGCGTCCAAGTTCCGTTAAGCAAGCTATTGAGCATCGTAGTTGGCAACAATCGTGGTATAAGAGCAATAAACTGTGCTAGAATGTGAAATTACGTATCCGCAATTAAGCGTTGTCCTTCCCCACTTCCACGTAGCTCCGTGAACGCAGCATAGTATTGTTCTTGGCTTTTGCTATGGCGTCAGGTCCACCAGAACAACCTGCTGGCTCCATGGCTGGCACCAGCGCATAGGTAAGAAATATTAACTTTTTTCCATTTTTGCTCCTAGAAGTTATACTAATATTATAGCGACATACATAAAAGGAAGGCAGGCCTTTTGAGGTGGGGAATTAATGTGGCAATGCGGGAACGTAACCATGGCATTGCGGCTACTAGTTTATGCAATCAGCTAAAGTCAGTGCAAGTGAATTTCCCTTATGTTGATAGAGTCCAGCTCACGTGTTTCTCAATCTGTCTTTGCCAGAGTGGCGACCGTAATTCATCTGTGGCTGCAGCAGCACACAACAGCTCCACAGCTCGCTTAACTAAACTTTCGCCGCTGGTATCAGTTTTGTTTACCACCAATCACGGGAGTATTGTGTATAGAAAGTGTTGCTACCTAACTTCCATGAAGGCAACATGACAGAGGGCTGTCACTCAGGATGCCAAACTACTCTTTGGTAAGCCCCGCCCCCCAAGCAACATCAGGCCCAAAAGTTTGAAAGTGAAAAGAAAAAGCGGGAAAAAAAGATCTGAAAGTGAAAAACTATCTCAAGGCGAAAAGCAATGTGAAAGTTTTGAAATTGAAAACGTAAAATCTGCAACTGAAAAAAATAAGGATTCAAATATCAAAATATGTATACAAGTGAAATATGAAAATACATATTTTATTCAAAATAATTGCTGAACTGAATAAAAATAATATTCAACCGATTTCTTTTTTCAAATACTTAACACTTATGACCCTGCTGTAGCTCCATAGATGTCCAGCCCATGCTGATGAAATGCATCCCAACAAATGCTCCACAGTATGGATGATGTTTTTCAGCCACTGTTATGGAAATCCGAGACTCAATACTGTGGAGAGTACAAGTCAGAGTGATAAAACAAATAAATGGTGAAACAGACAGAGTTGTCTTTCTGGTTATTTATTTGAAGCTTCAAATACAAAAACGCAATACAAAGTCACAGGTCTCACAGAGTATAGGATAATCTGCAGGAGTGTGCGCAGCACAATATAATAGCAAAAGCTTATATACAGGAAAGGGCGGGAAGTTCAGAAATCTGTCTTCACACGGTCTCATTGTTATTAGACACCTGTTCTTGAGCTGTAGATAGTATAACGGTTCTCAGACTAGGGAAGTTCTTGTGTGACTTTGTGTGAGTCTCACCCTAGTCTGCCAAATCAGCTCTGTGGCCTTGAAGTGCTTGGGAATAAAAACCCACATTAGAGTATGAGAAGAAAACAGCACATCTCAGGAAATGATGTAGGTGTTTTACAATGATTTGAGAAGCATTTGGTTTAAGCATATAAGGATATAATAAAAATGTCCACTACATTCTCCCCTTTTGATCATACTTGATCAATGAAAAATAACAAATGACAGGATAGACTGATATAACACATCAATGAATACACTCCATCGCTGGTTTAAGTAAACACATCAGAAATATATCATAGAAAACTGGCTGTTTTTGTGGAGGACAGACTCCAATATAATGTAAGCATAAGAGGAGGGTACATTCGATACATGATTATATTTTAGTGTCGGAATCAGACTCTTCTGATTCGAGCTGGTCTATCTCACTGTGGGGCAAAGGATTGTCGTGTAATGGAATAGTAGTATACTGAACGAAAGCTGAGGATACCATGCTGGAAACGCACTTCTTCAGTATTGGGATAATCAAACAGGTACAACTGATTAATAGGCCGAAAATGATCACCAGGGGTGTAACTATCCTAGCCAGCCATGCTTCCCACCCGCCCGATGTAAGCCAGGACCACCAGTCCCAGCCACCTGCGTTGGATATGTCATCCGCTTTCATGTCGGCTAACAGGTTGTTAAGATGCAGCACGGTGTCAGTGATGTTCTTGGTGGTGTCGGGAATGTAAGTGCAACAGGAGTCACCGATCACATGACACAGGCCACCCTTTGAGGCGAACAAAAGGTCAAGAGAAAATTGGTGCTGCATGAGCATGTTCCTAGAGGCTATTATGAATGGGGTCAATGCCTGGAAGCCTTGCGTCATCTCGTAAGTGAGGTTCTCTAGCCGAACGTGTAAGGTATCTATGTTATGGGCATTGTTTACTGTACCCCACCATGGGAACAGGCCGCCAACGAATTTAGCTCCAGCGGACGTCAGATCTCTTTTTACCTTGTGGTGGTCGGGGTGTTGGAACTCTGGGTAATGATGTGTCGTGTACATTAAGGACGTGAGGACAGTGACTGCTGGATTCAAATCCACTAGAGTGCATGTACCTATCCAGAGGGGAGTCAGAACTTGATAGAGCTTGTCGCCGCACAACCAAACGTAATCTTGTGGCGCGCTAAACCCAGCATCATTTCAAATGGGCTGAGTTGACTCCCTGTTCTTTTCCGCATCCGCATGTACATCAGCACAATGGGCAGAGCTTGTGTCCATGACAGACCTGTGTCTGCACAGCATTTTGCTAGTTTGTTTTTTATTGTGCCGTTCTCTCTTTCCACCCCACGCCCACTCTGTGGATGATACACACAATGCTTTCTGATGTCCATGCCCATGTATTCTCCTATCTGCGTAATGGCCTCATTAGCAAAATGTGAACCGTTGTTGCTAGAAATTTTGTCTGGTAGTCCCCATCTAGGAATGATTTCCCTCAGTAGTGCCTTTGCCACAGAATTTGCTGTCTGTGCTTTTACTGGGAAAGCTTCAACCCATTTGGACCACATGTCCACCACCACCAGACAGTGCTTCTTACCCTCTGATGGGCTAAGCTCATTGAAATCCAACATTATGCGCTCAAATGGCCTGGTGGGAGGTGGATGTGCTCCGGGTCCTGTAACCTTTACTGGTCTACCAGAATTTTGCATAATGCAAATTAGGCATGCTTCACAGTGCTTTTGAGCTGTTACTGTGAACCCCCTTGTGAACCACTCCTGATTTATAGCCTCTAACATCCCTCCTTTTGACACATGATCCAACCCATGTGTCAACTTAGTGAAATGAGGGAAGAAATGTCTTGGGAGACATGGATTGGAATTTGGACCAACCCAGATGCTGGAGGTTGGGTCAAAAACAGCCCCAGCAGCCTTCCACTGAGCCTTCTCAACTGGTGTAGCTAGCTGCTGCATGGAAGTCAGTGATGACATTTTGTCAGTGAAGGAATAGACAGGGATTTTAACAAATGAGTGTGCGTGAGGTGCGAGAGGAATCAGAGCAGCTGCCTTTGCGGCTGAGTCAGCAGACGCATTTCCTAGGGAAACTGGGTCTGTACTGCTTGCGTGTGCGGAACATTTACAGACTGCAACTTCAGATGGGAGCAGAATGGCGTCTAGTAAGCCTGCAACCAGTACATGGTTAACCCGCTGGAGTCTAAGGGTATTTTCTCGATTTTTAGATGTTTTCTTAAATCACCTTTTAAATGTATTTATTCTAACATGGCACCCCATGTGTTAAATATCAAAATGTTCAGGACAATCTCTGGTATTGCTATATATGCAAATTACTCACCTTAGAGCACTGTGTGATGAGATAAGTAGCTCAAAAGCTTAAAATGTTACATCCGATTTTCGGAAAATCGTCAAAACTCTTGTGAAAACACAAATGTAGTCATGTGATCGAATTGTTTTGGTGTTTTAGATTTGGTTACCAAGGTCTTAGGATCACAAACGCAGTGAAATATTTGAATTACACTGTATATAAATGTGTAATTCATGTCTAAAATGAAAATAAATTAATTCGAATTTTGAGTAAAACAGGTGTTTATCACTCTACTTTCACCACAGCAGGGACTGAGATACATTAGGACTGAATAATGACTTCATATTACATACCAAGGTTCATGTGATGTGTACAAATACAATTTGAGCATTCAAACTTTTTATTCAACCAATAATTTATTATAAATATGTTTTTTTCAACCAACTATTTATATAAATATAAGAAACTGGAAAATCTCACTATTTACAATATTGAACATCAGAACTTTCAACCAACTCTTCATTATAAATGTCAAGACAGTCTCAAGGACTTTGTCTGTCTTCCAAAACAGTGGGTCTGGCTGCTGTGAAGATAGGGTGATGGTGCATGGGCTGCTGTGTAGGTGGGGTGTACAAGTGCTATACGAGACCTCCACGAGACCTCCTTGCTGGCTGTGGTGGAGCCTTTGTGCTGAGGTGTATCTTGACCTGGTGGCAGCCGCAGATGGAGGCAGCTGTAGTGATGCTGGTCTGCTGGTCCTTGGTGGTGATGGCTCTGGTGAAGGCCCTTGAGCCACGGTAGATCTTGACCTGGGGGCCGGCACAGATGGATGTTCTGGCTGCTGGATAAACACCGCCTATTTCATTGAAATAATAAGCCTCTCTGCGCCTCTCTCTGCGCCTCTCTCTGCGCCTCTCTCTGCGCCTCTCTCTGCGCCTCTCTCTGCGCCTCTCTCTCTCTAGTAAAAAGGTGGCTAGACATGTGAATATTATCCGACTGAACACAACGTGCATTTATCTAACTGGTTCGTTTTCCACTGACCTTATTTCAAGCTATTTTCCAAAATCCTATGGAGAACTCCCATTGCTTTTTTGTCGAGGGAAACCGAGAGCAGCTTACTTCCGGATTTTAGGACGCGTCACTGCAACACTAAGTTCTTCTTCTTCTTCTTCTCTTGCTTTTGGCGGATTGCAAACAACTTAAAAGGTGCATACCGCCACCTACTGTACATGAGTATGAATCATCACATCATTCCAACTCTTTAACTTATGCCCTAGTCAAAATTAAAATATATCAATAAATCATGAAATAAATCAAACAAAAAACAAATCTATGTTCTTTCCTGACCTACTGTTAAATTATTTTTCCTACCCCAGTTTCACTCAAGAATTTAAACAGTGCCTTTCTGGTAGCTCTTACTCCCTCTCCTTTTGTTCCCAAAACACCAACCACGCTCCATTCCCTCTCTGCCTCTAAGACTTTATCCTTTAGTTGTTCTCTTTCTGCTTTACAGATGTCACAATGTAACAATATATGTTCTACATCTTCTTTTACTGCACAGTTCGCACACTTGTTACTGTCACTTTTCCCCATGACATACAGCGTACTATTCAAAGCCGTGTGATTTATTCTGAGTCTAGCCATCATGATTTCCTCCCTTCTGTTTCTTTCTTTATGAATATTAATTGTAATTGTCTTTTGTACTTTGTGATAGTCCTTGCCTTTCTGGTCTTCCTCCCACCTCTTCTGCCAGATCTCCATTCCTTTTTTGTTAATGACTGCTTTTCCTTCTCCTTTACCAAGTTGAACTGGTAATGTTAATTGCTTTTGTAGTGCACTTTTTGCTACTTTATCAGCACACTCGTTCCCTTTCACCCCCTCATGTGCAGGCACCCAGCAGAACTGTAGATCTATGCCGCTTCTGTGCAGTCTTAACAGGTTATGATTCAGTTCTATAAGAATGTCTTCTCTAGTAGTTGTTGTTGATTGTATGCTTTGTAATATGGACAATGAATCTGTGCATATAACCACCCTATCTGGTCTGACCTCTTCAACCCACTGCAATCCTATTATTACAGCAAGCATTTCTGCTGCACACTGATAATTGATCAGATGCTCTTTTTAAAATAGATATTTTAAAGTCTGGGATGTATATGCCAACTCCAACACACTCTTCCTTGTTCTTAGAACCATCTGTATACATTTGTAGGAAATTTTAGTACTTTTCGTTCAGATACTTACTTGTATAAATTCCCACTTCATTTATTTGCCACTCTTTTTTCCTTTCTACAATACTCATATCTATTTTAGCTTCTGGGAACAACCATGGGGGAACACTGCTAAATGGGATTGCTTTGGCAAACGTGATATTCTCCACTCCATATGCCCTCGTTCTCTCCTCACTCGTCCAGCCAAACCCACGTCCCTGGAATTTTGTATATTCCCAGCAATCCTGTAATATTCTGTTTGTGATATGTTCCTCTCCACTTCCTTGTAGTCTGACCCAGTATGACAGAGCAAGTTTCTCTCCTCTGATCTCCAGTGGTGTCTCTCCTGCTTCTATCAGAACTGCATTGATAGGGGATGACTTTATCGCTCCAATACACAGCCGCAATGCTTTATATTGTATTCTATCTATTTTTAAAAGCGATGTTTGTGCTGCTGCTCCATACACTATACAACCATAGTCTATTGTGGACCTCATAATTGATCTGTAAATGTCTATTAATGCTTGTTTATCTGCGCCCCAGTTGCATCCAGCTACAGCTCGCAATAAATGTAATACTTTTTTGCATTTTGTTTCCACTTGATTAATATGCATGTTCCATATGTGTTTGCTATCAAACCACAGTCCTAGGTATTTGAACTCATTCACCTTTGTCATTGGACGATCATATAGTGTTAGCTGTTGGCCATCAATCTTGCGTTTGTTTGTAAATACCATGTAGCATGACTTGCTTTCTGACATTTTGAATCTCCAGTTATATGACCACCTCTCCACTTTTTTAATCCTCTAGCTATATTCTCCATTACGTATGGGGCATTTCTTCCTCTCATCCAAATAGCCCCATCATCTGCATACAGAGCCGATTGTATGCCTGTGTCTAAGCATGTAAATATATCATTAATCATGACGTTAAATACTATTGGACTGACTGCACTCCCTTGGGGGATACCATTTCCTATTTCAAAATAATTGGAAATATCTGCTCCAACTTTTACTCTAAATGTCCTGTCTGTTAAAAAGGCCCTTACCCAATTGTACATTCTCCCTCCAATACCCATTCTACTCAATTTGATCAGTAACCCATCCCTCCACATAGAGTCATACGCCTTTTCAATGTCAAAGTACACTATTGCCATTATCTCTTTCATTTTCAATGTTTTTTCCACATCGTTACTCACTCTTACTAAAGCATCTATTGTGGACCGCCCTTTACGAAATCCGCTCTGAAAACTACTCAGCAGCCCTTTCTGTTCCAGTACATGTGAGAGCCTATGGACAATGATCTTTTCCATCCATTTACATAGGTGTGATGTAAGAGCTATTGGTCTGTAGTTACTAGGGATAGCTGTATCTTTCCCTCGCTTATTGAATGGTAGCACGATTGCTATTTTCCACACACTTGGCATATCTCCTTCTCTCCAGATTTTATTGAAAAGACTCAGCACCATTTCCATAGTTTCCATAGGTAACTGTCTAAACATAGCATAACATAGCTGGTCTTGTCCTGGGGCTGTATATCCTGTACCTTGTAAGGCTATTTTGAGTTCTGACATTGTAAATTCCACATCCAGAGCTGACCTATTATCCTGTCTCTTCTCCTTCACGTTTTCATTCTCTGCTAGTAACTGCTGTTTTTGCTACCTATGAATATCACTGAGATGCTCCCCACTATGTACTGCTGCAAGTGTCCTTCCTAACATATCTGCCTTCTCTTTATCTGTCACTGCCAGCCTCTCCCCATCAACCAAAGCTGGAATTTTAATGGATTTCCTTTTCCCACTCATCCGCTTAAACATGGACCAGACATCATCTAATTTAACTCCTCTGCCAATGGTAGAACAAAATTCTCTCCATGTTCTCTTTTTTGTATATTTGATTGTCCTTCGAGCAGCTGCCCTTTTCCTTTGAAACTCTATAACATTATTTTGTTTCATGTTTTTCTTTAATTCTCTAAATGCATTATTTCGCTCTTTAATAGCCCTGCTGCATTCCTCATTCCACCATGGCACCACTTTCTTCCTACCCTTGATTGTGGTTTTGGGTATACTGTTCTCTGCTGCATTTAGTATATGTTGCGTTATTTGGCTTGTAATGACCTCTATGCTTCCCTCTGATGTTCAAACTGAGGGCACTTGTCTCTATAGCATGTTTTAAGTTGAAGTTGTCTGAAGTCCTTACCACTAGCTGCTCTTGCAGTAATAAGTAGTGCACCTTTCTTACTGTCCTAATGTGCTCAATGTAGTGACTGCTTTTTTGTCTTTTGTTTTCTTAGTTACGTTCTCTGTATTTTATATGTTTGTGTTATGTGTAACGTTGCTGCCTTCTTGGCCAGGTCAGCATTGCAAATGACATTCTATCTCTATGCTTTTATCTGGTTAAATAAAGGTTAAATAAAATAAAATAAAAATAATAGCAGGTGTACCTACTCCTCACACCATATCCTAAATTTCCCCCAATCAGCTTTAGCAAAGCACCACCTGGTTATTACACCTCCTTCCTGTATATATACATTAGTATTAATTTTAGTAAGCACTGGATAATGGTCACTTCCTACAGTGGAGTTATTCAAAACAAACCATTCGCATGTATGAACCAAACAGTTTGATACTAATGTCAGATCCAGGCATAATACTTTCCCCCTGTGTACATCTACTCTTGTTCCATGTCCATCATTAAGGCATACTAGTGTTCTTTCCTCCAGCATTCCTTCCACTATATTTCCGTTATACTGTCTGTATAGTTGCTGCCCCATAGACTGGTGTGTGCATTGAAATCACCACACCAAACTTCCTTCCTATGTTTATTTCCTGCTATTTCTTTAAATATATCAGTGGTTAGATTTTTACATGGGTTGTATACATTGATTATCCTAATGTTATCTTGTTTCCTAGGGTTGCAAATGTCCACTATAATACACTCTATATCATCAGGAGATTGCACCTCCCTGTATGCCACACCATCTTTGAGAAACGTGGCACACCCTCCACCATTTTGACTATTAGCTCTATCATGCCTTATACAGCTAAATCCTGGAATGACAAAGTCTAATTGAGGTCGTAACCAGGTTTCCTGCACACATATTACCTCAGGGACTACCTCTAGCTCATATATATATTTTTTGAATTCTTGACCATTAGCTATGAGGCTTCTTGCGTTCTACTGTAGTATGTGCAGAACCATGATTAAGGATCTTACCCTCATCCTGATTTTCATTTTCCCCAGCTCCATTTATAGCTAACATTGCATGTATCTGATCTGCTTTAATATCCTTCATGTCTAGGAATTTCCCAGCTGCCTCCACAATGGCTTTGATTCTATCACTTTTCTTTTTTAACTGTAATGCAGTTCTACAAAAAATACAAAAAATGTCTCTTTCATACACTCCGCCCCCTGGTATACCCCCGAACTCCGCCAAATGAAATCAAGGAAACGCCAACACAAGAAAACCACACTAACCGTCCATCTTCAAATCTACAAAGACTATCTCCAGCAGTACAGTAACGCACTCAAAGCAGCCCGGTCTAATTACTACTCACAACTCATTCAGTCAGGCTCCAGCAACCCCAAGCGTCTGTTCTCCACCATCAGCAAACTTCTCAAACCCTGTGACAACGCCACCTCGTCCTTCACCACAGAACAGTGCAACTCCTTCCTCTCGTTTTTCCAAACCAAAATCAGCAACATTTACAGCAATCTGACACCCTCATCAGCACCCCCCACCTCCCCTCCTGGCTTCCCCCCGTTCACCTCACAACCCCTGTCCCACTTCTCCCCTGTGACCCCCATGCAACTGTCCGACTTCATGACTGGAATTAACTCCACCTGCACACTTGACCCAATGCCCTCCAAATTTGTTAAAGAGAGCCTCCCTGCCATCTCCCAACTCATCGCCACCATCATTAACTCCTCCCTCAGATCTGGATCAGTTCCCCCCTCTCTCAAACTGGCTGCTGTCACACCCATTCTCAAAAGACCTGGACTCACACCTGACATCATGTCCAACTTCCGGCCCATCTAAAATCTCCCCTTTCTGTCAAAAATACTTGAACGTGTCGTTGCCTCACAACTAAAATCCCACCTCAGCTCCAATGACCTCTTTGAGCCATTTCAATCCGGTTTCTGATCAAAACACAGCACCGAAACAGCTCTTCTCAAAATCACAAACGACCTCCTCCTCTCCTCTGACTCCGGCAACCTTAACATCCTCATCCTCCTCGACCTCACTGCAGCATTCAACACCATCAACCACGCCATCCTGCTGTCCCTCCTCGAATCATCACTCAACATCACCGACACTGCACTCTCCTGGCTGAAATCCTACCTCACCGACAGACATCAGTTTATCAACATCAACAACTGCACCTCCTCCACTGCTCCTCTGTCCCAAGGTGTCCCCCAGGGTTCGGTGCTTGGCCCCCTCCTCTTCATCCTCTACATGCTCCCCCTTTGCAAAATAATTTGTCGCCACAACCTTCAATTTCACTGCTACGCCGATGACATCCAACTTTATATCTCAACAAAAACCATCACCCCCACAACACACTCCACTCTCACCAACTGTCTCTCAGAAATAAAAGCATGGATGCAAACAAACTATCTCCAACTGAACAGTGCCAAATCAGACATCATCATCATCAGCCCCCCATCCCGTATCAAAGACATCCAGAATTTCAAATTCACCATTGACAGCCACACTCTATCTCCCCCCCCTCACATCCGCAACCTCGGAGTCATCTTCGACAGTCAGCTCAAATTCAACCACCACAGCAATCACATCACCAGGACCGCCTTTTTCCACCTCAAAAACATTGCCCGTCTCCGCCCATCACTCTCCTCCTCTGCTGCTGAAACCCTGATTCATGCATTCATCACTTCACGACTCGACTACTGCAATAGCATCATCTACGGCATACCATCCAACCTAATCAATAAACTCCAACATATCCAGAACTCTGCTGCCCGCCTCCTCACCCACACCCGCTCCCGAGACCACATCACTCCCGTCCTTCAGAACCAAAGTCCTCCTCATTACTCACAAAGCCCTCAACAATCAGGCCCCCCCCCTACCTCACAGACCTGCTGCACCACCACGCCCCTTCCCGCTGCCTCCGCTCATCAGAAGCCAACCTCCTATCCATCCCCACCCGCACCAATCACCGGACCTGGGGGGACAGAGCCTTCTCTGTCGCTGCCCCCTCCCTCTGGAACTCACTCCCCCAACCCATCAGAGACTGCACTGACCTCCCCACTTTAAAAAAACTCACAAAAACTCACCTCTTCAATCTGGCTTTTAATGTGTGATTGTTTTTGTATTATTTGACTTTAACTTTAACTATATATTTATTTGTTGTTGCTTCCTTTTCTTTTCCCTTCACTATATCTGTAAAGCGTCTTTGAGCACCTGTAAAAGTGCTAACAAATTAAATCTATTATTATTATTATTATTATTATAATGCAACATTTACAGTATGGCATATGAATACCACAAAATTCACCTTTTTCACTCCTAGAACATCATCATCTTCTTTACTCTTGGTGGCGCTGTGGGGTTGGATTTGCAGATTACTTTTTGGTGTGTTCCTGCCATTTTGTATTGTAATGTTCTGCTCCATTCCACTAGGGGTCTTATTGATTGTTATTGTTCCCCTTACTTTCTTTATTGCTTCTGCGTACCAACATTTGTTTGTAATCTTAACCCTCTGCACCTCTCTGGCCTCTCTCTGCACTTCACATCCTCCAAACGCAGCACTGTGATCTCCTCCGCAGTTACAACATTTAACCTTTGCATCCTTTTCACATTTTCCATACTCGGTTGTTGTTGTCCTCCGCATCTCGCACCCCTTAGCTGCCCTTTACACTGCTGCGCTGTGTGCCCCATTCGTTGACATGCGTAGCACCTGAGAGGTTTGGGAATGTACTCCCTAACAATGAAGTTCAGATATCCCATTTCTGAGGTAAGCTTCTCTCAAATTGAATGAGAACTGATAATGTGTCTTTGAGTGTGCCATCCCGTTTGCTTTTAAGCCTTGTGACCTCCACTACTTTGCCTCCTTTTAATTCTCTTTTAACATCTTCCACTGACATGTCCAATGGTACTCCTGAGATTACTCCTCTCAGTTTTGCCATTGCTGCTGGGACATGCGCCTTCATTTTCTCCCCATTCAGTGAGTTAATTCCCAGTATCTTTTCCTGCTGCTGTTTGTTATTGGCATGTATCAAAACCCGCTTGTTGTTCATGAATTTAGCAAATTAAATTTTTCCAATCTCTTTTTCAATTGCTTTGGTAAGTTTAATCAGGTGGTAATGCCCACCATCCTGATTGAATTCTATCACAACTTTCCACTCGTGTTCTAGTTCTTTATTCAACATTGCTTGGCTGACACTTTGACTGATTTTTGATTTTTTGCTTTGATTAGCCTTGTCTGCTTCACCAGACCAATCCGACCAACTTCTAGCTCTTACTGAACTATCTCTTTCTCTCAAAGATCTTTTCTTCCTCGCAGCTTTGGATATCATCCATTCCATATCGTCTTTTTGGCTACCATCTGAGCTGGTTGACATGATGAAACAGTCAATGTACAGTTTATGCAAATCCGCCAAAAATAACAGTCCAATGCTACCATTTCTGTATGTATCCGAGTTTTCCGATTCTCAATGAGCTTTCTGTCACGTATATCTCCGACTTCACTTCCTTCCGGCCCACTCGTCGTGAACTGTGGTTCGCAGCTGACAGCTCTTCTTCTTCCTAAAAAAAACGAATCGCAACACTAAGTTGATGCGATTTGATTGGATTGTGAGGCAAGGGAAGCCAGCCGCCTCTGGCTTCCCTTGGCATGGCCCTGACCAATCACAGGTTGGCAGGGGCATCACGTGAGCCTCATCTGATTGGTCAATCCCTCCATTGTTTTGAGAAGCTGGATTCGGCTGGCCTCCTCTCGTAACAGTGAGTGCAATCTACTGTTTCACCATAACATCTAGAGGGGCGCTGTTTGTTTCACTCTTTGTAAAATACTCAATGAGAATGGGGGAGAGACGGGCCGCCAGCAACACACAGCAAAGGAGAATTATCGAAACGAAACAAAGTGTTTTTATTTATTTATTTAAATTATAACTACAATCCGAAAAAACAGGGGAAGCCTGGCTTCCCTTGGCCTCCAGGAGAAAACGCCACTGCATAGGCTACATCTGATTACAAAGTCTCATCTGTACAGGACGGTAAAATAATCACAGGCACAGATATAAATGAATCTATGACAAAGTCTCATCTGTACAGAACAGTGTGATAACATAATCACAGGCACACATAGAAATACATCTATGACAGCCTCATCTGTACAGAACAGTATGATACAATAATCGATGGCAAAAACATGTCTATAGCCACTGTAATGTCTCCGTTGTGGGACGAATAAATGAATAATTTAATCATCTACACATCTAATCTCACTTTTACACACCAAAATAACGTTAACACAGAGTAAACGTTTGCTAATGGAGAGTCTATTTTGTCCCAAGAAAAAGTTCCTGACTATCGATAAAAAATATATATATATCAATAAACCTATTGTTCATTTTCGCGGTATTCCCCACACATTGCCAGTACACTATTACTGTAATATTTACACTTACCCATGTCCAAATGGATCCTTGTTGTTGTCTTTGTATTATTCTTCTTCTTCAGAAGAGTCGAAGACTTCAGGTTCTGAGGCTCTATCTTCACTGCTGCTAGCGAAAAAAATCTCTAGGGAAGTCGGCGACTGTAACGTTTTTTTATAAGCCATTTTCTGTCTCTCTCTTTCTCCTCACAGACGTTAACTGACGGGAGACATGTGGTTTATGTTTTTTTTACTTGGTGGGTAGGTCCTTAGTCATTTCTCGATGTCCATTGGTCATTTCAGACCATGATGGCTGCCGGCCGAGATTTCCTTGACGGACACACAAATCCACCAATCCCACACAGTGTAAAGTCAAGCTGCTTTGAGCGGCCATATTGGCTGCTGTGCCCTGGTTACAGTCTCACAGGAGATACCGCTGGAAAGCTAGTCTTCCAGTGATTCCGCGGATATCTGAATCATATGTCTACTCCTTATAATCGAATATATATGATTAATTTCCGTAAATTATGCGCACTTGGACGCCCTGGCGTGTCCACCGACTCCAGAGGGTTAAATACTGGTTTGCCATCAGATTTCAGAAATTGTCTACACTTCATGATTGCCCCAAAATCGTGTACTACCCCAAAAGCATAGCGTGAGTCAGTGTAAATAGTCACGGTTTTGCCTTCTGCAAACGTGCAGGCTTCAGTTAGTGCGATGAGCTCTGCTGCTTGTGCTGATAGATGACATGGAAGTGGTCCGGAACGGAGTACAACAGAATCTGAAACAACAGAAAAACCCACCCGATTAGTGCCCCCTTGGTCGCGAGAGGCAGACCCATCAACATACAAAATGAGGTCAGCGTTGGTCAGAGGAACGTCTTTTAAGTCCGGTCTAGGTGTACACACAATGTCACCGTCTTCAGGCAAAGGCATAAGAGACGCTGGATTCAGAGTGTTACATCGCTTGACATGAACATTAGGCATGTCTAACAGACATGTAGGATACCTAATGTAACGTGCAGCAGAGAGGTGTGATGTTCTCTGTTCACAGAGGATGAGTGAAACAGCATGTGGAACTAACAGGGTCAAAGATGCATATCCCACAATGTCACGTGAGGAGTTTAGCGCTTTCTCAGCAGCAGCCACTACACGTAGACATTTAGGCAGGCCAGCAGCTACAGGATCTAGCTTGGAGGAAAAATAGGCAACAGGCCTCTGTTTTCCTCCATGATCTTGAAAGAGAACTGAGGTCATACACCCATGTCGTTCAACCACTGCCTGAGTGAAAGGTTTAGTGTGATCAGATAGACTTAGAGTCGGTGGGGATTGGAGAGCCAGCTTCATATTAATGACGGCTTTGTTGGCTTCCGGTGTCCATATAAGGTGATCTGTAGGTTTCAAATCAGTGACGTGCGTGATAGTACGCAGTGGCAATTCGATTGGAGAGTAGTTTGGAATGAATGACCTGCAGTATGAACAAAAACCCAAAAATGACATCATCTGTCGCTTAGTGACAGGTTTTGCCAGAGCAGCCAATGATGCAATACGCTTATCTGAAAGCGTTTTCCCCTCTCCTGAAATGACATGACCCAAAAATGTAACTGTTCTTTGTACATATTGGAGTTTAGACAAACTGGCCTTGTGGCCCTCGGCTGCGAGGTG
Source organism: Harpagifer antarcticus (assembly GCA_902827135.1). Lineage (NCBI taxonomy): Eukaryota > Metazoa > Chordata > Actinopteri > Perciformes > Harpagiferidae > Harpagifer > Harpagifer antarcticus. Next base: position 1,308,039 of record CADEHL010001226.1, on the reverse strand, counting down.
CATTAACAAAGCAATAGTATCAGCCTCACACTGTGCTGCTGTGGGTGCACAAATCATGAGGTCATCAACATACTGGATGAGAGCGGTGCCTTTAGAAACTTGTAGAGAGGCCAAACTTGTACACAATGCCTGGTTGTACACAGTAGGAGATTCACAGTAGCCTTGACACAAACGTGTGAATGTGTAAGGTTTACCATCATATTCAAATGCAAACCAGAATTGGCTGTCTTTATGTACAGGGATACTGAAAAATGCATTTGAGAGGTCTATGACAGTGAAAAATGCTGCAGAGGCTGGAACTTGAGAAAGAATCAGATAAGAATTTGGGACCAGCGGGCGTGCACTGCTGCATTTACAGCTTGTAAATCCTGGACAAATCTCCACTCGTCAGGAGGTTTGTCTCTGATCTTTTTGACAGGAAAACACTGGAGTGCGGACCGGGGAATCGTTACACGGAATAATTACCCCTTGTTTAAGCAGAGCGGTAAACACTGCCATCAACAGCTTCACGTTTCAATGGGTACTGGGGTTGATTTGGACAGAACGTGGACTTAGGAGTGATAACTACAGGCTCCGCAGAGCGAATCAACCCTACGTCATATTTGTGAACAGCCCACAGTGTTTGAGGCACTGTTTTTAGCGCGTCAGGGAGCTCAGAAATATGACTGAAAAATGAGAACTCCGGCAACTCAGCAACGGGGTTAACATAGTCATCATTGCCTGTGAGAATCAGAGAACGCAGCACATGAACTGAGCAGTCAATGCTGAACTTAAACACGTCATGTGATGGGGAATACTCAATAAACGGGTCGTCTGTGCTAATCCAATCAGTACTAGATTCCCAGTCTTTAACGATTGGACCCAAATCTCTCCATCTATCAGTGGAGCCCCTGGCTAGTGAAATGTGTGGGACCGCCCCTGGGATTTGATACAGCTTGTGTTGTGTGGGTGTGAGCTTAACAGAGATAGCGCTCCGTAGCGAATTCCAATACATAGTTTTAAGCATGATCTCATCATTCAGACATTCCAGCAGAAAACTCTCATCAAAGTATTTACATGGTTCATCAACCACGTTAGCCATACAATGCAAATGAGAAGTTTCCATGAACACAGCAGGTGGAAAAACACGTTGATGAGTCAACCGCAACAATTCCTGAGAATCAGGATCTGTCAGCAGCCATTGATACACATTCACCAGTTCTTTACCATCAAATGTTGGGTTCTGAACCATCAATGTTGATGGCCGTCGGACTTTAAGACCCTCATTTGTGGAAATGAGGTCTAAGCCGAACCGGAGAATCAGATCTCTGCCCAGTAAATGTATTGGGCAGACAGATGATAAAAGGAAACTGTGTTTGACTGATGTGGGAAATGGATGACTGTCATCACCGTTATCTTTACACTGAAGTGGTATAGAAAACTTCTCCTTCACAGTTACCCCAGCCGCTCCTATTGAGTGAATACATCTTCCACTCAATTTGCAATCTGGCAAATCTGCCCTTTTTAACACAGAGTGTGTAGCCCCAGAATCAACCAAAAGTGTAACATTTACCCCCATGATAGCTAAGGTTAGTGTGGGAAATTTCTTAAATGCTGTTTCAGTGTCATATTTCAAATATGTACCCTTTTCAATTACAGACATTTTCTCTAAATCTTCCAATTTTTCAATAGCCTTTATGATGTGTGTGTGTGTGTGTCACTTCCCTGGTTAGATGCTGCTGGCAGTGGTTCCGTCTCCCTCGACCGAATTCCTTCCTCCCCCACTCCCTCCTTCGACTGATGTCAGTTTGAAGAATTGTCTTTGTTTCGGTCCGATTTATCCGATCGAAAGTTCTTTTTCTGCTTCTCGTGTGGGCATTCAGCGATCCGATGACCCGTCTCTCCGCAGTTAAAACAGCGATTGGTTCGGTAGCCTCCTCCTCGTCCTCTGCCTTTTCCTCCCCGGCCTCGGAAACCTCCTTCTCCTCCTCGGTTCCCTCTGCCCTGGCCATCAACATGGGCTTGGTTGGACCAGACGGTTGTAACAGCCTGGACCATGGTCAGATGGGCCTTGTCTTTGCGGTCGCGGCATTTCTTTTCCTCACTGGCTTTTCTTTTCCTCACTGGCTTTTTCTTCTGCGAGGCGTTTCTCGGCATGCACGGCATGTCGGCGAATTTCTTCCAGCCGGGCACCGTCCATTACGCCAATGCAGGAGTTTCGCACCGATGCAGAAATAGCCGGGGATAGGCCGTTGAGGAAAGCGTTGCTCAGGTGTGTCTCCTAGACTCCTAATACGGCTTGTTCCCTGGCCTCTTGTTTGATAATGCCGCTGTTCTCGATGAACACTTGTTCTAAGCGGTGGAAATAGTCATTTACTGTTTCCTCCGAGTTTTTCTTGCATGCATAGATCCTTGACATGTTGCCTTTGGCGGGGAACTTTGTAGTTATTTTTCGGTCTCGAGGGTGGCCAAAGCATCGCGGTAGTCAACATTCAGGGCATCCTCCCACTTGGTGTCTCTCATGTGTTCATGACTTCCCAGTAGATGGGTGAAATGACTGGCGTGAGTCGGACCCATTCTCAAAGTCAACAATTTCTTTATCTCCGGCATGGTGGGGGAGAATTGTCTACAGAACATGTGGAGTGCTGCAACAAATTTAGCACCTCCTAAATCAACATCTGGGAGGTGATCCTTTGATATTTCCTTCATCTCTGATATGGTCCATGGCCGGTAGACGAGGGACGGACCAGCAGGTCCAGCCACCTGGATCATGGGCAAGACGAGAGTATGCTCTTCGTCCTCCTGGTCGCTCGGGTTGTCCTCCTGTCTGCGGAGGTGGTCTTTTTTATAGTGTTCAGCTTTTCTTGCTTCTCTCTTCTTTTTCTTTTCCTTGGCCCGGATCTTTTCCAGTCTTGCTTCTTCTTTTTCATTTTCTTTTCTCTGTCTCTCTTCGTCTCTGCTCACTCTCTGTTTGTCTTCCTCTGCATCTGTTTCGGCGGGGGTCGGTATGCGGACCTCTTCTCCAGCAGCAGCCCCCGCAACAGCTCCCTCAGCCGGCAGTAGAACGGGGGGAAGAAGGGGAGGGAACGGAAACCCACTGTCGAGGAGAGGGTCACCCACACCTGTGCAAAGAGGATACAGGGAAGTGTGTGGTTTATACGGTGGAGGAAACAGAAAACCCTTTTTCTCTTTCTTATCACCCTCATCGTCAGGCTGTGTTTTTTTTATTGCTGCGGCCAATTGCCTTCTTTCACGGCATTCTGCTTCCTTTTCCCAGTATTTTAAACACTTTCTGTGAGTGTCTAGTTCTTCTAAGTCTTTTACTTTAACTTTACTCTTCTTTTCCATTCCATCTTCACACTCTTGTAATTTATCTCTTAGGTTTTTGATTTTTAATTTACTCAAAGAACCTCCCTTAGGAAATCCGAACATTTCCGTCCATATATTTAATTTAGACAGACTGTTTTCACCATGTTTTGCTCGCATGACATCTACAATCGGACCCTCGGGAGATGGTACCAGTCCCCCACTCTGCTTTGCTCCCATAACAAAGTCTTTAAGTGTTACCTAAACACCCCGTGTTACCAAAACACTATTTTTCACCCGTTGGTGATATTTGTTTTGTTCCCCAGTACAAATCACACAAAGACTGATCGTAAACCACCTAGGCTACGATGGATATCCCAAATATCCTACTTTCGAGCAGTCCCTCTCATAAATGTCATGGAGTTTAATTACGTTTTAACTTTAAACAATTTAGACACTGTACATCTCACCGAGTATTGGAAGCCTTTTGAGTTTGTTGGATCTCGTGAAGTCAATCGGTTCCATCCCGGCGCTGGTCCTATCGTCCTGTACGGCTTCTGTCGAGGTAGAGGAGAATCCGAGGATCCTGGAGCGACCACCAGCGTCCGGAGGTGTCCACAATCGAACTTGCAGGGATCCTGTTCGTGACGCCAATTGTTATGGAAATCCGAGACTCAATACTGTGGAGAGTACAAGTCAGAGTGATAAAACAAATAAATGGTGAAACAAACAGAGTTGTCTTTCCGGTTATTTATCTGAAGCTTCAAATACAAAAACGCAATACAAAGTCACAGGTCTTACCGAGTATAGGATAGTCTGCAGGAGTGTGCGCAGCACAATATAATAGCAAAAGCTTATATACAGGAAAGGGCGGGAAGTTCAGAAATCTGTCTTCACACGGTCTCATTGTTATTAGACACCTGTCCTTGAGCTGTAGATAGTATAACGGTTCTCAGACTAGGGAAGTCCTTGTGTGACTTTGTGTGAGTCTCACCCTAGTCTGCCAAATCAGCTCTGTGGCCTTGAAGCGCTTGGGAATAAAAACCCACATTAGAGTATGAGAAGAAAACAACACATCTCAGGAAATGATATAGGTGTTTTACAATGATTTGAGAAGCATTTGGTTTAAGCATATAAGGATATAATAAATATTTCCACTACACCACACTGTTGTGTTTGCACCACACATAGCTCTTTGAGCTCAAATCTCCATCTTCCTCTCATCAGACCAGACAGAACTTGTAGCTTCCATACTTTAGCACAGGAGTTGAATACTTATGCATATTTCAGTTATTTATAACACAAAACTAATTTCCCTTTGAAACAAATACTTTTGAGGCCCATTATTTAGAATGAAATAGAGTGGTTCAGTGACGAGTCCTAAAACCCGGAAGTGAGTTAGCATTTTACCACTACTGGTTTGGAAAATAGTTCGAAATAAGGTCTGTGGTTGACACAAATTTAAGAGACGGATCACATTTTGTTCTACGACATTAAATACATCAGCAGTAACCCCACTGGGGATTTTTGAAGTGTTTACGTGTCTGAAAAACGATGGTTGTTAACAAGTGGCTGAATAGGACTACAGAAGTTGGCGAAGACATTGTACGTCATTACGCCGAACACGAAAACACTCCCGCTAAGTTTGTTTGCCCTGTTCTGCTTGAAAGCAAGTACCTGCCTCCTGCAAACTGTTCAAACAAACGCTTCAACTTGTACCATTTACAATCTGTATGTTTCAATATGGATCTTAAGTTGGCGTGACGTTGAAGTTGTGCGACCCTGCTGTACTCGGCTGTAGTTCGTTTATAGCATAACGTGAGCATTTTGCTTCTGGCGATTAGATTTATGATGGATAAATCCCATAGCTTTTGTGTCGAGGGAACCCGAGCGCAGTTTACTTCCGGGTAAATACATCATCCCTGCACCACTCTATATTAAGCAAAACTAAATCTCATTGTATCATTTATATTCCAGACAAATATCATAAATTCCAAGGGGATTCAATCTGTATTCCTCAATCATAAACCCAGATATAAATGAAGCAGTTATACCCATGTCCTTCAGAAGATGGAGGCACAGCATCACAAAATAAAACAAAGCGACATAATGAAAGCTTTCACTCCTTAATACTTAGGGGGGGCTTGCACCGGACCTCACACACTAAAAACATACTTTTGTTTGTTTTAGTTTACATGTTTTGTTTATTTTTCATACTCCAGATGCAAATCAGAATCAGATTTATTGTCAAGTAGGTTTAACCATACAAGTAATTTGCTTTTGTGTAAAGTGGTGCATAGATGAATATAAGTTGTAAGAAAAGGAGCAAAAATAGAACTCTTGTAAAAGTTAAATTGTTAAAAATACTATTCAACATTGATATATAAATGTATATGCTTTTTATGTGCTGAAGCCTGGGTTACTTTTTAAAGATGTGTCTGTTGTCAGTGTTTGAAATACTGTGTGTCATGATCAGAGCAGGGAAGTAACTAAGTAGATTTACTCAAGTACTGTGCTTAAGCACAACTTTGAGGGACTTGTAGATTACTTGAGTATTTTACTTATTTAAAAATAATTAGTGTTTGTTGATAGTGTTTGTTGTAAAAGGATCAGATATTTTCTCTTCTCTGTAAACTGTACTGCTCTGTAGGCTAATACTTTAAAGCTCACCTATTATTTGAACAATATATTATAGGCCCATATCTATACAAAACATGTCTCTGAAGTGTTTTGCTACTTATTACTTTTACTCCACTACAATTCAGAGGTAAATGGTGTACTTTTACACCACTACACTAACCTTTAGTTAGTTTGCAGATTTGGATGAATGATGTGAAATCTAATCAAGTGTTGAATCAGAGTTTAGTTCCACCTGGAGTAAATCCACAAGCTACCCTGCAGTATACAAAGTCATTCAAACTAGCTGCACCTTTACCAGCTTTGAGAACACTTTCATGATTGTTAGGGAAATAATTGTCCTAGACTCCTAGATATGACGTACATGACCAACCCTGACGTCTGTTTATCTACTTTAAGGACATAGGCTGCTTCAGCCATAAAGTTATTGTTCCCATTCTGTGACCGGGCAACACTAGGTCACAGATGGTCTGTTGTTGTGGGTGCACTGGGACACTTCCTTCTTTGTTGTTTGTGGACTCCAAGGTATGAAATCTTCTAGGCCATAAGTGACGGATGCAAGTGACTCAGTGTGCCCAACTGTCTAAGCTATCTTATCAAAATATGTTGATCACTCTCTGTGAAACCAGTTAAATGGGCTAACGAGAGAGAGGCGCTCCAGAATTGACGTGGCAACTCTCCCGTGCAGTCTCACCATGACTGATGTGACTTGTGATGTGAATCTCTCCGGCCGGAACTCCAAATAAACCATCAGTGTTTGATATCAAAAGCTCCTGCTCTACCGTGTCTCCTTCCTGAGTCGGTGACTCCTACTGCATTGCTACACAGAAGTTTCCTCCACAAATTGGCGTTGTCGGCAGGATACCAACAAATCTTCAGAGTTGGTAAGTGTGATTTCACATCTACATTTGGACATTGCCTTACCAGAATCTGTGATTGACGGTATCCTAAAAATTACCTGTGAAACTGAGCGGCTTGTTTCGTTTTTGGTTAATGAACATTTGGGGATAATAAACCCAGGGGATCAGTGTCTGGGGACTCAGTCCTGGCTGATTTCCTCTGTGTGTGCTGCTCGGGACGGAAGTGCCATACAAGCATACACAGCTCATGTTTAAAGAGACCTTAAAGAAAGGTATCAGTAAAGTGGAGCTTCTGTGTGAAAGCAATGTAAAGATTTGTATTGAACAAATCGCCGAATTCTGGGGGTTTCAGTGGCCAAGCACAGCAGTTGAAAATAAGCAGCCAGAGATATTACTGCTATCGCCTCTCTGTAAAACACGGCTCCAGCTACAGCCGCGGGTGTGTGTGTGTAAAACCTCCCGATGTTTGTGGAGCTGGAGAAGTGCAGCTGAGAGGGAGAAAGTCACATGTTTTTGCCTATAAAGATTTAACTCACACCACCGCCATCTCTATTAAAAACAGAGATGGTCTAAAAAGCACCCGTTGCTTGCGACCGCTTTCTCATGGTTAGACGGACCAGCGCGAGGTGCGTGCATCACCCGATGCACCACAGTTCCCTACAAATTGAGGAGCAGGTGGCGGTCAGGGGTGCATACATAAAATTATAGGCTAATTGATCACAGGTGGGTAGTGGCACGCAAGCGTAGAGCAAACTGTGTTTCATCGTTTGTAATGAACTCGATGGCAAGTGTATAGGCTGGTCGTGTCGGACTACAGTCAACTGGGCTGTCGTTTGGAGAGAAAGGGAAGAGGGAAAAGTCTGTGAGCTCCAATCGGGGGGGCACAGCGCCACTAGAAAAGGATAATGGTGTCGCAAAAGGATAAGCTAGTTATCGCTCTTGGACGGCTTTCAGGCACCGATCTATGACTTGTATACAAGGGTGGGTGCGTGAGTCAAGGCGCCCCATCTGCAATTCCCCACCCCCTCTGAAACCTCCTAATTCGGACTAAATTGAGCTGGATGAGCTTTGCTGTCACGCTGGTGTTTATTACGAGTTCATGTTTTGTTTGTCTGATTGTTTATATGGGGGGTCTATATTGGTTTGTCCCGCCGTCTTGTGTATGTTTTGTAACAACTAATAATGAATCAGTCCATAGACAGGGTAAATTGAACTAAACTTTAGTTATCCCACCAAAAGTAAATGACTTGAGAAAAATAAATAATATAAAGATGTAAAGCAAAAGTTCTGGTCGTATAAATGTGCTGCAACATGAAAATAGCAAAATAGTGTTTTTATGTCCTGCATCTGAGTGTGCAGAGGAAAAAGTAAACAAGAAGCACACTGTTCAGGGTGTGCGCTGTGTAAGAAGAAAATAAGATTATATTGCTTTGAGAATCCATTCTTAAATGGTATTGCTGGTATGTTAAGATATGTTTGTGACCTTGTATAAACCCTATGCCCCGTCCTGCACCCCGAGACCCTCAGAGACCTGCCTGAGGAGATCAGTTTTTTTAGGTCAATGTTGTATTATTTGTTTAATTTATTCTTAAATCTATGTATTGTATGGTAATAATGAATAAAAACGTAATGTATTGAACACATTCCGAAACAAAGCAGATAAGACAGAACTAGACTCAGACATAATACTAATTGTTGTTGAAACCTTTTGCGCTGTTGCTGCAAAATGGAAACTTTGCTGATTATCTGTTCCAACTGGCCACTGGAATCGGATAATTAATATAAGTTGAAGTTCAATTACAGTTTTAAAAATAGTTCAAATTATTTCTCGTATCAACCAATTGGTCTCCATAGACATTACTAAAATTAAAATAGTTGTTAAACTACTGACAAGTTTTCTGAAACCGAGCTTATGAACAACAGAGTAAAGGTCGCTGGTTAAGCCAGGATCAATATATTTGTTGAAGTTTTTTTTATTGTGTGCATAATAAATGTGTTTAAATTAATTGTGCAATTCTTTAAAAAGTATAATGTTGCAATCCCTTTAAAATAAGTAATTACAGTTACAAAAAATAGATGTTGTTTTCCAAGGGCCTCTCTTTCACAGGCCCACACTTTGAATCATGACACTTCCAAGTCCTACAGAGATCAGTATCACTTTGTGTTGCAAGCCAAATCCAGGGGTTCTACTCAAGCTCAATTTTAAATACCATAAAGAAAAGTATTGTACCCAGCTCGAGCTAAATGTCAAATGTATTTAATTAATGTGCAAGTGTTTTGATTTAGTTAAAATGCTCCAGTCTAGCTTCCTTCGAGTTTAGTCTCATAACATTCTCACTGCTGTGCTGTCCCAAATGTTTTTAAACCTTGGGCAGACAAGCACCCACCCACACCCACACCCACACCCACACACACTTTGGATAAGTATTCACCTTATCCAAATTGTAAATTGTTGATTAGTAATTCAAGATTAATTATTAAATTAAAAGTGGTACATAACATAGAATAAATAAAATAACTTTAACTTGATCATTTTGTTCACAACATTAGACCTTGTCCTCTAATCTCTACTAGAATAAGATAAGTGTGCATGTGTGGGTGTTTTAACACTCCTGTAATGTACCTAATCTTGTTATCCTTTTCGTTACAGAGTTGGGAAAATGGTGTATTGATTAGATTCTGATCCGTGCAAGTCCAATTTTGACTGACTTTAGTTCTAATGTTAATGTTAATTTGATTTCAACCCATAAGTAATTATTTAGATTAACTAAACACTTCACATGATGATGGATTAGTGTTCCACATTTTTTCCCACTCATTTGTTGTGCAATTAGGCCAATGGTAAAGAGAGACATTGATGACCTTGTGTCCCTTTTGTTGGTACGTGGTTCCATTTTGCCTATGGCCTTGGACGGCTTCACTAAGAGTCACCCAGTTCTACCCTGCTACAGTCCGGCTAAGTGCAGTCACAGAGATGCTATGGCTGCTCTACATGAAATGACATTAATGGTCTGGTCCGAGAATGGACACCATTTTCCTGCTCCCAGAGAGAATGACGCTCCTCAAACTGAAAGATAAGTGTTATCTTATCTTTCTTACAGTGCAGAAGCTTTTCTGCTTGCTCCTGCCTCTGCTTACTTTTTATGCTGATTTTCCTATTCTTATTCTTATTCTCTGAAAACTTCGAGCAGCGGCTCCTGGACATTAACTTATCACTGGGACAGTTCATCTTCGTAAATAGACGGAGGGTTTCAGCCATATTTCAACATTTTTACCGTAGCGTGGCCTAGCAACAGCTAAAGCCTGGTAGGCTACTGCATGCTAGTTGGTAGCAAAATGCCTTCGTTCTCTACAGATGACTTCCACAAACTTATACAGAAGATCGATGTGTTGGAAATGAAAATGCAATGGTTGGAAGTTAACGTGGAAGTGAATGGACTATGTCGTGGGAATGACACCACTTTACCAGTGTTGCAAAATAATGGAGAAGGGTATGCTAACTCACAGCTAGTTAGCAGCTACAAGGATTCCAAGGAACAGGAGGGCTGTGTACTGGGTAATAAATCTACAAGTGGTAGTCCTCCCTGGAACTCTCTGGGTGCAAAGCCGAAGAGTAAATCATTTCCATGGGATTTGGGAGGACGGATAACAGGCAGAGCCCAGCGCTCTGAAATCTGTGATGCGACCGGCTGGCCTGCATTGTTATCACCCAGGAAGAGCGCCTCTTCAACCCCTGTTCCTACTAGGAAACCGCAGTGGAGAGCTGCTAAAGGGAGAATTACAAACAATCCTCCTAAACCACCAAGTGTGCCAATCCAGAACAGATACGCTCCGCTGACCGAGAACCGGACATCTCTTTCTGATGACCTGGATAACCTGTCCTCTTCACACAGCAGGGTAAGGACCAATAGCTACTTCAAAAGTAAAAGGCTAGAGGGAAAGCTAACGACTGGGCCTGAAACTCTGATTGTGGGTGACTCTACTGTAAGAGATGTAAAAGGTCTGTGTAATAAGAACAACACCAAAGTACTCTGTTTTCCCAAGGATGTGGTCTCTGACTTGACTGAGAAGATCCTGCATATTGGGGCTGAACATCCAACTGTGAAGAATGTGGTACTATACATTGGAACAAATGATGTTGTGAAACAAGAGTCAGAAGTGCTGAAAGAAGACTTTAAATGTTTGTTGGAAACTGTCAGCTCTCTAAATGCGGAGGTGTTCATCAGTGGCCCTCTACCGCCAGTCAGAAGAGGAGTGGAGAGATTCAGCAGATTGTTTGCACTGAACACCTGGCTTTCCAATGCCTGTACTGACCATTCTGTCCATTTTATTGAGAATTTAAACTTTTTCTGGGATCGCAGACATCTTTTCAAGGCAAATGGAGTTTGCCTGAACAAGTCAGGAGTGAAATTGTTTATCTCTAACATTTTCAACTGCCTGCGTCATCAATCTGTTCCCTCTGCCAAGGACAAGCGGCAAGAGGAATCACATCGTGCAGAAAACCCTGAGGAATTATCACTGCACCCGCCTGAGGAATGTTCTGATTATGGGAGACACATGGAGGAGTCTCCACTGCCCGTCACTCCCCCCCCCCCTGACAACGCCTTTGAGGATACTCAAAGGCGTTGTGTGTACAAAATGCAACAAACTCTTACTGATGTGTGCTGGGACCAGGCTCAAGGGCGTATGGCACTCTCAACTCTTTCCAGGACATGCTGGGGCCCTGCCTGCCTATAGCTTTGCCGATATCTGTGTTGATAGGTAATAGATTAAGAGCGGTGAATCATCTTAGATACCGGAAGCGCTCAAACGTTTGTGTGAGTTTATCTAATTTAGCAGTGATTCCATGTCAGCCACAGCTTGTTACAAAAGACATGACTGATAGTGTATTTAACAAACTTAAACTAGCTTTATTAAATGTCAGGTCTTTGGCAGGAAAAACATTTTTAATCAATGATTTTATCACTGAGCACAATCTCGATTTTATGATTTTAACAGAAACTTGGATTGAACAAAATAACAGTGCAGCTGTTCTTATCGAATCAACCCCTCCCAACTTTAGTTTTATGAGTCAGGAAAGAATGCATAAGAAAGGGGGTGGAGTTGCTATTCTGTTCAATGATTCTCTTCAATGCAGGAAGACATTTTATGGAAACTTTGCTTCTTTTGAATTTGTGGCCCTTCAGCTGAAATGCTCCTCTCGAGCTATGTTCCTAAATATCTGTAGACCACCCAAATACTGTGCAAGATTTTATGATGACTTTACTGAACTGCTGTCTATAGTGTGTATTGACTTTGACCGTTTAGTCATTGTTGGTGATTTTAACATCCATGTTGACAACCCTCAGGACAGAGGGGCAAAAGAACTGTTTTGTGTTCTTGATAGCTATGGACTGACAAAGCATGTGACGGAGCCCACGCACAATAAGGGGCACACTCTGGACTTAATTATCTCAAAGGGTCTGAATATCTTTAAGGTTGTGGTGACTGATGTTGCGCTCTCTGATCATTCCTGTGTTTTCTTTGAGAGCTCTATTTCTGTTCACAAAAATGTTCAAAAAGAGGTAACCACAAAGCGATATTTAACTGAAAATACTAGGGAAATGTTTACTCAGAATTTTTCTTCCACACTTGCACCTGCTAACATCTCAGTAAATGAGCTAGTAGATCATTTTAATTCAAAAATTAAAAATATTATAGATGCCATTGCTCCATCTAAGGTAAAGGAAGTGTCTGGCAAGACAATATCTCCATGGAGAAAGGCCATGACCGTGAAATCAGAAAAAAAGAGAGTGTCGAAAAGCTGAACGTAGGTGGCGAAAAACAAATCTCCAGGTTCACTTTGAAATCTATAAAGAGAGACTTGGCCTTTATAATTTGGAATTGAAAAACACACGACAATTGTTCTTCTCTGACATCATTACCAAAAACAAAAACAACGCACGTGCCTTGTTTGCTACCGTCGACAGACTAACTAACCCCCCAGTGACAGTAGCCTCTGAATTTCTATCCACCAGGGCGTGCAATGATTTTGCCTCCTTTTTCACTGACAAAATTCAGAAAATCAGACAAGCAGTCAGTGCCTCATGCACATGCATCAGGAACAGCACATGTGTTGTCTCTGTGTCCACTTAACATCAATTCAAACACCATGACACAATTCCATCAGATTAATGATAAAAACCTAGAGGACATTATACAACTTCTGAAATCCTCCTCCTGCTGCCTTGATATTATTCCAACGGGATTTTTCAAAGAAGTTTTGCCTTGCATGGCCTCAGATCTACTTCATATAGTAAACAAATCTCTTCACTCAGGTATTTTTCCACAGGCCCTGAAAACTGCAGTCATTAAACCGCTCTTAAAAAAGAATAATCTAGATGCTTCAGTAATGAACAATTATAGGCCCATATCAAACCTCCCATTTCTAGGTAAAATCATTGAAAAAGTTGTTTTTCAACAGTTGAGTAATTTTTTGCATTTAAATAACTGTTTCGATGTGTTCCAGTCAGGCTTTCGTCCAAACCACAGCACTGAGACTGCTTTTGTAAAGGTCTTTAATGACATCCACTTAAACACAGACAGTGGCAGAACTTCAGTGTTAGTATTATTAGATCTCAGTGCTGCGTTTGACACTGTTGACCACAGCATATTACTAGACCGACTGGAAAACTGGGTGGGACTTTCGGAAACAGTCCTAAATTGGTTTGAATCCTACTTAAAGGACAGAAACAACTTTGTTTCTATAGGTAAATACACATCTGAGTTGACAAATATGACATATGTGGTTCCTCAAGGCTCCATCTTGGGGCCTCTTCTCTTTAACATCTACATGCTACCACTGGCTCAGATAATGAAAAACAACAAAATAAGTTACCATAGCTATGCAGATGACACACACATTTACGTAACAGTTTCACCAGGAGACTATGCTCCAATTCAAACACTGAGTAAGTGCATTGAACAAATCAATGACTGGATGTGTCAGAACTTTCTCCAATTAAACAAAGATAAAACTGAGGTAAGGGTTTTTGGAGCCAAGGCAGAACGTATACAAGTTAGCGCTGAGCTTCAGTCTGCAATGTTCAAAACAACAGATAAAGCCAGAAATCTAGGTGTAGTCATGGACTCTGACCTGAATTTCAACAGTCACATTAAAACAGTTACTAAATCAGCCGACTATCACCTAAAGAACATATCTAGGATTAAAAGACTAATGTTGCAGCAGGATTTGGAAAAACTTGTCCATGCTTTTATCTTCAGTAGACTCGACTACTGCAATGGTGTCTTCACAGGTCTCACTAAAAAATCTATTAGGAAGCTGCAGCTGATTCAGAACGCTGCTGCTCGAGTCCTCACTAACACTAAGAAAGTGGATCACATCACTCCTGTTCTGAAGTCTTTACACTGGCTTCCTGTGTGTCAAAGAATAGATTTCAAAATACTGCTGCTGGTTTATAAAGCTTTGAATGGTTTAGGCCCAAAATACATTTCTGATCTACTGCTAAATGATGAACCATCCAGATCTCTCAGGTCTTCAGGGACTGGTCAGCTTTCTGTCCCCAGAGTCAGAACTAAACATGGTAAAGCAGCGTTCAGTTATTATGCTCCAAATATCTGGAACAAATTCCCAGAAACCTGCAGGTCCGCTGCAACTCTGACTACTTTTAAATCCAGGCTGAAGACTTTTCTTTTTGTCGCTGCTTTTAATTGAACTATTCATATCTTAGACTGCACTGTAACTTTTATCCATGTATTTTTTCTTTAATGTTTATCCATGTATTTCTTCTTTTAATGTTTATTTTATTGGCTTTTCTTTTTAATGACTGATTTTAAATGCCATTTTCTTAATGTCTTTCATTTTTTGTAAAGCACTTTCAATTGCCTTGTGTTGAAAAGTGCTATATAAATAAACTTGCCTTGCCTTGCCTTGCCTTGAACATTACAGCCGTTGATACCGTCTCACGTGGGTCTGCTCCCCCCACCGAGCCATGAACTGAAGGCTTGACATCTGCTTTGAACACCTGGAAGCCTCTCTGTCACACCAGCACCAACCCTTGGGTCAGTCAGATGGGATTAACGGCTTCACTTAGGGCATTTGGTTCAGAAATATGACTCTCGTTACCGCAGAGTGGGTTGTTTTTTTAAGGCTATTCATACTGCTATGCAGAGGATGCCTGTAAGTTGGTAAGCTGTTAAAAGACCCTACTATTTTAAAAAATAGGCCTAATGTCAGGGGCCTCTTAGTTCTACATGTATTCACATTATATAGACAATGTGTCCACCTGAAACAAACTAGAGGCTGCACGAAACTCAGGCTACAATACGACCATTCTGTTCTGCTCTAACGATTCAATTGATAGATTCTACGTCAAAACAATTAGCTTTCATTGTTTCCAATGATAACGTCACCTTAAGTGGAGGAATGCAAACCTGTTTTCAAATGTAAGGTTTTGAATTTGTTTGACATTTCTCAGTAATAACACCCTCAGACACCCAATATCATTCATGCTATGCCATCAGTGGTAACTCAGATGTTGAGGGGGTTGAAGCTTTTCCTCCCAAATCAGATATGCTTTGTTTTTCAACAAAGGTATACATTTCCTATGTTTCTCACAATTGCTTTTTTTATTGCAAGCTGCACACAGGTGATACTGAGTCTTCTCGAGTAATAGATTATAAACTAAACCATGCTTAAATAGACTCCTAAGTTATTATTTCATATGTGACATATGTAAGAAAAGGGAGGGAAGAGTCAATTATATTGAGTAATTGATTTTATATTGGAACATTTATTACTCAAACCTGTTTTATAGAAGAGGAAAAATATATATTTCTGATAAACTAATATTTTATCAAATGGTGAATTAATATAACATTTAGAATCATTGAGAAGGGGTTATATCCAGGGACTAGCTCACCTTTAAATTACAATAACAATTACAATAACATTTCTCTGCTTTGGACTGATGAGTATATGATTCTTGTATGTTAAATGACACAAACCTTACATTTATGCATGTGCATGTGTCAGGAAGGCTCTCAAATAATTCTGAGGGGCCTATCCTATTTTTGTAATTAAATGTTATGTGCTAATCCATTACTTTGAGTTGTCTGCACTCAGGAAAACATCCCTATCAGGTGTTAACCCAATAACTAGGACAGCTCTGAAGGTCAAGGGTCAGAGAGAGAGGATCAGACTCTCCGGCTGCAGAGGGCACCCCCAGCCACGGGCAAGGAGGCACGAGGTCGTTCGAAATGAGAGGATTCTAATTTTCAACTATCTGAGGAGATGGGATGCTTCTTCACCATTCTGCTCGGTGGGCTCAGGCAGACAACCCTGCGGGACGAGCGAGGGCTTCAGAGGCTTCATACAAGGTTCCTTGTTTCTTGGAGGAGCAGATCTCTTCCTAACCTCTCCCATCACGGGGGGAGACCTGGATGCGCCACTTGGAATACGCAGTTGGACTGCTCTCAAGCAGATAGCAGAAGGAATGCAGGCAGATGAGTCTCCGTTTCACTGGGGGATCATACAGTGCTCACTGAATGAGCCACACAAAAGCAGAGCAATTGGGGGGTTGAAATATGGCGCTCTGATGACGAAGAGTTTGAGCCAATCAGCACCTCAGTGCTAATCTACAGTATCAGGATGCCTTTACACACATCAGACACTCTTTGTCATAAAGAGAGGAGGAGAACGAGTCAGAAAGACTTAAGGACATGTTCTTCCAGCTTTCGTACAAAGATGAACTTTGAATTGATTTTATACCTTGGATGTTTACAGATGTACAATTAATGACTGTCTTTATATTTCTAATGAACAGACATGTGTTGAATAGTGGTGATTAATATATTTTGCCAGATCAGATTACACCTTCGCACTAAACAAAATTAATTAATTAATATTTTCAGATTATAAAGTATTGAATAATAAGATATTTCTACTATTATCACAGATAATGTTAATATCCTTAATCGTCCAGCAATCAGGCTTAACAACACTACTCTTTAATGTATTATCCATGCACAGAAAGACCTACAATGATGTTTCAAGTACTGGATTAATTTCAGTTTTGGCCCAAAACAAATATTTATAATATTTCATATAACAATTATGTAGCATATTTGATCTTCAAATTAGAGAAGTATAATTTAAAGAAATTGATATTCTATATTCAACATTAGATAACCACAGAAGAATCCTTTCCAAGTACCATAAGTAGATGCTCAGGTAGGTATGGCTAATAGGAATAATTGATAGACTTAATTTGGTACAGATTAGTGGTAGCATTTACAAATGTAATAATTCAAGTTTTAAGAATGTTTAATCCTTCCTTTCCAGGTTTTTTCAAAAGTCTTTGAATATTTGCCTAACTTTTCCTTTTCAGATTTTGAACAATGTACTTGACTAAAATGAATGTATTGATTTGACTTACTAATGACTAAAGCGTATGTAAGTAAACGTAAAAGTAATCCTAATATTGAGGACACTGCACTTTTGCAGATTACAGATTGATAAAATCACAACTGTGAATTGTATACCTTAGCTGGATTTCTTAGGATCCTATGTTTTAAAATGCTTTTGACTAGTGATTGCCTTGAAGTAAATCTTTAAAGCGGCAAGCTGGTTTTGATTTTATAGTTTGATGAATGAAATTAACTAATGGTAAATGATAAGAGATATTAGTTTAAAACAAATATTTAGCTATTTATGCATCTGTGTTTTATGTGTGTTCATTATTGTGCTTTTGACAAAAGATGATCAAACACTGATGAGAGATGATTTTTCCTATTATGATTGGCTGTATCAATCATTGTGATTGAATGTTTCAATCTTATTCTACTTTGTGATGTAATTAATGTAAGGTGAGACCACACTCAAATCTGGAGACGCCCATTGAGTAAGTATTGACCAAATTATTATTAGACTAATGTTTTTAGGTTATCATAAATGATAAAAAGAGAGGACTGTTAGGGAAATAATTGTCCTTGACTCCTAGATATGACGTACATGACCAACCCTGACGTCTGTTTATCTACTTTAAGGACATAGGCTGCTTCAGCCATAAAGTTATTGTTCCCATTCTGTGACCGGGCAACACTAGGTCACAGATGGTCTGTTGTTGTGGGTGCACTGGGACACTTCTTTCTTTGTTGTTTGTGGACTCCAAGGTATGAAATCTTCGAGGCCATAAGTGACGGATGCAAGTGACTCAGTGTGCCCAACTGTCTAAGCTATCTTGTCAAAATATGTTGATCACTCTCTGTGAAACCAGTTAAATGGGCTAACGAGAGAGAGGCGCTCCAGAATTGACGTGGCAACTCTCCCGTGAAGTCTCACCGTGACTGATGTGACTTGTGATGTGAATCTCTCCGGCCGTAACTCCAAATAAATCATCAGTGTTTGACATCAAAAGCTCCTGCTCTACCGTGTCTCCTTCCTGAGTCGGTGACTCCTACTGCATTGTTACACAGAAGTTTCCTACACAATGATCAATCATTATAAAACATATATATATTATTCTGAAATGGACCAATCTGCACAACGACTACTTTTACTTTTGGAATTTTGAGTATCATTTGAACCTAATACTTTTCTACTCTTTCTGAGGAGCATTTTGAATACAGGACGTTTACTGTAACACGATATGAGTACTTCTCCCGCCTCTGGTCACGATGGATTGTCAAGTTACTGTAAACAAAATCTACCTACGGGAACAAATAAATAACCTGAACTGAAATGTGAAAAAACACACTTGATCACCTGAACAACATGTAACAGTGCCAAAAGACTTTATGAGATTTTGCTCCATTTTAGAGTTAATAATAATAATAAAAAATAAAAAATAGAATGAATATATTTGTATAAACATAGAAAGTAAACATAAGAACATGCAATAAAAAGATAAAATAAACCAAATATATTTATATAAACATAGAGGTTAGAGTAAAATGTCCAATAAAAGATCAAATAGATTAAAGCATTTGGAGATCTCCATAATGAAAACATGCAGCCTGAAATATTAAGATTTATAAATCCGCAGCTTGTTGTGAGTTGAAGTTTCTTGTGAGTGTAACAGCAGATGAATGTTTGCTGTTTGTCAGCAGGTAGCAGATGGATTATTCATCATGGGCGTCACGTTTCCTGACAGGCTTCTCTTCATACGAGCGCTGTGATGTAACGCTTCAGGTGAGCTCATCAGAAATCTCACATGAGCAGCAGTTAGAAACATTCAGTCTGTGTTTACTGGAGTGTGTTGAACACCTCTCACAACTTACTGGACATATTCTTCTCAGTATTTATTTATATTCTTATTATATATTATTTTTTATATCTATATCTCATGTAAAATAAATAGTATTCCTTGCGTATGTAAACCTACTTGGCAATAAACCTGATTAAGATTTATTTGTGTGGTTATGTCCATCTTTTCTATCAATAATAATAATTAAGACACAGGAAGGGTTTGAGTTTTAAGAACTGTTCCTCATACTCAATACTGTGCAACTTTGCACCTTTCTCTGACAATTTCTCAAATGTCTGCAGCCAAGTAATTCAAATATACTCAAATGTCACAGTAATTAGTCACATATTTACTAGTATTTAATTTGAGTAATAAGGTTTTTTGCACATAAATGTTGTTTCTTTTCAATATTTGCACTTTTTCAATAGTCACTCTCTTTTCAATATTTTTGTTACAATATTTGCTTATTCTTTCGATTTTATTTTCTCTTACTTAGTTTATGTATGCACCAATACTCCTTATATATAAAAACAAAATTGTTTTTGTTGTTTCGAGCATAATTTCTAACAATAATAATAAATATAAGGGAACACATTGACATTACTAAAATAAGTCTGAACCGTTGCACATTCCTCTGAGCATTTTGACCATTTCTGAACAATACTTCCATAATTTTATTTTGTATAATTCACTTTTTTGTACACATTTCTATTGTTAAATATTTCTTTTTTTCCATTTTATTTTCTATTTCTGTTTATATACTTGCACCAACACACCAAAGAATATTTTGTTTAAAATTCAAATGTTTCACTATGTGCTCCTTTTTTATGAATTTGTTTAATGTTTGAGTTTATGCATGCACCAATACAGTAGCAAATGTATTTCTACATTGTATTTATAAACATTTGGGATCAGTTCAGATTAACCCAAGCGTTGTCAAACGATCAGAGAGGAATATGACGGAAGCTGTAACTATGAACATATGTAATAAATACAATGTTCATCTGTGTGTGTTTGATGACTCAGGGCTCTGCAGGGATTGTGCACACAGAGCAGTTCCTCACATCACTGCATTACGTGATCAGATCGATGGGAAGAGGTTCTGCTGCTGAACTCTGCTAACAGATCAGAGGATCCATCGCCTTCATACTTTCATTGTTGTTCAATGACACAAAGAGGAGGAATAATTTAGTTTACCCTTTTTAGGCCAAAAGCTTAGAAGCCTGAAAAATAGTAAGCTTTATAAAGGAAGAGCACAAGGGAAACAGGAGAAGAGGAGGACACAAAGCTTGCAAAAGTAATACAAAAAAACAACTGAGTTTAAGATTAATACATTTCAAGGTATTTATTTACGTAATTTGGAACAATTTCTGACAATTCTAACAATTAAATCCAAAAACTCATCAGTATTCTTTTTACTGAGCTTATAAATCAAGTAGAACTATAGTGACTTTCGCCTTCTATGCAACCAGTGGAGTCATTTGCTCAAGTGTTGAGAAATAGAAAGAGTGCAGTTAATGGGGCAGAACTTGTCCCGAATTGGGAGAAAATGGGGGAGAAAGTAAAAAACGATTTTGAATAATCATTTTTGCAAAATCCCCCAGGGTGCCCAAAAACCAAAATATCAAAGATGTTACAAAAGTGTTAAATATCCGTTTTGGTTGAGCTGTTTAATGTCTCTCTGTGGGCGTACAATCTGTGATTGAAGGGCAGTTGCATTATTTTTCATATTTTGAGGTAGTTATGATAATTCTGTAGCTTGTTTGCTACCGTGTGTATTAGGATTCAAGCATGCAAATGTCTGTAGTTGGTGTAGCTGTATTCCCTTCCAGATGTAATGAGATTAGTGTAACATTTAAAAAAATTGGGGATTACTAGCAGGATTACCATGTTCCTAAACATTTGAAAGATCATATAGTGTTTGTTGTAAAGGCTCAGATGTTATCTCTTCTCTGTAAACTGTACTGTTCTGTAGGCTAGGTGTGAATCTATACGCCTACTCAGGGCCGGCTCTAGACAATTTGCAGCCCTAGGCGAGATTTGAGCTGGCGCCCCAGCCAGAGAACCCTACAATAGAAAATGTAAAGATCAATAGAGTATCCAAGGAACACACAATGGAATGGGGGATGGACGTCACATCCTCTAACGGGGTCCGGGGGTATGCCCCCCCTGGAAGATTTTTTTTGAACATTTTAAAGTAAAATGCTTCAATCTGGTGCACTTTGAGCAGAATTACTACTAGATCTAGGGCAGGGGTGGGGAACCTTTTTCCTCTCAAGGGCCATTTCAATTTTTCCAACATCCTCCGAGGGCCGTACAAATTATTGACCTCTGCTTAAAAATACTAAAATCACAGCCCATTAATTTCCCCTTTCTTTCATGCTGTGCAAAGAAAAAGCAACCCATTAATCCAGATATTTCACCATGACTCACATATGCATGCATGCATGTGCACGGTGTGGCATGACCACCAAAACAGAAAGATGTGGACACAAGATGTGTGCAAATGTATTTAGTTTCCTATCCATGTGGACATGATTTAAGTGTGGGGTGGACCTAACCTACTCTAGGGGGGTCCGGGGGCATGCTCCCCTGGGAAGATTATTTTTTAAATGTTGAAGTTGAAAGCATCAATCTGGTGCACTTTGAGAGCAACATTAGGAGATCTATGGACACATCTCTCAACATCCATATGAAACAGAACTGTAAGCAGATTTATTTTTCTTTATGGATATTTTACAAATCACTCCCCTTTCAAACTGTATTCTTGTTTATTAATAACAACTTTTGTTTACTGTCATATATTATTTTATACCTGTTTACTTTATTCTCTTATTTTTTTATAACTATAATGATCATATAAAGATGTGGCTTTACCTCACTGGTTGTAGAAAATACTTCTTATATTCGTAAGCATAGCTAGCTAACCTGATGCGAATAACAACAAAGTTATTGACTGTATGATCAGTATGTCAGATGAACAGATCACCACTGGGCTTTCAACTAAGACACAGCCACGCAACTGCAGCATGTGTACGGCTCCTTATGGGTACTGCAATTTTTGGAAGTGCCGGAGCCGCGTTCTGGTGCTCTCCGTCAGCACTACACCCCTGTCAGCCCAGAGCCCTAGAGAGAAAATCTCTCTAGGGCTCTGTGTCAGACGAGACATATACCACGTGATGACACGTTAGGCTCGTGTTGTATTCAAGGACCCTGACCTTGGCCAGGAAAAACAGGCACTTGCTTGTTTAATTTTTTTGCGGTCTAGATTTCTTTAATTTTTTTCTTTTTTGCGTGTGGACATAAATTACCTCGAGGGCCGTACCAAATTGTCTCGCAGGCCGTATACGGCCCGGGGGCCGCAGGTTCCCCACCCCTGATCTAGGGGGTACAACTCTAAACACCCATATGAAAAAGATTGGTTTACATTATATTAATCAAATAAGTATGTGAACATAACCAATAACCTAACATAGCCAATAACAAATAAAAGTAACTTATTTTATTTTTGTTCTTTCATATCTTATTTGACCTATTAACATTTATTTATAACATTTATTTATTTATTCATATTTTTTAATCTCTCCAGTTTAAAACGATATTTTTGGTTTACTGTCCTATAGTATACATTGAAATGATTTTGATCCTGTTTATCCCAATAATTATAAAGGAGTGCCTTGGAAATATGTGTTTACATAAATTGTGACCAAACCGTTTGAACTTCGACTAAAGTGAACTATCTAAACACTGAGAGTCCTTTACCTCACTGAGCTGTAGTTATCAGCCTCAGTCTGACAGGAGAGGACTCTCCCTCCACTTCATTGTAGAAACATCTACTTCTTATATCCGTTAGAGAAGCTAGCACCAGATGCTAATATCAACAGCGCCAGTACCGGTGCGCCCTTCTCTCTCTCCCACGCTGACTCGCACTTTGGCTGTGAGTTGCGGGCGCCTGATAAGCCAACATCCCCCCTTTCATCACTTACAGCGCCCATCGTACAGGGCAAATGAAAAGTGTAACCGAGGTGAAAAGGGTGTTACATTTACTTAATTATGAATATTGTTACATCAAGGCCGAAAATTAGGATGAGCGCCAACGATCAAAAATGATTTTCTACCAGCGCAGCGCCTCCACAGATCTGGCGCCCTTAGGCGAACATCTATAACGGCAGTGCTACGGGCCGGCCCTGCGCCTACTGCCTGAATCTGCTTTATGGTTTTCACTTTTTTTGCTTCATTTGTTCTGTTTTTAATTCAGCAGGTGAACCTATAAGTTCATAAAATAGTGTTTGATCTTAACTGTGTGTATTAAACTAAAACGGAGCATTTATTTTGTCAGCTTAGATTTTATTTCTGCTTTTTTAAACTGTAGTATGTGCTCATGTGTTTCATGGTTGGTGTATAGGCTACTGCCCGAATATGCTGAATGAAAGACAGGTTTTCAGAGGCAAACTTATTACATTTCTGATCCACTTTCAGATTTGTTTGAAAAGTGAACATTGAATACAGTCTTTCCAGTAATCTCTATGACCTAAAAACAACCTGCCTTAATTTAGTCCCAAGCCTGTTTTTCAGGTCTCAGGCTCGAAAATGACATTCCCAGAACAAATTAACATATCTTCCCTTCTAAAACGGTTAAATTAATAATCCTTTTTCTCAAAGCAAGGTTACTACACCTGTGAGTTGGATGTAGAAGTGTCAGAATCAATATAGATGTTTTTATTTTAAAGTAAATTCAGATTGAACACAGTAAAAAAACAGAATGAGAACAGAGCTTTTAACCCTGAGTGGACTCATTCATGTTCATCCTGCCCACTGGGAGCACAGAACCAGTGTGTCTCATTTGTTCCGTGGCGCTCATTAAAAATGCTAAAACGCCACTATGAGACAAAACACAAAGTGTTTGACCAAACATTCCCTCTCAAGTCAGAACTGAGGTCACAAAAAATAAATATCGTTCCAGCGCAGGCTAACCCAGGCTAACCCAGGCTAACCAATGAGCACCTGCATGTGTGTATGAGAATGGCCCTGACACAATTTCAGCCCAGATCTAAACTCCTGGCAGGACAAGCTCCAGCTCAATGAACGAAAAGGTAACCACCAAAACTCTAGTCGAGATGACAAAAAACAGAGAACAAAAAATGAAGGCGCTCACGCAGTGAGGAATCAAAAACCTTTCATGAGTACCAGGAGCATAGACCTTACCATGACAATAGACCAGACAATATACAGGGATGAAAACATGACAAGGAGAACGGAAAAACACCCACACCTAGACATAGAAACGTGACATGACATAATAATCCTAACAGAAGCCCCCCCTCAAGGGACGGATACTAGACGTCCCTAAACAAAAACAAAAAAATCCAAAACGTCCAGCAGGGTGGGTAGCGGGGGTCCGGAGGACGGGCCTTGACTGACAGCCCAGGGCACGGCAGAGGACCAGGAAGGGGTCTCGGGCGGACGGCCCGGGGGTAAGGCAGAGACCATGGATGGGGTCTCGGGCGGACGGCCCAGGGGCAAGGCAGAGTTCAAAAAGAGGAACTCGGGCGGACGGCCCGGGGGCAAGGCAGAGTTCGAGGAGAGGGTCTCGGGCATACGGCCCGGGGGCAAGGCAGAGTTAAAAAAGGGTGTCTCGGGCGGACGGCCCGGGGGCAAGGCAGAGTTTGAGGAGGGGCGAAGACCACAGCTCTCAGGGGACCGGGCAGGAGCCGGTGTTGACCGGACAGGAACCGGAGCCGGTGGGACAGGTGTCGGCAAGATCCCCCACAGAAGAGGACAAGGAGTTGGCAGGACCCCCGGCGAGACAGGTGATGTCGAGGCCTCCAACGAAACAGGACATGGGGTTGGCAGGGCCCCCGGTAGAAGAGAGGTGACTCGAGAGGTGACTTGAGAGGGGACTCGAGAGTTGACTCGAGAGGGGACTCGAGAAGTGACTTGAGAGGTGACTCGAGAGGGGACTTGAGAGAGGGCTTGAGAGGGAACTCGAGAGGAGACTCGAGAGGGGACTTGAGAGGTAACTCGAGAGGAGACTTGAGAGGGAACTCGAGAGTTGACTAGAGAGGGAACTCGAGAGGAGACTCGAGAGGGGACTTGAGAAGGAACTGGAGAGCAGACTTGAGAGGGAACTCGAGAGGGGACCCGAGAGGAAACTTGAGAGGGAACTCGAGAGGAGACTCGAGAGGGAACTCGAGAGGGAACTCGAGAGGAGACTCAAGAGGAGACTCGAGAGGGAATTTGAGAGGGGACACGAGAGGGGACTCGAGAGGAAACTTGAGAGGGGACTTGAGAGGAAACTTGAGATGGGACTCGGGTAGGAACTTGAGAGGGGACTTGAGAGGGAACTTGTGTCGGTCGGTACGCCGACAGGACTCGGGGAGCTGGCGTCGGCCGATGAGTCAACAGGTGACGAGGAGCTGGAGTCGGGACCATGACTGCTGGGGCCGGTACTTGAGCCGGAATCATGGCTGGAACTGGGGCCGGAACCATGGCTGTATGGGCCAGCTCTGGTG